>CAXIUP010000049.1:0-154535 GCA_964035015.1 Corallium rubrum | reverse complement strand
TTTATTTATTAAGTGAAAAAGCTGTCGCTACTCGAGTTTCACGCTTACACGCGATCGTCAGGCAACTGACAGACTCGATCTAGTTAAACTCTATTTACATGATGAAACGAGGTGTCGTGTTACGTGTCTACATTTACTAAAGAGTTCAGAGCGTCTGTTCAGTAGTTCGTGTTTCCGGTCCTTCAGTAAGATTAGTTTTTCTTCCAAGCACAAGTTACACCTTCGCGAGCCGATTTTGTAGGCGGGAATCTTCTTTCTTAGCGACCAATTTATCTTGAACGCGCGCTTAGAATCATTCAATTTCCAAATATACTTTGACAGTTCCGTTTCATCGGCGTATTTTTTGTGTGAAAACGACTTTGTGTGGTTTCGGTATCTGTTCTTGAATGCTCCGCCCGTTACGCCTACGTACGATTTCGTCTCATTGTTGTTAACTGTGGTAACATCAGCTTGGTAGACCACGCTTTCTGACAGACATTTCTTCTCGACTGGGCATGCGTCTGGTCGTCTGCAGTTGCATTCGTTTGTGTTTTGAGTGTTCGTTTGTTGTTTGGTGTGTTGGTTGAGTATTTTGTTGTTGTGTTGGGAAATAAAAGATTTCATGTTAGGTAGGCAGCTGTAACTGACTCGTACAGTATGTCGGTTGAATATGCTATATAGTTTGTTGGAAGGGGGAAGTGTTTGTCAAGTAGTGATAGAAAGTCTCGTCCTATGTTCGTTTGAACATTCCTACTAAAAGGTGGGTTATACCAAATAGCGTTGCGTTGTCTGTTCCGTTTTCGTTGATGGTTATAGTTAGGGTAGTCGTTTCCGTTCTGCGCGGGTGGTTCGTATGTGAGGTTTGTGTCAAAGTTGCTGTGTTTTAAGGCGTCGTTGTAGAGTAGCGGCAGCGTCGAATGTTCGTTTGTCGCATGAGAGTTTGTTGATGCGTTTGTTGATTGATAATGGTAGTTGGCGTAGTATGGAGGGAGGGTGGTTAGATAGTCGGTTAACGTAAAGTGGTTCGTCGTTAGGTTTTCTGTGGGCATGGTTTGTACGCTGCAGTTAGGTCAAACGTTATGTCGAGGAAATTTACGCGTTTCAGGTTAGCACCGGCCGTGATTATCCACCGCATGCGATGGAAAGCACACTTGTTGTGTTGGGACGCACAGAAAAGAATTTCATGTTGGCTTAAAGTAACTGAAGCCCGCCACCTGTACCAGAGTTGTGCTTTCGTTATGCTATAAGTAGTGATAGAAAGTCTCGTCCTATGTTCGTTTGAACATTCCTACTAAAAGGTGGGTTATACCAAATAGCGTTGCGTTGTCTGTTCCGTTTTCGTTGATGGTTATAGTTAGGGTAGTCGTTTCCGTTCTGCGCGGGTGGTTCGTATGTGAGGTTTGTGTCAAAGTTGCTGTGTTTTAAGGCGTCGTTGTAGAGCGGTGCGGCAGCGTCGAATGTTCGTTTGTCGCATGAGAGTTTGTTGATGCGTTTGTTGATTGATAATGGTAGTTGGCGTAGTATGGAGGGAGGGTGGTTAGATAGTCGGTTAACGTAAAGTGGTTCGTCGTTAGGTTTTCTGTATGGTTTGTACGTACCGTCAGTTAGGTCAAACCCAAGAAGAATAGACACACGTTTTTATCGTTCGACATCGTAGATTTTTATCCATCCATTTCCGAGCAATTACTAGATGACGCCATCAATTGGTCTAAGCAATTCACCACCATTTCCGAAAACGACATCAAAATCATCAAACACGCAAGAAAATCCCTCCTTTTTAACGGCAAAGCATGGACAAAACAAAACTCGCTCAACTCTTTTGACGTAACCATGGGCAGCTATGACGGCGCCGAAATATGTGAATTAGTTGGCCTATTTTTCCTCAGCACGCTCGAGAACCGATTTGGAAACCAAATAGGATTATACCGAGACGACGGCCTAGCAGCTATCACCACCACCTCCGGAAGATTAGCAGACAAGGCGCGCAAAGATCTGATCCAAATCTTCGCAAATTTCGGCCTGAAAATCACGGCCGGTGCTAACCTGAAACGCGTAAATTTCCTCGACATAACGTTTGACCTAACTGACGGTACGTACAAACCATACAGAAAACCTAACGACGAACCACTTTACGTTAACCGACTATCTAACCACCCTCCCTCCATACTACGCCAACTACCATTATCAATCAACAAACGCATCAACAAACTCTCATGCGACAAACGAACATTCGACGCTGCCGCACCGCTCTACAACGACGCCTTAAAACACAGCAACTTTGACACAAACCTCACATACGAACCACCCGCGCAGAACGGAAACGACTACCCTAACTATAACCATCAACGAAAACGGAACAGACAACGCAACGCTATTTGGTATAACCCACACCTTTTAGTAGGAATGTTCAAACGAACATAGGACGAGACTTTCTATCACTACTTGACAAACACTTCCCCCTTCCAACAAACTATATAGCATATTCAACCGACATACTGTACGAGTCAGTTACAGCTGCCTACCTAACATGAAATCTTTTATTTCCCAACACAACAACAAAATACTCAACCAACACACCAAACAACAAACGAACACTCAAAACACAAACGAATGCAACTGCAGACGACCAGACGCATGCCCAGTCGAGAAGAAATGCCTGTCAGAAAGCGTGGTCTACCAAGCTGATGTTACCACAGTTGACAACAATGAGACGAAATCGTACGTAGGCGTAACGGGCGGACCATTCAAGAACAGATACCGAAACCACGCAAAGTCGTTTTCACACAGAAGATACGCCGATGAAACGGAACTGTCAAAGTATATTTGGAAATTGAATGATTCTAAGCGCGCGTTCAAGATAAATTGGTCGCTAAGAAAGAAGATTCCCGCCTACAAAATCGGCTCGCGAAGGTGTAACTTGTGCTTGGAAGAAAAACTAATCTTACTGAAGGACCGGAAACATGAACTACTGAACAGACGCTCTGAACTCTTTAGTAAATGTAGACACGTAACACGACACCTCGTTTCATCATGTAAATAGAGTTTAACTAGATCGAGTCTGTCAGTTGCCTGACGATCGCGTGTAAGCGTGAAACTCGAGTAGCGAGAGCTTTTTCACTTAATAAATAAATATTCGCTCTACCTATAATGGTATTGAGCGCTCTATTGAGCGCTCTAAAACCTTTTGCCAACTGTGTGACTTTGTTACATATTCTTCTTGGTATATATATATATATATATATATATATATATATATATATATATATATATATATATATTTAGGATTTCTCTACTCAGCCAGTACTGGTTAAGATAGAGAAACAGGAAAAGGAAGAGCATGGAAAAAGTTGATAGTGTAAGTGCATCAAATTTGCTCTTCTTATTTTTCTTCCACTTTATTCCTCATGGGGTCTGTCGAGAGTACAACAATCTTTGCCATATATTTTCGGCCTGTCGCGTCCTCCTACAATTTGCTCGGTAAAGGTGTAGCGCATTGACAGTTGTAATATAATTAGTTTATGAGATAATGGATTTATCATGAAATGTTGAAAGACATGAACATCCTTTTACGTAATGGTGATTGTTCCACCCTTCCTGTGTAAACATATATAAAACAGTGAATGTTAACAATAAAGACAGATTGAAATTGAGTTTTGTGTGAGTCTTGTCCAAGAGATGTTTGAGGTACTCGACACGCTACAAATTTGGTGGCAGCGGTGGGATTATTTTGTTACAGTAAACAAGGTGAACCCGAGTAGTGATCATAAATAAACAAGATGGCAGAGGCAGAAGCAGTCCAAGGAAACGTCGGGAGTCGTAGTTCGATTCACCCAGAAAAGTTCGAAAGCGGGGATATTGTTGCATGGCTCCGACAGTTCGATACGTGCGCAACAGCGAACGGTTGGGAGGATGCCGAGAAATTAAAGAAGCTTCCAGCGTTCCTTCGAGGAAGAGCATCGACACATTTTGCCATGAATGACGAACAGAAAGAGTCGTACCAAACCCTGACGAAGAGTCTCAAATAATCTCTGTGCCCGAACGGGAACGTCACTAAGCCGAATTCGAGCAACGAAAGCTACGCAATGGCGAAGACCCAGCGGTTTTTATATGGGAATTAAGAGAACTTTTGGGAAAAGCCGATCCAACCTTGAGCGAAGACGGAAAATCTGCGCTCCTGTTGAGGCAATTTATGAAAGGTTTACCACCAAGAATTCGCTTGAAACTTCTGGAACACGACGCGGTCCCAACGCTGGAAACGATGGTCAACTTTGTTCAACGCTACAGAGCAGTAGAAAGTGAGGTGTCGGACGTGAACGAGACGCATTTGCAAGGTCACGAAGCCCCAGAGAACGACGTTGTATCCTCACTAGTCGCCGCCGTAAGAGAATTGGTGAATGAACAAAAGACAAGAAAAGAGTGGGAGGACCACAAGCAGAAACCACCGCCAAAAGAAAATAGAACATGTTTTAACTGCGGGATAAGTGGCCACATTGCCCGTGATTGTAGAAAGAGACACAACAACCGTCAACGCTCCGATGGAATTGAAGGTATGAGTAATGTTATTCCGAGTGATCGATGCTACAACTGTCAAGGGTTTGACCATATGGCTCGCCGTTGTCCCTCAACTACAATGCATTTAAACGGGGGACGGGGCCTACGCTGGGTCAGTAGGTCACCCAACTGGGACGTTGGAAGTATCTAACAACCCGAACACTTTACCGACCCATCGAATTGTGAAAGTAATAATCGAAAACGTTCCAGTGCATGCTTTAATAGACTCTGGTTCGATGAAGTCGTTCATTAATAATGATGTTCACGTGATGATTGACTTTACGAATACTAGGATTAATAAGGTAGAAGGAGAGCGCTGTATTTCGATTACAGGTGATCCACTTGAGATAAAAGGTAAAATAAACACTAGTATTAAATGTCCTAAGAGTAAACATAATTATCACGGTAATTTTTTAGTATCAAGTAATATCCGTCATGAATGTATATTAGGATGGGATTTTCTTGTTGCCAATGGCTTAGACGTATGAGCCTATCAACGGTCTTGGAAACCCAACTATTTTGTGCATGGACCACATGGAAATTCTCCTCTCCTTTCCAACCCTCGGGCAATGGGGGGCCATATGACTGGAGTGGTTAGCGGTAGCGAGCAACAAGTGAGTAAAGGACCCATATTACTTTCGCAGTCAAAGACACGAGGGGCAGTGCCAGTTACGCTTAAGGAAAATACACATCGGAAATAATTGTAGCAGGAAGAATAGGTCGTTCAGCAGAATGTCAATTAGGTATGATATCACCTGTGGGTGAGCGCAAGGAAGGTAAATTGCAGGTTGCGTTCGTCGTAGCGAAAGCAGATTGTCGGACAGTACCCCTGCGGATTGTTAATACGTCAGAGGGAGAGATAGAACTAGCAGCAGGCGAAAAACTAGCGGAATTTTCGGTACTGTTGGAGTCGCAAGCTAGAAACATGGGGAATGATACCGTAGGGGCACCCTATTTTACATGCGCTAACGTAGATTTTGTAAAGCTGTCCAAAGAAATGGATGATGCGATAGACCCTACACCTAGTGTCGAAGACAAGCAAAGGTTGTGCAATGTACTGCTGATTACAAAATTAGTCACACACAAGATCGACACCGGGGACAGCCCCCAGTCCGACAACGACCTAGGCGGTTGCCATACGCGCACAGAGAGGAGGTAGATAAACAAGTCAAGGAAATGTTAGAGCAAGGCGTTATTGAGCCAAGTGTTAGTCCTTGGTCATCCCCAGTCGCCCTCGTGAAGAAGAAAGATGGACAGCTCCGTTTTTGTTTTTTTATATAAACATATTTTAATATTATAATATACGCGTCGGATGTAGGGGTTCTTTCGCAACTAGATAACAATGGTCACGAAAGACCAGTAGTGTTTGCCAGTCAGTCACTTAACGCAAGAGAACGTAATTACTCCACGACCGAGAAAGAAGCTTATGCGATTGTGTACGACACTAAACATTTCAGAGTGTATTTACTGGGTAGAAAATGTAAGCTAGTAACCGATCACAAAGCACTGACATGGCTCCATAGTATGGAGCCCAAAGGACGAATTGCACGATGGCTGATGGAACTCCAAGAGTTCCAGCTCATAATACAACATCCGCCGGGCAAACAGAACGCCAAAGCAGACGCTTTATCTAGGTTAGAAGTTGATAATAACGACCAGTCAGCTAACCAATTGGACAAGCACAGCACTGGTGAACGTTCGCGAGATCAGGGTGACGTTCGATCGTGCGCAGTAACGGTTAACCCCAGCATCAACGTGAAGGAATTACAACGCAACGATTGCGCGATTGCTAAGCTTATTGAGTGTAAAAATGAAGGTCGCGACAAACCGGCATTTAGAGATTGGGAGGGAGAGCCAGAACTACAAAGGTTTTGGAACGAATATGACAGGTTGGTCGTACGAAATCATCTGCTATTTCGCACCATAAAGAATAATAACCCAACACCCGCTTATGCATTAGTAATCCCAAAGTCTCTTATTAAGACGGTCCTAACCGAGGCTCGTGATAGTCCATTTGCAGGGCACTTAGGAGTAACGAAAACATTAGAAAGAGTACGGGAGCGCTTTTATTGGCCAGGTATGCGCAAACCCGTAGAAGCACACGTAAGAACATGCCCTGTTTGCGCACAGAGTAAGGATCCCAGGGTAACCAATAAAGCCCCCCTATGTGGAATTGAGGTAGGTGAACCTTTTTCGTTTGGGCGATGGACTACATGGGGCCACTTCCAGAAACAACACGAGGTAATCGTAATCTTTTGGTAATGATGGACCACTTTACCAAATGGTGCGAAGCAGTGCCAACTAAAGATCAAAAGGCCAGTACAGTTGCACCTATATTAGTGAGCAAGATCTTCTCTAGATTTGGCCCACCTACTGTCCTCCATTCGGATCAGGGTGCGAATTTTGAAAGTAAGCTCATGCATAATCTTTGCGACGTAATGGGAATTACAAAGACGAGAACGATGGCGTATCACCCTAGTGGTGATGGGCTTGTAGAACGCCAGAATCGGACGTTGCAAGGTATGCTAGCAACCTTTGTTTCAAAACATCCAGATGACTGGGATTTGTGGGTTGATCCGGTCATTTAACTCCAGTCATCAGGAGTCGACCGGGTTATCACCATACGAAGTTACATTTGGTCGGTTACCCCGAATGCCCATAGAATTGGAATTGGGATTACCGTTATCTGACCCCACTGCTGTTAGCGACTACATTCGTTCACTCAAAGGGGTACTTAGGGATGTTAGACAATTAGCACACAACAATTTAAGTAAGGCCAGGACTCGCCAAGCAGAGAGTAGGAATGCAGGCAGGGTTTGGACCCCCCCTTATGGAGTAGGACAGTTAGTGTGGTTGCGTCGACCCAAGAAGTGGAAGTTCGGTAGTAAGTGGATTGGACCAAACATGATTCTATCACGTATGGGTGTCAACTATAAAATTAAAATGCAGTCAGATAGGACTTGATAGTACATCACGACCAACTTAAACCTTACCATGCGCCTACTGGACTGCCTAATGTCGTTTGTCCTTCTCGAGAGTATGGTGACTTTACTTTTGTTGAACACGACCCATCACTTCCAGACCCACACCCCAGGGTGTCCTTGCACCTCCCCCACGAGACCGACCAGCCAGGTTGCGCCAGAACGTCCGAGCACCACATTGGCATCAAGATTATTTAGTTTACTTAATTGATAAAAAAAATTAATGTAAAGGTAAATAAGTTGGCTAGGCACACCATGGTACCAGTACTGAACTGTTTTTGTTCAAGTAGCACATAGTTGTTTTCGTTTTGTTTGCTTTGTTTTGTTTCGGGGACGAAAACCTTAAGGAGCGGGATAGTGTAGCGCATTGACAGTTGTAATATAATTAGTTTATGAGATAATGGATTTATCATGAAATGTTGAAAGAAATGAACATCCTATTACATAATGGTGGTTGTTCCACCCTTCCTGTGTAAACATATATAAAACAGTGAATGTTAACAATAAAGACAGATTGAAATTGAGTTTTGTGTGAGTCTTGTCCAAGAGAAGTTTGAGGTACTCGACACGCTACAAAGGATTTTAAAATGTAAGCACATGTAATGGTTAAACCGTCCCGGACTTTGCTTACCAAGTTAACTATTCACATTTTTAGGAAAATGAAGAAATAAAATAATTCAATTGGGTGGCTGTGGCATATAAGCAAAAAATTTTTATCGGTCAGGTGACCCATGTGGAGTCAGAAAGTCAACTATACAGTATCAACTTTTTGGAGAAAGTTGGCAACATTTGGCGCTGGACAAAAACGAAAGATGCCAATGTCATACTTTCAAAGTTCATACTTTCTCTCATTGACATCAGAGCAGAAGGCAAACACTTTATAATGATTCAACTGTATGAAAGTATCCACAAAAAGTATAAAAAAAATACAAAAAACAATATTTCAAAGGGGAAAATGAGTTTGCTACGGATGAACAACATGGGCAAGACGAAAATTACATTATATTGTCAGGTAATCAGCCAAAAGAAGATAATAAATCTTTTTGGGCTGTAGACGAATCCTGGCAGCAAGATAAGTGTCGGGATAATAGCCTTGTCCTTGTACAACCCACGCAGGCCAAACCAGAAAACGTAAAAAAGCATTTTACGTTGACAACTCCACCAACTACTCGAAAGTCGATCAAAGCCGACGGAAATTGCTATTTTCGTGCAATTTCGTTTTGGTTGACAGGGAGCGGTAATCAACATGAAGAAGTTCGACGTATAATTGTCTCGTATATGGAGAGTGGTTGGGAAGACCTCGGGAGAGATAGTCGGGGATAGGCTTCCCAACTACCTGAAGAAGTCACAAATGAAGAAATCTGGAATTTGGGCAACCGAAAATGGAATATTTGCAACAGCAGAATTGTTTCAAACGTCAATTTGGGTATTTGTAAAATCGGGGAAGAATTACAGATGGGTACCCGCATCACCCTAAAGCAGGTGCCACAACACAATGTATGTATCTGTCAAATCTGTCTCATCATTTTAAGCCGGCAACTGACCTGTAATATTTGTAAGTTTGTATATGTTAGAACTTGATATTAAATTTGGGAACTGCAGACCGCGGAACCTAGTATGAAAGACGGTTTGGTTTTTTTGGGGGGGGGTTTTCTTTGCCGCACGAAAATAAATCGTAAATAAACAGTAAACTAGTTCTGACCAGAAACGACGTTAAAATACCGTTAAATCATTCAAAGAAATGTATATTAGGGAAACCAGGTTGAACCTAGTAGGTTCTGCAGCTCTGCGGTCTGCAGCTCGGTTGAATAGTCACACCCTTTAAATCTTATATTGTTTTGTTGCATCTCCAAAATATTCATCTAAGTTGTGTCACTTCTTGTCGTTGTCCTGACCGCATGCGTAAATAATTCTTGTAGATGGCAACATGTACTCCTACCAGAATTAAAATAAAATAATAAAAAGAAATTTAAAAATCACGCCCGTAGGCGACATCCATCCCACGGATTCAATCAACGTAGTTATGATGCCACCCTCCTATACCCCACACTAGGACTCCGATAATAGTCGATGGACGACTTTGACTAGCTGCATGGGAGTACGTGCACCGAGACCAAAACTCATAACGCCATGACTTTACATAGTCGATTTATGCGTATAGATGCCACCTTTGACTTTCACTAGCTACGGACTACGTTCATATTCCAATCTATATAAACCCTTAGCCAACAGCTTAGTTCCGAATTGTGGGACAAGAAAACTTACATCAGTTGCATGCAATGCGCAAGACAACAAATGACATATTCTAATTCGTCTGCTTGTGAAATTCTTTTAAAATATCGTTTCATAAATAAACCAATGAGACTAATGGACACACTATCCGATTACACAACATCTCTTCTAAGATAATTACGATCTAGTTACTCATATTTCACACACGCTACCTTATGACTCAAGAGTATTAAGTAATAAGTGGCGATCTGTTTTGCTCCCGTTCGTGTATACGTATACGTATATGTATATATATATATATATATATATATATATATATATAGTTCAATCTACAGACACGTGTTTCGCTGTACTACAGCTCATCAGTGTAGCTTGGAACAATCTGAATGAATTTCACCAATTACTTATACACATGCGATCGTCGGTGACAACCGCATGTGGGACAGCATCGGTGAAGTACATTCAGATAGCGTGAAGTGCGCATGGGCCCAGAGTGCTCAAACTTCCACAAGGGTAGTGAGCGTTGCATTATCGCTAATAGGTACCCACGGCAACTTCACAGAGTGCTCAACAACACCGAAGTGAAGGAGCGTACATAGTTCAATCTACAGACACGTGTTTCGCTGTACTACAGCTCATCAGTGTAGCTTGGAACAATCTGAATGAATTTCACCAATTACTTATACACATGCGATCGTCGGTGACAACCGCATGTGGGACAGCATCGGTGAAGTACATTCAGATAGCGTGAAGTGCGCATGGGCCCAGAGTGCTCAAACTTCCACAAGGGTAGTGAGCGTTGCATTATATATATATATATATATATATATATATATATATATATATATATATATATATATATATACATATACATATAAATGGTGATTTCTAAAGACAATGCAACATTTTGTATGTATTGGTTTAACTAAAATGATATATAATATCGTTTCTTCTGGATCTGGCTATTACGTCGTCCATGGCTGTAGGAGAAAATGTATCAATGATATCACTACGAGATTCGCTGTAACGTCCATCTATGAAGGTAACTATTTTTTTGTGATATTCCATTAAATGGAAGCCTCTTTCAAATTGTTTCATATGGAAATAAGTTTTCCGGAAGATTTCGATTTTGCGCCATCTCATAAATAGCGCGCGAATATACTAAAGTAAACCTATCCTATATTACCACATATCAACTGAGAAATAAGTAGCCGCATGTAATAAAACTATAAAGTGGAAGTAATTGCCGATATATAATTTGCGCATATAGAAGAGGTAAAACATTTTATCTTAAAAATACCATATGATTAAAAACAATATTATTGAAAACTGCCACCAGTTGCGTGCAATAACCTGAATGCATTTACTGTATAAACGAGCACACCAAGTTAGGTCAAACGCTTTTCCGCGCCCGAGAACAAGTTATTTGCAAAACTAGAAACGGCTTCAAGCCTCTGTGATTTAATTAAATGCCCCTACCCGGAGGTTTTCATTGTTTATCGACTGAAATACTTTCATGCATCTTTACATTCATTGTTTATCGGATGAAACTGTTTCAGTAATAGAAATCATGTGGCTATGCAGGTAGTTATATATAATGATTCTACAATCATCAAACACTCGCATACGTCTTATGAAAAAACTATATCTGCATGTTTCAAATCTTGTTCTGTGGAAAGGAGATCTAAATATAGTACAGTTGACACATGATATCTCCATGATTATAGGAGAAAACCAGAAACGGTTTCAAGTCTCGGGAATAATTAAATCCTGGAGATTTCATTGGTCATTGACTGAAACCTGTTCATGTATCTAAACATTCATTGGTTATGGCGTGAAACTGTTTCAGTAATAATAACTCTGTTTTGATATTCTGCCAACTGACTGATAAGATTTATCATGCCCCTGAACAGTGCTTAAACTACGCCGCAAGCCTGCTGCGTAGGCGGTGTTTGAACAACAATCGAAATCTTGTAAGGTTATATACTGTATACTGCCGAAACAGAGAGCGTAGGAGTCTAACGTTTCGAGCGAAGGCCCTTTGTCAGAGAGAAACGTAAAGAGTCGAGAGTGTATCTATCTCTGAGGAAGGCTCCTACGTTCTCTGTTTCAGCAGTATATCTAATAGTAATATATTACCATACTATATAAATTGATTCAGTAATTATCAAACACTCCCATATATGATATATCCCAAGAAAGAATTATATTAGAAGCTAACAAAATAACTGCATGCATGTTTAAAATCTTGAAATTGTCTTTCGTCAGACTACTTAACATTCCATCCATAGGTTTTATCACAGTAAGAACAGGATGTGTTCTGCGAAAACTGATTAAAACTAAAACCTATTTAATGAAACACCTTCGGTAAGCTATCCAGTTTTGGTTTCTATTTTATATAAAAGACGTTGTTCTACAGAATCACTGTAACAGACTTAACTTGTTTGCTTTGAGAGATAAGAAGTTTGATAATTTAATGAAAAGATAATTTAATTTAGTAGAGGACAAAACCGAAACGGTTTGAAGCCTCTAGGGAATAATTAAATCCCGGAGATTTCATTGGTCATTGACTGAAACACGTGTGATTTTGTTCACGGAATGTTGGAAAGTGCTCAATACGATAACGGTAGAGTGAATGTATAGTTTAAGTGGGCTTACCTCAAAAAGTTGAGCGTTACAACTGAGTTTCACGCGGGGTGATCTTCAGTTGCCTGAAGATCGCCCCACGTGAAACTGACAGTTTCAGGCAAGTGAAGATCACCCTGCATGAAACTCACAGTTGTAATGTAACACTCAACATTTTGAGGTAAGCCCATTTAAACTATACTATATTCGTTCTACCTTGATGGTATTGAGCAGCTTATATATATTTTTGTATATATATATATATATGTAAAGCTGCTCAATATATAGTATAGTTTAAGCCAGGTGAGGGTGCTAATCTCGACATGCAGGTTTTACCTGGGAGAGGGTGCTAATCTCGACACACGTGGAGTTCACTTACATGCGACATTACATGCAAGTGGGAAAGAAATTCTGCGAGATGTTTATATATATATATATATATATATATATATATATATATATATATATATAAACAAATCCGCAACTTTCACAGTTCGGATAGCAGGGTACTGGTAACTGTTACGACAAAGACCAAAAACGACACTGTGTCCTGAAACTGGCCAAAGCCTATAAAGAATTCTGCTCTGGTGTATTCTACTTAACTCGAGGGAGAACGATGAAGAAATCAGTTTGAAACAAACGGCTTTTTGTATCTGCGCAGCAGATATATTGCTATCGTGTTGTGTGTGTGTTTGTGTGTGTGTGTGTCTGTTAACTTTTTGTGTAACTCTAACCAATGCGCGACAATTACATCGGGACAACCGAAGCTCAGGATTTTTGGGCGTCAACGTACGAGCTGTCAGTTTGAACGATGTAAACAAGTATTTCTAATCCGATCGCGACATCGTGTTTACGCCATATTGTATGAAGCTGGTCGAACTCGAAGTCTCGAAAAGAAACACATTATTTTTGAAGACAGGGGATATATTTGCTAATAAAACTGGTAAGTATTTTTAACGTGACTTGTAGTAAACTTGTGAGTGTGATCTACCACAGTTTTTGTGCGTTTTTAATACTTTTTATACAGAGTCATTTAAAGTCAACTCGTTGGGCTCAGGCCAACACGTGTTGCTGGTTTTACATGAAGGACCGTCTTCAAGGGAGAGACAATCCTCTTCGGAGGACAAATAATCCTCTTTGGAGGGCAAACAATCCTCTTCGGAGGACAAACAATCCTCTTCGGAGGACAAACAATCCTCTTCGGAGGAAAAATTAGCCTCTTCGGAGGAAAAATGAGCCTCTTCGGAGGATGAATGAGCCTCTTCGGAGGATGAATGAGCCTCTTCGGAGGAAAAATGAGCCTCTTTGGAGGAAAAATGAGCCTCTTCGGAGGAAAAATGAGCCTCTTTGGAGGATGAATGAGCCTCTTCGGAGGAAAAATGAGCCTCTTTGGAGGGAAAATGCCCCTCTTTACAAATGGAGGGAAAATGAGCCTCTTAAATGGAGGGAAAATCATAAAAGTGAATGCTTCGTCAAGCAACAAGTGAAAGCTGTGGTAGGTCATCAGCAAAATAACAATACACTAACAATAAATAACAGTAACGTAAATAAAAATGTTTGCAATAGTGATAATTTAAATAATTGTTTCAGAAGTTACAGAAGTTCTGTAAGAAAATCAGTTACACCATCTATAAATCCCAGATGCTGTAGGGCCAGTAGAGACCGTGAACCCTCTAGAGTAGCTGTGAAACAAATTATGTCAGCCATGAGAAAAAGAAAAAATAGACAAAAAATAAAGCATATTCTTAAAATATCTGCTCCTCAGTCATCGATTTTAAACGAGTTGGCTAACAATTACAAAGAATATTATTGGAAATTTGTAGATGGTCATGACTTTTTCACTCAGTGTTTTGAACATTTTTCTTTAAAAGTTCGAAACAGAACCTACACAAAAAAGCATTCGACTGCCTTGCCCTATGTTTTAAACTATGAATTTATAAATGGCAATTGTAATTTTGCCAATGAGGAATATTGTGTTGCTGAAAAAAAGCTTTTAATGTCTGGTGATATTGAACTAAATCCAGGCCCTGTTCAAAATGAAAACATGCAAGGTAAAATAACACTACCTTCACATGTGGTGTTGGAAGAAAGATTATTACGATATTTTCAGTTGAGACCACATGATGTTGGTGGTGCAGGTGATTGTTTTTTTAGAGCTGTTTCACATCAGCTATATGGTGATCCAAGTCATCACTTAGATATCAGAGCTGCTGGTATCACCTATATGAGAGAGAATCCTCAGAGATTTATTGAAAGTAATACCGAGTATTCTTGGTTACAATATCTTAATAACATGTCTATGCAAGGAACATGGTGTGATGGTCTGATTATACAAGCTGTTGCTGACCAACTTAATTTAAGAGTTGTTATCACTGAGTCACATGAACATTTTCGTGAAGTCAATTTTATACGAGCTGTATCTTCAACACATCGACCAACTGATGTTTTTTTGGGTCATATAGATGAATACCATTATGTATCAACAGTGCCATTTTCTGAAAATTCAAATTTATCTGAAAATCAACAAACTGATTTGGAAAAATTAGAGGGAAACTTGCTTGATGAGAATATTCATAATGTTAAAAGCTCTTCTAGAGAGAAAAGGAGTGCTTACATGAAGGAATATATGAAAAGAAAACGGTCAACTGAGGACCTTCAGTGTAGGCAGAAAAGAAATGAGCATGGGAAGGAATATAAAAAAAGAAAACGAGCAACCGAGGACCCTCAGTCAAAGCAGAAAAGAAATGAGTGTAAGAAAGAATACATGAAAACAAAGCGGTCAACTGAGGACTCTCAGTCTAAGCAGAAAAGAAATGAGTGTAAGAAAGAATACATGAAAACAAAACGATCAACTGAGAACCCTCAGTCTAAGCAGAAAAGAAATTAACATAAGAAGGAATACATGAAAACAAAACGGTCAACTGAGGACTCTCAGTCTAAGCAGAAAAGAAATGAGTGTCAGAAGGAATACGTGAAAACAAAACGGTCAACTGAGGACTCTCAGTCTAAGCAGAAAATAAATGAACGTAAGAAGGAATACATGAAAACAAAACGGTCAACTGAGGACTCTGTCTAAGCAGAAAAGAAATGAGTGCAACAGGGATTATATGAGAAGGAAACGATCTGAACCTCTCAATCAATCTATACAAAGTTTAATTTTAAAATGCCATAATATTGTCTCCCAAGGACCATTATACATCTGCAGTTGTTGTGACCAATTGTGGTATAAACACAGTGTGTTGCCTGCTGCGACACTAAAGAAAACTAATCCTGCTATTGAAAAAAATCTTCTTCACAAAACAAGTGTTGATAACATTGAATGGTTGTGTAGATCATGTCATAATTACTTAGTAAAGAATAAAGTACCACCTTGTGCTGCCATAAATGGGATGCAATTCACAGCAAAACCAACATTTTTTGACCTGAATGAATTGGAATGTCGATTGCTTGCTCCTAGATTAGCATTTCAAAAACTTATGCAAGCTCCTAGAGGGAGACAACTCAAAATCAATGGCAATATTGTCAATGTACCAGCAGATATTACTAATACTATTAGCATGTTACCAAGATTACCAGATGAAACTGGAACAATTAAAGTAAATCTAAAGAGAAAACTACAATATAAGAGTTCAGCTTTATCATTAAATGTTCGGCCACACAAAGTATTACAAGCTGCGAACTGGCTTGTTAATAACAGTAGTCTTTACAGAGAAGAAGGTATAAGTTTTAATCAAAATTGGCTTGACAATTATTCAAATGGATTATTAGCACAATGTGAAGATGATATTCAAGAAAATGAACATCAATCAGAAAAAATACATTTTGATCAAGTACCAATTAATGATGAAGATAACTGGAGTGAGGATGAGGTAGAAATTCATGCTGGTGTTACAGACACCATGTTAACAGCAACTGATTTCATGACAGACAATGAACGTCAAAAAATTCTGAATGTTGCACCAGGTGAGGGCAGTACACCTCTAAGTATTTTCAGAGATAAATATTCTGAAGAATTGGCATATCCAGGTATTTTCCTTGGTGAAAAACGACCTGACAATACTAACAGAATTACAGATGTTCATTATAGTGAAATTTGCAAATCTGAGTAAAGACGATCAGACAGAAGAGCTGCTATGTGTGTTGAGAATATTTTCTTTCAAACAAAGAAACTACAAATGAAAATCTTACTCGGGCAATCTCAAGTTGCCTTGAGGAAATGTCAAGGAAACAATGGATCAATTAAAGCAGGTCAACTCAAACAAAAAGGGGCATTAGAAAAACTGATTCATCACGATGAAGGGTTTAAGTTTCTGAGAGCATTAAGAGGCTCGCCTCCATATTTTGAAAAGGCTAAAAAAGATATCTTTGCCATGATTAGACAATTAGGCTCAGCCTCATTATTTTGCAGTTTTTCTTCTGCAGAAACACAATGGGTTCATCTTCTTCGAATACTTAGTAAACTTGTCAATTACAAAGAATACACTGACACTGAGTTAGAAAATCTTAACTGGGAGGAAAAATGCAAATTAATTCAAAGTGATCCTGTTACATGTGCAAGACATTTTGACTATCAAGTAAATCAGTTTTTACGAAACTTTCTCATGAGTAGTCAAGCACCTCTAGGGAAGATTGCTGATTGGTTTTATAGAGTCGAGTATCAACAAAGAGGCTCACCTCATATTCATATGTTAATATGGTTGGACGATGCTCCAACTTTTGGTGTCGATAATGATATTGAAGTTATAGAATTTATTGATAAAATAATTAGTTGTAAAAGGCCAGCTGATAACCCTGAATTACATAAACTTGTAAATAGACAAGTCCATCGCCATTCTCACACTTGCAGAAAAAAATCTAAAGCACAATGTCGTTTCAATTATCCACAGCCGCCCATGCGGTCAACAAAAATTCTTTATCCCTTAGATGTTGATGTGGAAAACAGTGAAAAGCACAAAAATATGTGGAAATCAATAAAAAAGCATTTGAATGATTTGAAAGAAGGTGAAGACATCACATTTGATGAACTGTTAATAAAATTGGATGTAACTGAGCAAAATTATTTGCTTGCTATACGATCAGGGTTAAATGCACCAACCATATTTTTGAAGAGGCAGCCAAATGAATTAAGAATAAATAATTATAACCCTGCTTGCCTTAGCGCATGGCGAGCAAATATGGATATTCAATTTGTCCTTGATGTCTATGCATGTGCAATGTACATTGTATCATACATTTCTAAAGCACAAAAAGGCATGAGTGAACTTTTGAGAACTGCATGTGCTGAAGCTAGACGAGGAAACTCTACTATTAAACAACAAGTAAGAGACATTGGTAATAAGTTTTTGAACAATGTTGAAATTAGTGCACAGGAAGCAGTTTATATTGTGCTCCAACTTGCAATGAGAAAATCATCTCGTCAAGTGGTATTCATCAATACTTCACCTCCAGAAAACAGGGTTTGTCTTTTAAAACCAATGAATGACATTAACGGAATGGAAGATGATTCAGAAGAAATTTATGCAACTGGTCTGCTAAAGCGATATCCAAATGACCTGCTAGCCTTGAGCATGTATCTCTTGCTGACTGGGCTGCATGGTATGATTCATGTGGTAAGCCATATGTCAAAAAATCTCCTAGACTTGATATTGATAATCTGCCACTTGAGACAAACTTTAATTGTATTAATGATGATGAAGAGGAGGAGGAAGAAAAAGAGCCTTCAAAAAATAAGAAGAGATCAAAAGCTAGAATTATACGAAGTGTTTGCTTTAATAAGGAAGTAGATTCTGAGAAACATTATCGTGAACTAATCATGCTGTTTACAGCATGGAGAAATGAACAAACTGACCTGATTGGTAATTGTTCTTCCTATCAAGAATATTTCTTTCATGTAAAACATTTAATAGATGAGCAAATGAAACAGTATGCTATATGCAGTGAAGACTTAAATGAAATTCAAAATCAGTTAAGTAACATGGATGATAATGATGATAATTATGACTTAATTGCCCCAGGAACACAGAACATTGAGTGCCAAGATGAATCTGAGGGTGCTCAAGACCTGCATCCTGATTTTAATGAAAATTATGATCTTTCCAGTGATATTGGAATCCCTTCTACTGCCTCAAATAGTGAACAGCTTATATTAAATGAATCGGAGGACTGTGATTACAGGCAAATGGTACAGAAATTGAACAAAGAACAAAAAGAGTTCTTCTTTCATATTTTACATCTGATTAAAACAACAGATAAGCCATTTCACTGTTTTCTCAGTGGAGGAGCTGGTGTTGGGAAGTCACATCTGACCAAAGCATTGTATCAAGCAGCACTAAAATATTACAATACAAGAGCTGGTGATGACTTTCATCAAGTAAAGGTGCTGTTGCTTGCCCCAACTGGTAAAGCTGCTTTTAATATTAAAGGGAATACAATCCACAGTGCTCTTGCAATACCAGTATGCCAATCATTAAAGAATTACAAACCTCTTGACTCAAGCAGGCTAAACACCTTACGAAGTCAACTTGGTGGTGTAAAATTAATATTCCTTGATGGGATATCAATGGTGGGTAGTACAATGTTTAATGTTCAGATAAACAACAGACTCAAAGATATTAAGGGAAGCAAAGAAAACTTTGGAGGTGTAAGCATAATTGCAATTGGGGACTTGTTTCAGTTAGAACCAGTGATGGATAGATGCATATTTAAAGATCTGGACAATTCAGAATATGCTATTCTTGCTCCTAATCTATGGCAAGACTACTTTAAAATGTTTGAGCTTACGGAAATTATGAGACAGAGAGAGAGCAAAGTGTTTGCTGAAATTTTAAATAGATTAAGAGAAGGCAATCACACAAAAGATGACATTTTAAAAATTAAAGAAAGAATGATTGAAGAAAATGGTGCACATGATCCAATGGATGTACCACATTTGTTTATCCAAAATATTAAGGTAAATGAGTTCAATGAAAGAGTCCATCGTTCAGCAACTGGTGAGAAGTACTCTATTAAAGCAGTTGATAGTGTAATAGGAGCTAACTCTGCTCAGCTCAGAGATAAAATTATCAGTCAAATACCAAATGATCCCAGGAAGACTAAACAAATTATTTCAAACCTCCAATTATCGGTAGGTGAAAGAACAGAAATAGCAGTAAATGTACGAACTGAAGATGGCATGACAAATGGTGCTGGTAATGTTATTAAAAAGATACAATTAAACCAAAGAGATAAACCATCAGGGATAATATGGGTACAGTTTGACCATGCTGATGTTGGTGAGAAGACTAGACATGAGAATAGACAACTTTATGTTCAAGGTATTTCACCCACATGGACTCCAATAAAACCAATTACTACTCAGTTTGCTGTTGGTAGAAACGAGACTGCACAAGTTGTCAGAAAACAGTTTCCATTGCGGCCTGCTGCTGCTAAAACAATTCATCGATCACAAGGTGATACTGAGCAAAAAGTAGTTGTTAACTTTAACACTAGAAGAGCAATACCTCATATACATTATGTTGGTCTCAGCAGAGTAACAACCATAGAGGGGTTGTATATCACTGATTTGTGTGAACAAAAAATAGCTGTAAATCCTTATGTCAAGACTGAAATGGAGAGTCTAAGAACAGAGCGCTATCTTAAACTTAGTGTGTCTCCTGTTTATAGTTTTGATCCGGTATCATTTAAACTTTGCTTCCTTAATGCAAGATCCTTGCACAGACATATTGATGATGTTCGCCATGATTTAAATTATACTTCTACTGATATCAATATTTTTTCAGAAACAAGATTTACTAGTTCAGATAATGATAATATGTATACAATTGATGGGTATACCTTATTTAGAAATGATGCTCAACCTTCTCTGACTTCAAGACCTTATGGAGGTACAGCAGTGTGCAGTAGGGTTGATTTTATCCCTGGCTATCCACGTGCTCATAATATTAATGGTATTGAAATAACTATTACGAAAGTAATGATTCTTCCACATGTAACGATAATAGGTGCATATCGCTCACCTAAAATTCCAGTACAGCAATTGTGTCATGCTTTAAATGAGGTACTCACCTTTTCAACTTCTCAGTTCAATATTGTTATTGGTGATTTTAACATTAACTGGCTTGATGAATGTAGTAGAAGACCTCTGTATAATCTATTTGTTAATGAAAATAATTACAGACAACTAATATCCAAATATACTACTGACAACCAAACCGCTATAGATCATATTTATACAAATTTACCAGAATCACAAACTAAAAGTCACGTGTTAGAAACCTATTTTTCTGATCACAAATCAATTTGTGCATTAATTAATTGTTTTAACGAATAATTGCATATACATGTACTGTACCCCAGTACTATTGTACGATCATTGGTAGCTTATGCATAGTGGGTATATTTTACAGTGCATAAACGCTTCACATGTAGCTCCAAATAAGGAGATAATTTCGCTCTGAACAGCAGACAGGTAGTTTGAATACAATAGAGATGACACTTTGACAATTAATTATTTTTATATTATTGTTATTTATTTCAGTTTCCAAAGTTACAATATTATCAGGTGAGCATATTTTTTTTTTTCATTTTAAAGACGTTAGTTACCCCCTTCTTCTCTGCCATAGAATTTTCCTTATTTACTTTAGCCATTTCGTTTTACTTTTTTATTTAAATTTTATTATTTTTTAAAACACTCGTAATCTTTAATATATAATTATTAATTATACTCACCATATTTAATATATATATATATATATATATATATATATATATAATATATACTCAGAGTACTGACATACAAGCTCAGGGTCATTGCCTTTGATTTCCAGCTGAAAGGCCTGCATGATAGTTGTATTCTTGCAACTGGTCCTATATAGATCGACATATGTATAATATATTTATCACACTTACATTTTTCTCTCACTAGTACAGTACCTAATCCAAACAAGACAGTAAACAAGTCCAGAAGAAAATACTTTGGCTGGAAAGTTCAAACAACACAAGAAGAAGCTGTCAAAGTAACTGATATGTTTGTCTTCTGGAAAAATCAACCTGCAACACAGGCCTTTCAAAATTGTGGGCACTAAAAGAGATCAAGCACATTTGACTCTAACAATCAGGAATATGCTATTACCAAATCAGCTGAAATATCACCTGCATCTGTTGATTTCCCAATTAATGAATCACCTCGAAGTCACCGCTACACTGTTAGGGATTACCTACAGCAAGCATAGACGACACAATGGACTTGAAAACTACATAATAACCAAGTCTGAGAGCAAAGGAGCTGTAATACACTATCAACAAATAAAACATAAAGCAGACTGTGTTATTGCAGTTAACAGAGTCAACGACGTTTGCGTTATGAGAGAACACCATTGACGAGATACACACTGCCACGAGTTAAAACATCCCGAACGTGATTAAAGTGTGCTTTTTTGTAATGCCAAGTTCATTGATACCAATGGATTGACATTAATGTTTGAAAATCATGACATCCAACTTGGCATTACCAGAAATACAAGACAACCTCATAACTGCCATTACATGTATTGGAATTGACATGGCAAAAAAACTTCATCATGCATTATAGTCTGTAATAACTCCTTAGAAAAAATGATAAAGACACTATCACTTGTCCAAGTTATGAAACTACAATATTGGCTAGCATAAGAAAAACAACTGGTATATGCCTACTTCTCCTCAATGGAAAGATACGGGAGATAACAAGTTATACAAACTTCAATGTTCATTTCACAGTTTCCTAAAATGCATCAACTCCCCCTGTCGTCTGCTTCTAACACTGAAATAAACGAGTTAAAGAGCTAAATAGACGTTGTTAATATTGTGTTGTGATTCATGAAGAATATAATTCAATTTTTTTTTATTTGATTAGATTCATCAGAAAATGGCAGACTAGAGGCAAGCTCCAATAACGGGCTCCTCAAAATATTAAGTTTCTACGTGTTTAAAGCAATTACTCTTGTTTAATGTTGACGGACAAAATTTTTTATGTCATTGTCATTGTAATCTATATCATTTTATGATAAACTTGTAACAAGATCAACACTGCTGTGACTAGTCATACTGTTGCGACTAGATTTACACTGCTGTAACAAGATTGACACTGCTGTGACTAACTAGACCTATTCTGTTGTGAATAGCTATTTACTGCTGTAACAAGATGTATACGTACTGCTGTAACTAGTCATGTACTGGTGCAACAAGTTCTATGGTACTCCAACAATACCTATAATATAAATAATTTAATACCTCCTATCTTTCAATGTTTTAACTTGTAAAAAATAACTATGAATGTTGATTAAAACAAAGAATATTTTGAAAAAATGGCCGTGCTTGTTAGTCATACATAGCACATATAAACAATTTATTAATGAAGCTTGTTCCAAGTTGTTTGTACCCCTGATTCTAGACCTTTCCTGAAAGCAAGCGAAAAAAATGCTGAACCTCTCACTGACTGCGCAGAAGTTTTTAAGTTAATAGAATTTTTTAAGAGCCAATTAAATAATAGCAAAGCTTGTTTTACGCATAGTTAATATAACCCACGTTTTACGTCATAACGAGCAAGTAACAATCGGAACCAATCAAACGGAATCAAACGGTGAGCACGGCCACCAGGAGCCGGACAGTGTACGGCGATTTCCGATCATTTGTCACCTCTCGACCTCGTGTGATCTGTGGTGCTGCACTTTCCGAATTTCAGTTGTTTTTAATATAAATCGGTAAGTACTATTCTCACGTATACAATGAATTATCATAAAATTGCAAGTGTGATTTACCGCAGTTTTCAGAGAGTGTTCCAAGGCGCCCCAATGATGATAAAAAATATGTATAAATCATAACAAGCTATTTTAATAATCGCGAGTTAAATAAGCCTCTTCGGAGGAAAAACAAGTCTCTTCGAAGGAAGCAACATAATAAGCCTCTACAATCGGAGGAAATAAACTCAGTCTCTTCGGAGGAAACAAAGTCCGCCTCTTCGGAGGAAAATTTAAACAAATTCAGCCTCTTGGTGACTACATTGTATACTTAAATCACCAGCAAAACAAATGTATAAACTCCTATAAATATGGCTACTCGAGTAGTGCTTCCAATGCTTGGCTCAGATCTCTGTTCAAACGTGTTGACTAAGATAATTCGTTAGACTAAGACGAAGAACCATCTCGTATACCTGTTACGAAAATCGTGAAAGCAATGAGAAAGATAAATAATAGCACAAATATACAAGATGGACTCCAAAATCCTCCATTTTAAAATTACAAAAATTGGTATATCAAAATATGTATGGTATTCTAAATCACAAGCTAAAACACATATTTTAGAAACCTATTTCTCCCATCACAAGTCAATATTATGTGCACTTATAAATTGTTTTCATTGATAGACTAGTAACCTAATATGTATAAACAGCTTAGATGTCATGTACTAATATATACGAACGTTTTAATGACAAAATGTCCTCTTATTACTCTTCAGTTCAAAAGGTGACAAAATTTTTTATCATTAAAGCACAAATCTACCCTAAAATTAACTGTTTAATTCAGTCTTTAAGCATTTGTAAGAATGATTATGAAGGTTTATTCCCTTTATCAAAATTCCTTTGCAAGAAAAAATATTTTGAAGTTGCCGTTTTTCCAGTAATTCGCCTTTTTTGCAGTAAATTGCATTTTGCCTGGCAGCTTTTTTTTGGTATGTCATGGACTTTAATTTAAATTTTTAATAATTACACAACAATACAATAGCCAGAGGCCAGACAGAGCCAGAGTTTGCACTGACACCCTTAATATAATCTATTGTTTTCTCTTTGTTCACAGACAAACTCAGCATGACTGATGAGGTTACCGGTTACTTACATAATCTTTCACCTGTTAAGAAAAGTGATAAAACAAATTATTTTGATGTCCAAGTACAAACGGACAGTAAAGTGGTACGAGGGGTGTGCTTTTCACCACAGAAGCATAGCCAATTTGCATCCTTTTGCAAAAACAAATCGCCTGTCAAGATTACCAATATTACCATCAAAGATAAACATTCAGAGTGCCCTAGCATTCTGATGAATAATCAAACACAGTTGGAGACTGCTGTTCCAACATTTGAGGTACAGAAAATGCCACCTGTTCAAAACATTTCATCATTGTCACCTGTAAATGACAGACAGGTGATAACTATAAAGGCCAAGATTGTTCAACTCTCAGGAGTTAAGGTGATTGGAACAATATATATTGCCTATAAAAGTCTTGTAAGACCAAAGCTTGAATATGCTTCTACAGCGTGGGACCTTCACCACAAGAAAGATTGTGCTTTGGGAGAATTTCACTAATGAAGTAACCGAGGGTGAAACATACAACTTCATCAATATCAAAGTGAGAAAAGATTCTAGTGAAATATATGTGAATACTCCTCCACAAGATTGTTCCATTGTGTTATGCAGTCCATTTGATGGAGTTCTGGCCATACCTGCCAAACTGCCTGACAGTTTCACCACTGCTACAGTTGTAGGAGAAATTCAAGGCATATCAAATTTCAACCAATACATATCTTGCATTTAAGTGTCACAAGAAAATACAGGCAGATGACTCAGCAATTGTCAAGTGCGAAAACTGTAATATGAAGCAAAAAAAGATGAACTGTGGAACTAATTGCCATCTCCAATGTCTTATTACCACTGATAATGAGTCAATAACAGTCACCATGTTTGATGACATTGTCAAAATGGCATTTCAGATTGGAAGCAGCAAGAGCATCAAACTTAATGAGGATAATGTCATTGATGCTATCCTCAATCTTCCTGAAGTTGAGATATCATACAACAAGTCGACAAAAATTGTCACCGAGATAAAGAAGCTTTAAACATCATCATGTTAAAACTACATAGCATTTGTATTGTTACTGTTTATTCCCTTCATTTTTATAGTTAGTTGACACCCAGATTATGGTATTATCGTTATAATTATTGGTTACAGTATATTGTTATAGTTACTTGCCACTTAGATTAAAATGACACTTATAACAATAACGGTAGTTGGTTACAGTATATGATTGTTATAGTTCACATTCAGATTAAAACAAATTGTCTGGTATTTATTATCACAATATCTGTTATAGTACTGCATAATGTATATCCTTATAGCTGACATTTAGATTAAGAAATTAATGTATTAAAATACTACTTGTTATTTGATATTTATACTTTTTTGTTCTTGAAGTATCACCATGAAAACATTGAACAAATTAATCGCGTCATCTTGTTTGCATGTAAGAAATCTATTTCAATCTAATTGAAACTACACCTTAATTACGTCCAAGTAAACAAACGTCTTCTTGCAAAACAACAAATTCACTCTCTTTAGTTAATGATGGACCAGGGAAGCAATAACCTCCAAAAGTTTGACCCGGCACATATATCTGATTTCATGCTTGAGTCGGTTTTCTTTGATGTACCGCGGGATGTATATAGCATACATCCCTATGAAAACTAATGTATATAGCATACATCCCTCGTTCTCGGTATTTATCCTAACCCATGTCAAAGTACGTGCAAGTGATAATTATTCATACCCATCATCCAAGCCCATAAGCGCAGATACATGTACGCCCCAGCGTACCTATTTTTAGATCTTGAAGAGAACTGAATGATTGCTGGTCACAGACAAAGTAAGTATAATAGACTAAAAGTATAATAGACTAAATATAAGAATATAAAAACTATAATAGACTTAAATACAAAAGAACAAACAAAACCAGAAAGTGTGTGCATGTGTGGTGGTGGTTGGAGTGGTTTACAAAAATGTATATACTAAAAGTGGGTGAGGGGTTGTTGCGATCATGTATTTCTAGTATATATATGTATATATATATATATATATATATATATATATATATATATATATATATGTATATATATATATATTCCCTTTTCGCTGTCAGTAAAAAACGATTTTAGTGTTATAATCATTCAGTTAGGAAACGCGGTCATAAGGGTCTACTCATTAAATGTAAAAGAACATAATGTATATACATACTTTTTGGGGGTCGTTTGTGATGTTTTTCAGTAGTGTTTCAATCGGCTGTTGTAGATCAGCACTACTTCAATCTTGAACGACCAACTCCTTTCCCACGTCTTCCTCTTTTTCTCCAGCCACAAGTTGTATATGATGTGGAAGGGCTTGGTTGGTGATCCACTGCTTCAGTAAAGGGGACAGCTCTTCTTTGAGTTCCACTTTTTCGAGTATCTGGGAGGAAAATACTTAGTTACTTGTGTTCTCTTAACAAAAATTGTACACGATGATTCGATCGTGTGTCAAGATTAAATATTAACATTCATTGTCAGACTGGTTAAAGGTTAACTAAACGTTTTGAAGTTATATTTTCGTATGAAAGGGTTATCTTTGAAGTTATATTTTCGTATGAAAGGGTTATCATCTCACAGCAAAAGTAAAAAATAGGAATTCGAAGTAAAGCAAAGAATTTATCAGCGAAGCCTTCTTGGAGAACGGGTACACCTTTGTCTTTCACGTCACCCCGGTAAAACCCACCAACCACCTTGTTGCTTATTTTGATGCGGTCGTCGTTCACACGAGTTCAACAAAATGAGCAAAAAATCGAACTTGGGCAGTTGGTAAAAGTGCATGAACCGAGGCGGACTGGTTTCAATTATTTCTTCGGTTTTAGATTTAACTTTTCCGATATTAACGGAAAATAGAAAAGTAACCTGGAAACGTATAGTTGCCCTTTAAATGTAGGTTACATTGTATTAGTTTAGTTTTGATAGATTATATATTACGAATTTACGCAGAGTGAATAACCCAAAATACCACGAGTTTTTGGCTGAGTGAGTTTTACGCATATACCAGCGGCCGCGGAGCTGGGGGAAGAGAGGAAAAGGGGGAAAATTGACCCTCTTTTTGCTGATCTAGACTATAGAGTTACTCTTTACAATATTGAGGATAATATTTTAGTTTACATTGCCCCTCCACTTTAAACGCTCCGCGGCCTCTGTATACTGTTGTATGTCTGTCATTTCTTACTAATTGGCTAATATATATTGTCCATCAATCGCTTTCAATTTTTAAAACTTCACTAAACACTATTATACACCATTGAAAGAAGATTTTGACAAAATCACTTTGACGGGCATAGGTGTGCCATAGCATTAGTAGTGATAAATAATAAGTCTTTTTTAATGTGTAAGAGTCTGGACCCGAGTAATTGACCAATGAGGTTTGAGTTTATTTTTAGTTGACGAATCATAAAAAAGTAAAAAGTTTGAATATATTCATTTCGACAGGGGGTGTCAGAGAGTAGGTGTTGGCTCCTAATTGTAAATGGGAGTTTTAGTAGGTCAGGAGGCGTGGGACGGGCTTTTTCGAAAATTGGAAAAAAGGATTGAAAATGTGGAAAAAAGTGAAGTGAAATGCGTTTAAGAGAGACACATTCACTTTTTCCTGACCTGAGCAGTGCATGCATTGAACATATACCATGCATATTTTTGAATTTTTAGAGAAAAAAAAAAGTACAGGTTTTTTTTATTTTAGAAGTTTTGTAGAAAATTTTGTAGAAAATTTTTCTTAAGAAAAACAAATGGTTTTTTTACCGTTAAACCGGCAGAGTTGACTGCATGCTACCATGTTGTCGAATGGAGTAGGTTGTGATATGATCAGCTGTCGTATAGCGTTGTTGACTCCACCCACAACCATATATGGCATGATTTATTTTTTCACTGTGAAATTTTTTTTTGACTTACTTATTTCATACGCATATATATGGTTGGTGGGGGGTTGTTTTTACTCTTGTAAATAATAAAATGTATTTTTTTCAGGCTTTTTTTCTCCACACATCGTCCAGATTTGGGAAAGATTTGTATATGACTACCGTTTTGTAAACAGCGTTAGACGACGCGAGACATTACGACGATAAATATGTCAAACGACAACGAGAATATCGAGCATCGATTCGTTAATTTTGACAAAAGCTACGCAAACACAAGTGAACGATAACGGATGTATGATTTCCCCAGTAATCCAGTTCGTTCAGGGAAAACCCCGAATAAGCTTGGAGACGAGATGAAGATCAAACAAACAAAGGCCAAAAATGTTGAAACTGAGTTGTTCAGAGTGTGTGCGGACAAGTCGGGCGACGAATTTGAATTCGAAGAGATAAACTTGGAAGATATATGACTAAAATGAGAGCGGCGATGATGATGAACGAACAAGTTAGATCAGGAACAGGTGCCAGACGGTGATTAATTATTCAAAACTCAACAAACAGAATCAATTAAACATGAGAAGAAAAGTGTTTTTCTGTAACCAATTGGATATCACTGGATAGAACAAAGTCAAGCGATGAATATGATATGTCACAATTAGAGGAGGCAATGTTTACCGCAAAACATTCAAATTAGTTGTTGATTGTTGTTGCTAGGAGACATAAACCAGACAAGAAGAAACCAACGGCCAAAAATACAAAATGTTGAATAGTTTAAATATTCACAAAAGGGATAGGTAATTTAAAATGAAGTGAATCAGTGCAACTTAGGCACACCAACTGCACGACAGATAGATTTACAGAATTGCGGGATCCAACGACAAACCAGGCCAAGAGTAAAAATAACTCAAGTTTAAAACAAGAAAATACAAAAAGATTGATCCAAAAATTGACACCAGATAATGACAGGATTTAAAAATATAAATAGACAAGGAATTCCAGTGATACGTTACAAGACTGTAGAATCTTGAAGAGTTTTCTGTGGACAGTGAAATGGTACGTACGGCATCAATGTAACCTGACTCCAATTTGACGGTTCGCCATCTTCTTTTGTGCTTTCTAATCCAATATATTTATTATGTAATTTAACATTTCGAATATAACTTGCAGGCATATTTTCTTTTTTAAATTATTTAGCGCTGTAATATGTTCTTTGTGTGTTAGATTAAAAGATGATGGTTTAGTTGCATTATAAAGAATAAAACATAATCCGAAAATCGTCATCTTGAGACTTGATATTCAAGTTAAAAAACAAGAGAAGACAAAGTGAGAGGTAATATTTCGAATGTGTCCAATTTTTATATTTCCTTCTTGATCTTTCACACCTTTTATTTTAAAAAAGTCATTTATTTGGCTCCTCATTTCTAGATGTAAAATTTTCTTTTTTTATCTTGTGGAAGTTGACCACCACTTCCTTCTTCTTCTTCTTCATCCTCTAACATATCAAGTTTACATTTAATTGATTGCTTTTTTTAAAAAAATTGTACCATACTTTCACCAATTCGTTCTTTCTGTTTCGTTTTTACAAAATTTTCCATTCCATTTTTTCCCCCTCCAAGTTCAAATTCATCTTTTTTTTCTGGTAAAAACTCTTTTCCCTTTTTTAAAAGTTGGTTATAAAGTAATATAGATTTTAATATTTGTTGTTCATCGTCACTTGAAGAAGAAGAAGAAGAAGACGAAGACGAAGATGAAGACGAAGACGAAAACGAAGATGAAGACGAAGACGAGGACGAGGATGAGGACGACGACGATGAGGAGGATGAGGACGAGGACGAGGACGAGGAGGAGGACGAGGAGGACGAGGAGGAGGACGAGGAGGACGAGGAGGATGAGGAGGACGAGGAGGACGAGGAGGAGGACGAGGAGGAGGACGAGGAGGAGGACGAGGAGGAGGACGAGGAGGAGGACGAGGAGGAGGACGAGGAGGAGGACGACGACGAGGACGACGACGAGGACGACGACGACGACGACGACGACGACGACGACGACGACGACGACGACGACGACGACGAACAAGAACAAGAAGAACAAGAAGATTTTTTAAGCAAATTTTGAAAGAACTGGATAAACAATAACGTGTTCCTTTCTTAAATGCGCTTTTTGATCAATTAAAATTTCTGATTTTTAATTTTTTTTCTTCGAATAATAAGGTATAATTTTTTCTTCTTTTTTTTTCTTCCTTTCTTAAGGACTTCATCTTACGACTATATATCGTACATTAAACGTGCAGGTGTTTTTATACCAACTTTTATTTCATTACGAAATTCACCAACAAAAAGCATCGTACCTGCAGGGGTATCTGCTGAAAATTCATTATGTGGATTAACTACCCCGCTGGGGCGGTTAGATAATACTTTTAAATGAGTATCATGATTTGAAGTTAAATCAAATGCATTATAGCATATCCATTTATAAAATCTTGATAAGTAATTGGCATTTCGGAATGGTTTCTGTTAAGAACATCCCTTAGTTGTTGATACGCTTCCACTTGATTTTTCAATGTACATGCAGTTACATTGTTTACCGAAATGGTAAAACTTGAATAGCGTTCCCAACCAAAATTAAACACGTTTGTTGCAAATGTTCCGTTAAAATTATTTTGCCGAGAAAATAAACAAAATAAACGAACAGGACAACTCCCATTCAAAATATCATTTTCAATAATTGATCTTCTTCCCGCAGGAATAGATTATGTGACTGTACGAAATGTAGTTGTATAGTATTTGGCTTCTTGTTGATTCTTAACAAACGATGTATTCAATGCGTTAGTTAATTGATCTTTTGGTTTAAAAATAGGTATTTTCATTTTAGAATTATTAAATGAAATTCTTGCATCTTCTGCTGCTAAATCAGCGTGATTTGCACCCATACATATTAAACTATTATTTGCTCTGGTTAATCTTATTTCAGTTTTAAAAGCAGTTGGTAGAAATGTTTCACCACCACCCTCCCTAAAACACGCGAGATCAATTTGATCTATAACCATTGCAATTGTATTATTTGTAAGTATATGTCTGGCTAACGATCCCAAATTATTACCCGCAACAGTGTCCATTTCACTATGGGTATCAAGATAAGCGGAATTCACTTCTTTTGAATCTTCATACGTTTTACAAATAAAATATATTGTTGAGCAGGTAATTGAGCTCTTGATTCTGTAGGACTATTTGTTATATTTACAATTCTTAAATTTTTAATATTTTTCTGTTCTAAATTGTTTTTGAATCCAGAAAAATCAAATTTTTTTATAAATATGATAAACGAAAATTTCCTTTTATTCCCTTACATTCAAACGAGTTTAAATTCCATAAAGTTTTATTATCATTATATGATGTGGATGAAAAAGGATAGGTCACTTCATAATTTTCAATGCATAAAACAGGATTTTTTTCTACTAATTTCACTTTAAGCATAATGAATTATTCCTTCAATATTAACAGTTCCTGAATCAAAGGGAATCAATGTACCTTCGCTATCTTTTAATTTTATATGTAATGAAGAAATTTTTGGTTTTTTAAATTTTCTTTTAACTGAAACTGAAGGTGAATAAACAATCAATTCACCTTTTCCTTGTTCAGACCAGCGAATCGGTACAGTTAATATCTCTGATGATGTATCACCCACTAATCCCCTTTCCAATTCTTCACAATAAATAAATATTTTGTCCAATCCGTCCGAAATATCGGGTAAATAATCAGCAAAAATCGATTGAGTTGTCGATGATACTTCCTCTTGATCGACGGGTTTGCTTAAAACGAATTGTTTCTTTGCTAAATCCTAACATAAACGCCAATTTCGTAGGAATATTCAGCGCAATATCGATTAAAAAATGTTTTCTTTTATCTTGTACCGATGATGTACCGATTTCATTTAAATTACGACCATCATGTGCTTTTTTTCCTGTTGACGAATAAAATTGGTTTAGCCAATATTCTGCATATATATTTGCACTAATTTTTATTTTCCCGTTATTGTCAAATGTAAAAAAAATATCATACTCATTTAATGCATTATTTAAATAATTTATTAGCCTTTCTAAAGTGTAAATTCCCCCCAGGATGATAAATTTATCACTTTCTATATATACATCTTTATCTTTTTTTTTAAACCAGTGATATTGTAATTGCTCGGGTGACCTGTGGTCGGATGTTTTCGGCTTTCCTGTTTGTTTTTTTAGTTTTCGGGTCACAAAATTGCATTTTTGCACATTTTACTTCCGGTAAAGCTTTGCGGCCGCGGCGGCCATAGCGAGTATACAGCGTGTTCTTCTTTTCTTTTTTGGTGTGTTTCTTGAAGATTTCGAGTGTTTAATAGTTGGGTTGAGGTGATTACCGCGATATTGGTGAATTCATCAGTAGTGGATCAGTAATGTTGCTGACAAGGTTTGTCCATGAAGACAGAATAGACGAGTATATTACAGACGCGAGAAAATGCCGTATTGACATTTGACATCAGTATCTAAGGCCGAAGCCTTGACTTGACGACTAGTAGAGATACAAGAAAGAGCCGCAGAATATCATAGAACATATACATGTTTACCTAGTATTAAACGCCTTTCTGCTTGGTCCAGCCTTGGTAGGCACCGAATAATGCAAAAATAAATAGGTATGTTTATAGTCGTCCACAAATTGCCTATCGTGAAAGTGTCGTATTTCATTTGGGAAATGTGTTTTATATAACCCCAGTGTCAGTCCAATAACCTACATCTTATTCAAAAAACATGGCTAACAATCGTAGCGAACGGATAGAGCTAATGAAGTCTCCTTTCACTGGCTGTTTATGTAGATGATAGAACAAATAACACTACAGACACTTTTACCGACCACGTGTACGACTGATTCTTACGTTTACAACCGCTCATTGTTATGCTAAGAAATTCCTTCACTTCCAATAACAATGAAGACCAACGCACAACAGGGTGGATTATGTATCCACTGACAACAGAACAACGAAACTACAATAACAACATAATTGTGACCATAACTAAACATAAAACCCAATAAACAAATAAACATATAAACAAGACATCCATTCTGACAACGAACCAAAGGAAAATTAACCAAACCTACATGTACATGATAATCAGATTAACATAGATGACAACAGACATGAACCAAAATCTGAAAGGACTTCAACAACATTATGACAATACTATAAGAATGCCAGGTACATCCTCGTCACCTACTGAGGGAACGAAATACTTTCACTCATACTAAACAACAACTTCTTCACATTTAATAATAAATACTTTCTACAAATTCATGGCATGGCAATGGGCTCACAAGTAGCTCCTACATATGCTAATATATCCATGTCAGTCCTTATAAAACAAATGCTCTTAAATGCACCAAACAGACTAATTCTAATGGATGACATTTTTGTATTATCGACACATGGTATTTATGCCCTCAATGAATTTTTAGAGTATTTAAACAAATTCCACTCAACCATTAAATTTGACTATAACCATAGTTTACATCAATAGAACAACAAACTTAAATCAGACCTGTACATAAAACCAACAGACAGAACAGTCAACACTACTTCTACATAACAATTCCTTCCATCCAAAGTCTTGTAAATATAGTATCGTCTATAGTAATGCACTTTGATATTGCCGCATTATCGCAGATGATACTAAATTACATTCAAAGACTAAACAACCTTCCAGTTATACTGATCAAGTGTGGTTAGAAACAAGAAACAATAGTGGCTGCTTTTCAACAGGCCAAACAACATACACAACTGGAAGTACTAAACAAGGAACAACACAAAACTGACAATGAAAGCCTTATATTTTCCATTCCATACAACAAGAGTACAACATGCATTGAACAAATACTACGAAAACATTGGCACATAATAGAACAAGATCCTACATTGAGCATTCTCTGGCCAGAAGCACCAATTGTAGCGTATCAAAGAAATGCAAAACTTAAAGATTCTCTTATTCGTGCTAAACTACAAGATGACAATTATATAACAAACAATACTCAATAACTACAACACAGGATACCACCCATCTGCACAAATTTTATCTACAGGGATCCTGGGTCACCCCAACTAACCCCCAACGACACCATATATCATCCACTATAGAAAACCAATGATGTAATAACGAACATTTATAAACTATCACTTACGACCAACCGATCTCATTACATATCTGACTGAATAACTGATCACTACTGATATGACTACCAACAAAAGAACAAGACTTGAGGACTGCTCTTGCAAAATAAAGGCACGACGTGTTGGTTGTCAAGAAATAACAACAACTTTGGTAAGCACAAACTTTTATTTATATTTAATAGTCTCGTTTTATGCTGTTTATTGTTTATTTTCTAACATAATCACATCGACTGCCAAACCCAAATCCCTCCTGAAGAGACCACGAGAAGCTCAAAACAATTGTCGAGGGTTGTGTCCCATGTACTACTTATACTAAATACTACTTACGTATCTTTAATCCTTTCTTATAATTGTTTAACTTACTCCCGTATCAAATTTACACTGCGCCTAGCTTCAACCGTCGTTGCCTTCGCAAGTTAACAAAAATACAGCAAAATGCACTTTTTGGCCTAAGGCCATATACCGCATTCTTTGCAAATTTTATTCATCTACATTATATAACCCCAGTGTCAGTCCAATTACCTACATCTTATTCAAAAAACACGGTGGATTATATATCCACTGACAACAGAACAACGAAACTACAATAACAACATAATTGTGACCATAACTAAACATCAAACCCATTAAACAAATAAACATATAAACAAGACATCCATTCTGACAACGAACCAAAGGAAAATTAACCAAACCTACATGTACATGTTAATGAGATTAACATAGATGACAACAGACATGAACCAAAATCTGAAAGGACTTCAAGAACATTATGACAATACTATAAGAATGCCAGGTACATCCTCGTCACCTACTGAGGGAACGAAATACTTTCACTCATACTAAACAACAACTTCTTCACATTTAATAATAAATACTTTCTACAAATTCATGGCATGGCAATGGGCTCACAAGTAGCTCCTACATATGCTAATATATCCATGTCAGTCCTTATAAAACAAATGCTCTTAAATGCACCAAACAGACTAATTCTAATGGATGACATTTTTGTATTATCGACACATGGTATTTATGCCCTCAATGAATTTTTAGAGTATTTAAACAAATTCCACTCAACCATTAAATTTGACTATAACCATAGTTTACATCAATAGAACAACAAACTTAAATCAGACCTGTACATAAAACAACAGACAGAACAGTCAACACTACTTCTACATAACAATTCCTTCCATCCAAAATCTTGTAAATATAGTATCGTCTATAGTCATGCACTTTGATATTGCCGCATTATCGCAGATGATACTAAATTACATTCAAAGACTAAACAACCTTCCAGTTATACTGATCAACTGTGGTTAGAAACAAGAAACAATACTGGCTGCTTTTCAACAGGCCAAACAACATACACAACTGGAAGTACTAAACAAGGGACAACACAAAACTGACAACGAAAGCCTTATATTTTCCATTCCATACAACAAGAGTACAACATGCATTGAACAAATACTACGAAAACATTGGCACATAATAGAACAAGATCCTACATTGAGCATTCTCTGGCCAGAAGCACCAATTGTAGCGTATCAAAGAAATGCAAAACTTAAAGATTCTCTTATTCGCGCTAAACTACAAGATGACAATTATATAACAAACAATACTCAATAACTACAACACAGGATACGACCCATCTGCACAAATTTTATCTACAGGGATCCTGGGTCACCCCAACTACCCCCCAACGACACCATATATCATCTACTATAGAAAACTAATGATGTAATAACGAACATTTATAAACTATCACTTACGACCAACCGATCTCATTACATATCTGACTGAATAACTGATCACTAACTGATATGACTACCAACAAAAGAACAAGACTTGAGGACTGAGAACTCTTGCAAAATGAAGGCACGACGCGTTGGTTGTCAAGAAATAACAACAACCTTGGTAAGCACACACTCTTATTTATATTTAATAGTCTCGTTCTATGGTGTTTATTTTCCAACATAATCACATCGACTGCCAAACCCAAATCCCTCCTGAAGAGACCACGAGAAGGTCGAAACAATTGTCGAGGGTTGTGTCCCATGTACTACTTGTACTGAATATTACTTACGTATCTTTAATCCTTTCTCATAATTGTTTCACTTACTCCCGTATCAAATTTACACTGCGCCTAGCTTCAACCGTTGTTGCCTTCGCAAGTTAACAAAAATACAGCAAAATGCGCTTTTTGGCCTAAGGCCATATACCGCATTCTTTGCAAATTTTATTCATCTACATTATATAACCCCAGTGTTAGTCCAATTACCTACATCTTATTAAAAAAACACGCGAGATCAATTTGACCTATAACCGTTGCAATTGTATTATTTGTAAGTATATGTCTGGCTAACGATCCCAAATTATTACCCGCAACAGTGTCCATTTCACTATGGGTATCAAGATAAGCGGAACTCACTTCTTTTGAATCTTCATACGTTTTACAAATAAAATATATTGTTGAGCAGGTAATTGAGTTGTTGATTCTGTAGGACTATTTGTTATATTTACGATTTTTAAATTTTTAATATTTTTCTGTTCTAAATTGTTTTTGAATCCAGAAAAATCAAATTTTTTTTTTAATATAATAAACGAAAATTTCCTTTTATTCCCTTACATTCAAATGAGTTTAAATTCCATAAAGTTTTATTATCATTATATGATGTGGATGAAAAAGGATAGGTCACTTCCTAATTTTCAATGCATAAAACAGGATTTTTTTCTACTAATTTCACTTTAAGCATAATGAATTATTCCTTCAATATTAACAGTCCCTGAATCAAAGGGAATCAATGTACCTTCGCTACCTTTTAATTTTATATGTAATGAAGAAATTTTTGTTTCTTTAAATTTTCTTTTACGTGAAACTGAAGGTGAATGAACAATCAATTCACCTTTTCCTTGTTCAGACCAGCGAATCGGTACAGTTAATATCTCTGATGATGTATCACCCACTAATCCCCTTTCCAATTCTTCACAATAAATAAATATTTTGTCCAATCCGTTCGAAATATCGGGTAAAAATCAGCAAAAATCGATCGAGTTGTCGATGATACTTCCTCTTGATCGACGGGTTTGCTTAAAACGAATTGTTTCTTTGCTAAATCCTAACATAAACGCCAATTTCGTAGAAATATTCAGCGCAATATCGATTAAAAATTTTTTTCTTTTATCTTGTACCGATCGTGTGCTTTTTTTCCTGTTGATGAATAAAATTGGTTTAACCAATATTCTGCATATATATTTGCACTAATTTTTATTTTCCCGTTATTGTCAAATGTAAAAAAAATATCATACTCATTTAATGCATTATTTAAATAATTTATTAGCCTTTCTAAAGTGTAAATTCCCTCCAGGATGATAAATTTATCACTTTCTATATATACATCTTTATCATTTTTTTAAACCAGTGATATTGTAATTGCTCGGGTGACTGTGGTCGGATGTTTTCGGCTTTTCTGTTGGTTTTTTTTTAGTTTTTGGGTCACAAAATTGCATTTTTGCACATTTTACTTCCGGTAAAGCTTTGCGGCCGCGACGGCCATAGCGAGTATACAGCGTGTCTTCTTTTCTTTTTTGGTGTGTTTCTTGAAGATTTCGAGTGTTTAATAGTTGGGTTGAGGTGATTACCGCGATATTGGTGAATTCATCAGTAGTGGATCAGTAATGTTGCTGACAAGGTTTGTCCATGAAGACAGAATAGACGAGTATATTACAGACGCAAGAAAATGCCGTATTGACATTTGACATCAGTATCTAAGGCCGAAACCTTGACTTGACTTGACGACTAGTAGAGATACAAGAAAGAGCCACAGAATATCAAAGAACATATACATGTTTACCTAGTATTAAACGCCTTTCTGCTTGGTCCAGCCTGGTAGGCACCGAATAATGCAAAAATAGGTTTAGATATGTTTATAGTCATCTACAAATTGCCTATCGTGAAGGTGTCGTATTTCATTTGGGAAATGTGTTTTCAAAACATGTTTAAATAGTTTCTGTTTGTACGATTTACATGATTCTATATCGGAACCATCGCTTGAATCTGCCGAATTCAGCACCATAGGTTTTGTGGTTTTGTCTAGTCTATTAAAAGTATCAAGATCGTTTAATTTTTCGGCTAATAAGCTTGTCTACACCAAATCGCTTCATGGAACCAAGTACTTCGTATAAGACTATAGAGAATTTGTGCCGAGCGCTCATTAAGGCCTACGCCAATACCGTATTTACTCGTTTAACCGCCGCCCCCGATTAAGCGCCGCCCCCGATTAAGCGCCGCCCCCGATTAAGCGCCGCATATGAGAGCAAAAATATTAAAGAGCGCCGCCCTCAAATAAGCGCCGCATCCGAAACACTAAAAATTTAAAGAGCGCCACGAGTAAATACGGTATTTGCAAAAATCAGTAGCCCGCGTGAACGCCTAAGCAAGCATCTTGTTGAAGTATAAACCAACATTTTTCACCATTCACATTTTTTGTTGTCGCAGGATAGGAGAAAGATGATACTTCAAAAAATGCTTCACGATTTAATGCATCAATCGGTTGAATTAATTTCATTTCATTTCATTTCAAAATCGTTTGTATAATTTACCCTTCCTTCTTTTACGGTATTACTTAAAATGTGTAAATGTGTCATATCTTTTGTAATTCTTCTCGGTAAAAAATATTCCCTGTATCTTTTCGTTATTTAAATCTTCTAATTCGTATGTTACAGGATCCGTGATTAATACTTATTTTAAATTTTTCATTTGTCCATCGTCGTAAACTACTTTTTTCAAAAAGATTTGTTTTTGCACGTGCAATACGTAAAGTTCCTTCCTTTAACAACTCCTTAGTAAAAGTAATAGGTGAAATAATTTTACGTAACATTATATTTTTCAATTTATTCTCTTTTCCCCCCACGATAAATCTCACGTGAATTATTATATCTTTCCATAATAATGTGAAAATAAGAATAATAATCAAAACTCCCCGTCAATGTTAAAACATGACACGTCATTGGTTTCAAAGTTTGAATTACTCTTTCAACGTGGGATGCTTTAATCTCTCGGTTATGGGCATGAAAAACAGAAAATCCATATTTTTTTCTTAAATCTCTACGAATTATTTGAAATTCAGTTCCTTCAGCACATTGAACTTTTTTAGGTGGGTCTTCCTTTTTTAAAATATTTTCAAATTTATTTGCAGTATTTCTTCCAGTTTTGTTTTTTTTAAAGTTCAACCCATACATATCTTGAATAAACATCAATACATACAAGCCAATAACGATATTGATGATTATATTGATTTATAATTGTTGTTGTTGTCGTCGTCGTCGTCGTCGCCGCTGTTGATGATGATGATGATGATGATGATGATGACGATGACGACGACGATGACGATGACGACGATGATGACGACGACGACGACGATGACGATGACGATGACGATGACGATGACGATGACGATGACGATGACGATGACGATGACGATGACGAAGATGAAGATGAAGATGAAGATGAAGATGATGATGATGATGATGATGATGATGATGATGATGATGATGATGATGATGACCAAAGTAAATTATTCCGATCCGCTTTAAATCTATATGCAAATGCGTATGAACGAAAACGTATAAATAAGTGATCTTGAACAAAATATAGCTCGAAAAGCCCGAGTTTCGCAACGAAATGTCACCGCCACGGCCTCGCAAGGAGCTGGACTCAAAGAGATTACAAAACTCGCTTCGTGCCAACGTATTGACCTTGGTAAGTCATTTTAGTTATTATTTTATTTGATACGCAGCCCGAGATGCTGTAATATGTAAGAATTCTAGCATAACTTATGTTCGTGTTGTCAACCTTTTTTCAGATTACCAATAATTTACAGGCTGTGGCGTGTCGAGCAACGTGGAGGGTCAAGCAGCAGGACGTGGAACTAGCTAGGTTTCAAATTGCTTCGAAACGACTACTGCTTGACGACGCAGTTTCATCCATAAACGGTGTTCAATTCTTTTTTTCCTCTATTACAAGCGTATGCTCTAATGCAAAATCGAGTGGGAGCCAAGACGGCGAGACGAACGCGGATGAAACCTACCCAGCGGTTGCTTACTTCATCGTCTTCAGACAGTGCGAAGGTTTTAATGAAAATATCTTGTTTGCAACCCTGCACAATCAAGACGTCGAGCCAGAAATCAAGCCAATTCGAGTGCGAACAAAAGCGGAGACCAACAACGAAATGGAGACCGCTGCTCGACAGCTATTTCAAGTCGTTAAGGATCACAATAACGCCACAATCCAGGCGATGCTCGAGGTGTCTAATGTGTACTGTTACAGAAATGCGGAAGACACGTCTACCGACGATGAAAGCCAAGAGAACATCCACTTTCTTCCTAGGCATTTTCCACTCGTGCCGTGTCGCCTCGTCGTGATCAACCAAGGCGAATTTGAAACTGACTTGTACGCAGCAGCGGAGAGACTGGAGTCCGACGGGCTTGTCGTCCATTTGGATACGGAAAGGGGCGTTATTGTCAACAACGCATCGACCAGTGACGTAGCAACAACCATCAAGAGAATACACAGATTGATGTATTTATGTGATCACGCGTTGTATCGGTCAGACATCTACGCTAAACCAGAGAACGCGAGAGTAACCTTTGTGAAAATGATGGATGTCACCAGCTATTTACACAAACTGCTTGCCAACGAGGCGTTGCGCGATAAGCTGGTTCAGCATTTTCAGTCGGTCGAAAGAATCCTTTCCCACCCAGCGTGCGAGATTGTTCAGCAGATTCAGTTTGACTTCGATCTGATCGAGGTCTCCAACGGGTTTTGCTTCTCGATTAGATCACGGACCTTTGTCGTGTGTCCCATCCCCGCATCGATGAATGGCAAATTGTCGCCAAGAGCTTTTATACCATACGACTGTTCTACACAACCGCAACCAGCTTATTTTCGAGAGGGTATTATCAACTCCTTTCCCGATGCCGACGTCAGAGTGAACTTCCTGAACAAATTTTATCAATGTTTGCTGGCATCCAAGATGCCACATAAGGTTAAGAAACTCGTCGTAGTTGGCCCGAAAGACTCTGGAAAAACCTCTTGGTCAAATATCTTCCACCGAATTATTCCTCCAGGTTACATCGCATCGATCACCAACGAGAGGCAGTTTTCTGCTTCGATGGTTACCAACGAAACTCAACTGGTCCTCGTGGACGAATGGTCGGCAAGTACGATGCAGTCAGACCTCGCCAAAACTATCCTCCAAGGTGGCTGGATGGTTACAGCTGTGAAACACGGTTCACCAAGGACAGTGTTAAACAACAGCCCCTATTACATAACCACAAATCACGTTCCTGATTTTGGGACAGACGACGAAAACGTGGAACGCCGGATCCAAATTTTCAATACCCAATCACTACCTGAAACATTACCAGGGATAGACCGCTGGATCTACGATAATGCAATGCACTGTGTGGCGTGGATTGCGGAGGAAATTAACGCGAACCGCGATATGGTCGTTGCACATGAGCTCTGGTACGAGCCGGATGATGCACGAATGTTGACGATTGAAGCCAACGAAGGAGAGACCCTGTTTAGCAATGAACAAATAAGGCGAATTTCCTGTGTTGATCTGCGCGAAGAATCCACCGAAGTCACCGTCCAGTGCCAACAAACGATCCACAGACGTTTCGCAGCTGAGTTTCGTTCACGACGTCTCGCCCGAAAGAGGAACGCAAATCGTGAGCACCTGAGGAGCGCGAGCGAATCAGCCGACAACGACGAGAATAGAACAAATTTCCTTTTCTCGATAACTGATGACGACCACCCTCGTGCGGAGAGAGTCGAAAGACGGAAATTGCCTTCTTCGTCCACAATTACACGGAGTGATGACCCTGGTGAGAACGTAACCGATTATAACCAAGGTGAGGAAGAAACCACTGGAATGCCCCTGGAACCCAACAACGCAGAAACAAACGAGCAACCAACAAGCCTATGTGCACACAATGAGTATGTCGAAGACGACCAACTATCACAGCAGCCGCTACAGGACACACCCAATACAGATGAACAACCATTAGCAACAACGATACATCACGTGCTACCAGTTTATGATCCACCGCAAAAAAAGGACGATTGTGGTAAGAATGCAACACCCAGCACGTCCAGTCACATTGGGAAAGATGACGCGCCACTTATCGCTCGCGGAGAACCGTCAACGTCGCGAGTATTAAACGAGCACACGTCGGCAGCGGAAGAAGACGAGGAACAGGAGATGGACAGCTGTGATATGAAATTTTACTCTCCACCATCTGGTTGGGTTCTTAATGATAAGACGTACATGGCGAAAGTTTTCTGTCTCATCAAGAATAACTTGCTAAAAGACCTGCAAAGAGGCGATCTCTGGACGTTTAGAGAGCAGAGGAGAAGAGCCGAGCTGAGAAGAAATAAAAAGGAACGGGACTTTTGGACACAGGCTGACCCCAAAATTGACGCGTGGATGCTTATCACTGGTAGGAAGCGGGAAGTTTTCGATGTAACATCTTTTGCCCACCAGCACCCGCACAGTGTTGGAGAACTGGAACGAGTTCGAAAAATAGTCAACGTGCTGGTGCTGCCTAGTCGATGTCCTGTCGCAATGGCACTGGCAGACCCCGAAGTAGAAGGGGGACAAAACGAAGACCAGGAGGTAGATAGTCAAGGAGAACCACGGCGTCCGCAGCTCAGCTCGCAATCCTACTGGACGAAAATCAAGAAATGGACACCTTGGTAACGAACAGTGTTCGATCAATTCAATAACGTTTACAGTGACGTTTCGTAGGCAAGCAATTAAAGTAAACTTGCATACTATAGTTGTCGTGTTATTTACTGTAAACTGAGCGAGGTAGAAGACAATTTAATATACTTTCGCTTTTTTTTCTAAGTGTCGAGTGAAAACTTAGTTTTGCCTAAAATCGACCGGCTACCGGCTACCCTATATAAACCCTATTAAATTGACCGGCTACTGACCGGCTACTATAGTGAGAAGACCGGCTACAGCAAGTCAGTAGACGGTCGTCTCTTTTTCTTCTAAGTGTCGAGTGAAAACTTAGTTTTGCCTAAAATCGACCGGCTACCGGCTACCCTATATAAACCCTATTAAATTGACCGGCTACTGACCGGCTACTATAGTGAGACGACCGGCTACAGCGAGTCTGTAGACGGTCGTCTCTTTTTTTTCTAAGTGTCGAGTGAAAACTTAGTTTTGCCTAAAATCGACCGGCTACCGGCTACCCTATATAAACCCTATTAAATTGACCGGCTACTGACCGGCTACTATAGTGAGACGACCGGCTACAGCGAGTCAGTAGACGGTCGTCTCTTTTTTTTCTAAGTGTCGAGTGAAAACTTAGTTTTGCCCAAAACCAACCGGCTACCGGCTACCCTATATAAACCCTATTAAATTGACCGGCTACTGACCGGCTACTATAGCGAGACGACCGGCTACAGCGAGTCGGTAAACGGTCGTCTCTTTTTTTCTAAGTGTCGAGTGAAAACTTAGTTTTGCATAAAATCGACCGGCTACCGGCTACCCTATATAAACCCTATTAAATTGACCGGCTACTGACCGGCTACTATAGTGAGACGACCGGCTACAGCGAGTCAGTAGACGGTCGTCTCTTTTTTTTCTAAGTGTCGAGTGAAAACTTAGTTTTGCCCAAAACCAACCGGCTACCGGCTACCCTATATAAACCCTATTAAATTGACCGGCTACTGACCGGCTACTATAGCGAGACGACCGGCTACAGCGAGTCGGTAGACGGTCGTCTCTTTTTTTTCTAAGTGTCGAGTGAAAACTTAGTTTTGCATAAAATCGACCGGCTACCCTATATAAACCCTATTAAATTGACCGGCTACTGACCGGCTACTATAGTGAGACGACCGGCTACAGCGAGTCAGTAGACGGTCGTCTCTTTTTTTTTCTAAGGGTCAAGTGAAAACTTAGTTTTGCCTAAAACCAACCGGCTACCGGCTACCCTATATAAACCCTATTAAATTGACCGGCTACTGACCGGCTACTATAGTGAGACGACCGGCTACAGCGAGTCAGTAGACGGTCGTCTCTTTTTTTTCTAAGTGTCGAGTGAAAACTTAGTTTTGCCCAAAACCAACCGGCTACCGGCTACCCTATATAAACCCTATTAAATTGACCGGCTACTGACCGGCTACTATAGCGAGACGACCGGCTACAGCGAGTCGGTAGACGGTCGTCTCTTTTTTTTCTAAGTGTCGAGTGAAAACTTAGTTTTGCATAAAATCGACCGGCTACCGGCTACCCTATATAAACCCTATTAAATTGACCGGCTACTGACCGGCTACTATAGTGAGACGACCGGCTACAGCGAGTCTGTAGACGGTCGTCTCTTTTTTTTCTAAGTGTCGAGTGAAAACTTAGTTTTGCATAAAATCGACCGGCTACCGGCTACTCTATATAAACCCTATTAAATTCACCGGCTACTGACCGGCTACTATTGTGAGACGACCGGCTACAGCTAGTCAGTAGACGGTCGTCTCTTTTTTTTCTAAGTGTCGAGAGAAAACTTAGTTTTGCCCAAAACCAACCGGCTACCGGCTACCCTATATAAACCCTATTAAATTGACCGGCTACTGACCGGCTACTATAGCGAGACGACCGGCTACAGCGAGTCGGTAGACGGTCGTCTCTTTTTTTTCTAAGTGTCGAGTGAAAACTTAGTTTTGCATAAAATCGACCGGCTACCGGCTACCCTATATAAACCCTATTAAATTGACCGGCTACTGACCGGCTACTATAGTGAGACGACCGGCTACAGCGAGTCAGTAGACGGTCGTCTCTTTTTTTTTCTAAGGGTCAAGTGAAAACTTAGTTTTGCCTAAAACCAACCGGCTACCGGCTACCCTATATAAACCCTATTAAATTGACCGGCTACTGACCGGCTACTATAGTGAGACGACCGGCTACAGCGAGTCAGTAGACGGTCGTCTCTTTTTTTCTAAGTGTCGAGTGAAAACTTAGTTTTGCCCAAAACCAACCGGCTACCGGCTACCCTATATAAACCCTATTAAATTGACCGGCTACTGACCGGCTACTATAGCGAGACGACCGGCTACAGCGAGTCGGTAGACGGTCGTCTCTTTTTTTTCTAAGTGTCGAGTGAAAACTTAGTTTTGCATAAAATCGACCGGCTACCGGCTACCCTATATAAACCCTATTAAATTGACCGGCTACTGACCGGCTACTATAGTGAGACGACCGGCTACAGCGAGTCTGTAGACGGTCGTCTCTTTTTTTTCTAAGTGTCGAGTGAAAACTTAGTTTTGCATAAAATCGACCGGCTACCGGCTACTCTATATAAACCCTATTAAATTCACCGGCTACTGACCGGCTACTATTGTGAGACGACCGGCTACAGCTAGTCAGTAGACGGTTGTCTCTTTTTTTTCTAAGTGTCGAGAGAAAACTTACTTTTGCCTAAAATCGACCGGCTACCGGCTACTCTATATAAACCCTATTAAATTGACCGGCTACTGACCGGCTACTATTGTGAGACGACCGGCTACAGCTAGTCAGTAGACGGTCGTCTCTTTTTTTTCTAAGTGTCGAGAGAAAACTTACTTTTGCCTAAAATCGACCGGCTACCGGCTACTCTATATAAACCCTATTAAATTGACCGGCTACTGACCGGCTACAACGTAAAAGGACCGGCTATCCTTTATTTTTATTTGTAGCCGGTCGTTCTTTTTTCTTTCTTTGTAAGTGTCCTTTACAATCAGGTTAAGACTTTTTTTTAGTTTAAATTTGTCTGAAAATAGTGTAAGTTCGACAACTTCTTGAAAACAGAAAGACTGCAGGTTTGAACTATTCCATTCGACATTTAGACCACTTTCAGACAAATTTAAACCAAAAAAAAAACCGTTATAATTTTAAAGGAAACTTAGAAAAAAAAAGAACTAAGTGTCCTTTACAATTATAAGGTTAACACTTAGATTTTTTTGGTTTAAATTTGTCTGAAAATGGTCTAAATGTCGAATGGAATAGTTCAAACCTGCAGTGTTTTTGTTTTCAAGAAGTTGTCGAACTTACACTATTTTTAGACAAATTTAAACTAAAAAAAAGTCTTAACCTGATTGTAAAGGACACTTACAAAGAAAGAAAAGAACGACCGGCTACAAATGAAGGATAGCCGGTCATTTTACGTTGTAGCCGGTCAGTAGCCGGTGAATTTAATAGGGTTTATATAGAGTAGCCGGTAGCCGGTCGATTTTAGGAAAAACTAAGTTTTCACTCGACACTTAGAAAAAAAAGAGACGACCGTCTACTGACTCGCTGTAGCCGGTCGTCTGACTATAGTAGCCGGTCAGTAGCCGGTGAATTTAATAGGGTTTATATAGAGTAGCCGGTAGCCGGTCGATTTTATGCAAAACTAAGTTTTCACTCAACACTTAGAAAAAAAAGAGACGACCGTCTACAGACTCGCTGTAGCCGGTCGTCTCACTATAGTAGCCGGTCAGTAGCCGGTCAATTTAATAGGGTTTATATAGGGTAGCCGGTAGCCGGTCGATTTTATGCAAAACTAAGTTTTCACTCGACACTTAGAAAAAAAAGAGACGACCGTCTACTGACTCGCTGTAGCCGGTCGTCTGACTATAGTAGCCGGTCAGTAGCCGGTGAATTTAATAGGGTTTATATAGAGTAGCCGGTAGCCGGTCGATTTTATGCAAAACTAAGTTTTCACTCGACACTTAGAAAAAAAAGAGACGACCGTCTACAGACTCGCTGTAGCCGGTCGTCTCACTATAGTAGCCGGTCAGTAGCCGGTCAATTTAATAGGGTTTATATAGGGTAGCCGGTAGCCGGTCGATTTTATGCAAAACTAAGTTTTCACTCGACACTTAGAAAAAAAAGAGACGACCGTCTACTGACTCGCTGTAGCCGGTCGTCTGACTATAGTAGCCGGTGAATTTAATAGGGTTTATATAGGGTAGCCGGTAGCCGGTCGATTTTATGCAAAACTAAGTTTTCACTCGACACTTAGAAAAAAAAGAGACGACCGTCTACTGACTCGCTGTAGCCGGTCGTCTCACTATAGTAGCCGGTCAGTAGCCCGTAGCCCGGGGTTATGAATATAAAATAAGTTTCAGGTCATTCGCATAAACCTAATATATTTAGATTAGATGATTGGATTAGATTAGATTAGATAAAAAGATTAGATTAGATGATTAGATTAGACGATTAGATTAGATTAGATGATTATATTAGATGATTAGATTAGATTAGATTAGATTAGATTACATTAGATTAGATTAGATTAGATTAGATTAGACTAGATTATTAGATTAGATGATTAGATTAGATTAGATTAGATTAGATTAGATTAGATTAGATTAGATTATTAGATTAGATGATTATATTAGATGATTAGATTAGATAAGATTAGATTAGATTACATTACATTACATTACATTACATTATTAGATTAGATGATTATATTACATGATTATATTAGATTAGATGATTATATTAGATGATTAGATTAGATTAGATGATTATATTAGATGATTATATTACATTAGATGATTAGATTAGATGATTAGATTAGATTAGATTGGATAAGATTAGAATAGATAAGATTGGAATAGATTAGATTATTAGATTAGATGATTATATTAGATGACTAGAATAGATTAGATTATTAGATTAGATGATTATATTAGATGATTAGACTAGATTAGATTATTAGATTAGATGATTATATTATATTTGATGATTATATTAGATTAGATGATTAGATTAGATTAGATAAGATTAGAATAGATTAGATTATTAGATTAGATGATTAGATTAGATGATTAGACTAGATTAGATTATTAGATTAGATGATCAGATTATATTTGATGATTATATTAGATTAGATGATTAGATTAGATGATTAGATTAGATGATTAGATTAGATTAGATTAGATTAGATTAGATTAGATTACATTACATTACATTACATTAGATTAGATTAGATTAGATTAGATTAGATTAGATTAGATTAGACTAGATTCGATTCGATTCGATTCGATACGATTCGATTCGATTACATTAGATTAGTTTAGAAGATTAGATTATATTAGATGATTTGATTAGATTATTTGATTAGGTGGTATACCATTCCTGGCTATTTTTCGTCTTTCAGATTCTAATTTTAATTAAAAAATCCCATCTCACTCATGTGAACATGCACTTTCGTTGATGCAATGCAGCTAAAAATGAGATTCAATGAACCAACTAGGCTGAGCATGACATGTGTGTCATAAAGGCGCACTGGCTTTAATATGCGTCCGACTCTGCCACTTGATATTTAGTATGTAAATTGCTCGTGAAAAGTCCCTTGTGGGAAGAAGTAATTAAATTGGTAAATTGTGAAATTATTTGTTCCCATTGTCGTAGCGGATAGAGCTCGGTTAATTGTACATGCAATGAGACCCATGCATTGTAGTCGAGTGACATGTCCGCTTGTTTATCAAATTTGTTAAATCGAAATTAATTGGCAACGATCGTGGGTGTAAAATACTTAAGATTGTGCTGGGAAAACAGACGTCATTTTTCTTCCCAACGAATTCAGTTTACTGTTAAATGCTACAGGCACATGCTGCTGTTGATTGGAAGTCCTTGACAGGGGCTTTCAACAAGCCGCGAAGACTCCATGTCGAAAAGGACGAGCACGGCTTAGATCGGTGTCCCGTTCCGGTGTGTGATCATCCTGGTTTTGCAAGTCGACGAGGCTGTCGAAAGCATGTAAATGTGAAACATCCGTGGTATAAATACTTCGACGAGAAACCACAAATCGTGGCAAGTCAAGTGAAAGAAAAGACCGAGGTTAAGTCGACGAGGAACAAACTGACACTACCTTGCTGTTCGGTCGAAAATGAATTCTCTCGTTCATTTTCGCTTTGGTTACAGAGCACTGCAGGTGGAGGTAAAGCCGAAAAGCAAGCCGACATCTCGGTCACGCGAGCCCTTAAATTCATTAAATTTTGCTGTTTACAGTCGGGAGAAGACGAATCGAGCGTTCTGTCGACTGTAGAAGTCATCGATTACTTTCTCGGCTCTTCCAAACTCCTAACCCGTTTCCTTGACCATCTCCAGTTGTCCTTGAAAATGGGTCAATCTGGTCAACTAGGCTACGTATCAAGTTTTTCGGAACTTCTCGATTTTCGTAAGTTTAATTCCCCGCCGGGATCCGTGCTACAGAATTTTTCGGTAACAGAAGTATACATAAAACGGGCGAAGAAGTGCCTGGCAAAACAAATGCGATCCCACTGGACCACCGACCTTGATATTGAAACGCTCGAGTCTAGACGAAGCTGGGCTTCGTTGAGCGAGTTGCAGACGGTGATTCCCTTTCACATTGGTCGTTACAAGGAGATTTTGGAAGAGTGTAAGAAACGATCGACTCTTGTAAGTTCAACAAACTTAACATTTGCAACGCGATTCCTCGCGGTCTTTATGTTTGTTAAGATAAAGGGATGTCGACCGATGACCTACATACACTTGACCGTTAACATGTTTGAATGCGCTAAAATGAATGGCGGCATGGTTGATCAAACTAGATTTAAAACAGCGAAAAAGTACGGGTTCAATTCCCTATATTTTGACAAAATCAGCCTGGGAATTGTCGACGACTACGTTCGGTATGTAAGACCACTATTGCAACCAAAATCCGAGTACTTGCTCGTAAATCGTAACGGTGCGCAATTTCAGAAACTTACTGAACTCCTAAGCATTCTAGTCTTTCAGGCAATCGGAAAGTACATTCATCCCACAAGATATAGGCAAATAATAGAAACCGAAAGTGCAGTTGCATTGGACGTGGAGGAGCAGAAGATGGTGTGTGAGGATCAGAAACACAGTTCGAACGTCGCCAAAGTGCATTACCAGAAGTTGCGCTCGCGAGAGGTTGCCATCAGAGGACGAACATGCATGGAAAAGTTGCGCGGGGTCGAAGGCGAAGTTATGGACACTTGCGTTGAGCAGTTGAAAGCGGAACTTATCGACATCACCGACAGCGATCGCAGTGATTGCACCGACAGTGAAAAAGAACTTGAACTTGTTAACAGAGAAGTGATGTGTCTGCAAGAGCCAACGCCGCGAAAACGAAAAGAACCCGTGAGGTTTACCAAACAAGAAGACGATTTTATAAGATGCGGCTTGGAAAAGTTCGGACCACGGTGGTCGTTTATCTTACGTCATCCTGACTATGATTTCCATTCTGGCAGAGAAGCAAGAACACTAAGGATGCGAGCGATCGCCATAAAATTATTGTAACAAATGATCTGATAGAACGTTGAAATGATAAATGAAATAAAAATTAGAAAATATCTGACTCTAGAATCTTTTGTTTTTAAGGGATCTGTTAAACAAAAGCTAATGAGAACAGTGAGAAGTATAATATGAGCAACACGATGCTAAATACACATTACATATACGATGATGCAGCCGCTTTAATTTTCTTTCGAATATAAAAATAAAATGGTCTTTACTTTTGAGTGACGTGGCCTGAATTTTGCCCATGCAACAACGATGCAAATATACACCCATGAAATTAAAAACCAAAACAATTTCAATTCAGAGCGTCTAATATTCATTAAACAATATCAATTGCTTTATCAGTTCGTCAAAAAAACACTGTACGTGTTCTTTTAGATAGTGCGAATTTATAAGCTATATATATGCATGAAAACCAGAGCAAATAATATGTAAATTACATCTCAAACTTATTTTATATTCACAACCACGAGCTACGGGCTACCCTATATGTATAAATCTATTAAAATTCACGGGCAATACCGACGGGCTACCGAGCTCTATGGTAGTCGTCAGCCGAAAACGATAGCTAGAAGCAACTTTTACTTTCTCTTAGTCTTTTGGTTATATCTCTTAAAATGTGAAGGTATACATGGCACGTACATTTAATAACATATTCATGGTTGACTATCATGTTTTGATAGCGCTGTGCCTCGTATTTGTTTGAAAAATGCTTGCAAACTTTGTAAGATTAAACGAATGTTCCTTTTCAATGCCGAACGAAATCGTTATCAGTAAAGAGGAACTGCGACTTCCTATTTTAGGAACTATTAGTGCCTTTTAAAGGAACAAAAGTACCCATTTTCCGAACTGTATGTTCCCTAAGGGAGACCGCATGCTTGTTCCACTTTCAAACAGCGGAACCAACCGTTCCTCCTAACTTGGAAAGGAGAACGGCTTGTTCCTTTTCGATCCGGTCCCATTGGGAAACGGACCAAACGATTGTGTTCCCAAAGTAATGTCGGAACTAAATGTTCCGCTTGACATAGTACCGAAAATCAAAACAAAGCTTAGCGGCTTCCGAAGTCGAATTTAAACTCCACTCTCATTTGACTGGCGGGGCATCTGATTTTGTGCTTGATCGATAATCGAAATCCCAATGAACCACTTTATCATTTGTAACGATGGTTTTATCAATAGTTCTCTCAGACAGCTAGTCTATAGCTTAGAACAATGAAACTAAAAGGAACAAATTTAAGGATACGCTAGATGACCAAAGTAAAATATTTTGTTCCCTCGTTCACTATGGTTATGCAAATTACGGGTCGAGAAAGTATAAATTTCAGTGCTCTACTGCTATAGTTCTTTCCTTCGGCTTTTCAAATTGCACAGTAGTTTTTCGACGTATGGAGAATGCCACCTCGTCGTCCTAGAAAAGAATTGGACTCGAAAAGAATTGGACTCGAAACGAATACAAAACTCGCTCCGAGCGAACATTCTAACTTTGGTAAGTTCTTTTATTAATTTTGACCACCATATCAATCTGTGTGAAGATACCTGGAACACGGTAATTTAAACTACGTTTTTTCTATCCATGTTTATATTATAGATTACTGACGATCTACGTGCAGTAGGATGTCGCGCTACTTGGAGGGTAAACGACGACGATTTAAAACTAGCTACGAACCAGATTACGTCGAAACGGTTGCAATTGGACGAGGCTCTTACTGGTATGCACGGCGTTCAATTTTTCTTCTCATGTATATCTAGTGTATGCTCGAATACGAAAGAGGCTAAAGGTCCTAGCGGTGAACAGCACGACGTTGAGGAAGAGGAGAAAAGCTATCCACCCATTGGCTATTTCATAGTTTATCGAGAAACAGAGACGTGTAGCGAGAATTTATTATTTGCTGCACTGCACATATGGAGCCTGCAATACGACCAATCAAGACCAGGACGAGAAAGTCGACAAACGACATAATGGAGAAGGCTGCTAGACAGTTGTTTTTGGTGCTGAAAGACCACAATAATTCAATGGTCCAAGAAGTTGTTGACATCTCTAACGCTTTTTGTTATGAACACGCGGCTAAAACAACCTCTGCCGAAGACGACGATACGCACTTCACAACTGAGCCAACGCATTTCCCGACAACTCCATGCCGTCTTGTGGTGGTAAATCAGCACGAGTTTAATGAGAAGTTGTACACAGCTACAGAGATGCTTCAATCCGACGGCCTGCTGGTAGAAATAGATTCTACTACTAATGTGAACTTGCGACTGCCTTGTTTCTCCACCCCTAATGCAGTCGCGTTGACTATGAAGAAGATTGAAAGAGTTATGAAATTATGCCATCACGCCTTATACCGTTCTGATATCTACGCCAAGACACCGAACGCAAGAATAACCTACGTAAAAATGATGGACGCAAAGAGCTATCTCCATAAGCTTTTAACCAACCAGACAATCCAAGAGGACGTTCTGAAGCATTTTCAAGTGCTTGAAAGACTTCTCTGCCATCCAGCCTGCGAGATGATAGAACAAATAAAATTCGACCTGGACCTTATAGAAGTATCGAATGGTTATTGTTTGGCAATAAGTTCAAAGACCTTCATAGGATGTCCGATTCCTGAATGCCAACGTGGAAAATTATCACCACGCCCGTTTGTTCCGTACGACTCTTCCACCCCACCAGAACCGCTGTATTTCCGAGAAGGTACGTTCTGATTTTTGAATTGCGCATATCTTTGCGATAGTCTACCTGCAGACCTCCGATCATCGCAGTTACTGCAATTATAATTTAAAAACTGCCGCCTTTGGACTTTTACATTGCAATTATGCAAAACAGTACATTCTTATTTTTAATTTAAGTCTGTAAATTATTGGTTTACTTATATATTCTGTACTCTACTGTACCCTACTCTACTATATTGTACTCTACGGTACTCTGCTGTACTATACTATACTCTACTGTTCTCTTGTGTACTCTAATGTACTCTACTGTACTCTATTGTACTCTACTATACTCTACTATACTTTATTGTACTCTACTCTACTCTGCTGTACTTTACTTTACTGTACTCTACCAAACTCTACTTTACTCTACTGTACTCTAACGTACTCTAATGTACTCTACTCTACTGTACTAGATTTCGCTTTTCAGTACTGGACTGGACTGTATCTTATCAGAATTGTACTGTTCTGGTGGTTTTACCGCGTTTTATTAAACTTTGTTCTATGTTTATGTCTAAGGTATCTTGAACTCGTTCAGCGAAGTTGGTGTGAGGGGGAATTTCCTTAACAAAGTGTACCAGTGCCTCATGGCCTCACGAATGCCACAAAAAGTAAAAAAGCTTGTAGTTGCAGGACCCAAAGATTCTGGCAAGACGTCGTGGGTCGCCATATTCCATCGTCTTATTCCGGCAGCATGCATTGCTTCCATAACAAGTGAAGGGCGGTTTTCTGCATCTATGATTACGGAGGATACACAATTGGTGTTCGTGGACGAGTGGTCTGAGCGTACCCTTCACTCTGGTCTCGCGAAGCCCATATTACAAGGTGGATGGATGCTTACGGCGATAAAACACGGGCCACCTAAGTGCATAATGAACAATAGTCCATATTATATCACAATGAATCACGTGCCCGACTTCCGTCTAGAGGACGACAACGTGAAACAGCGAATCGTAGTCTTCACCACAACATCTTTGCCACAAACCATACCTGGAGTGGACCGTTGGATATTCGACCACGCCATGGACGGCCTGGCATGGATCATCGACGAAATCAACGCCCATCACCACCTGATAGATGCTGAAGAACTGTGGTATGAGGCAGACAACAATCGACAAACCACAATCGAAATCAATGGAGAGGCACTGTTCGAAAGCAGTAATATGCGCGAAATTTGCAATTCGGATATCAAAGAATTCACCAGTTCGTTCCCAAGTCAGGCTGACGTCATTCATAGAAGCTTTACCGCTGATGCGCGTTGTTGACGTCTTGCACGAAAGAGGCGTGCAAATCGTTCAAATCTCAGTGGCGACGAGGAGTCCTTCGAAGACGAACTATTCCCTCTTCCCGCGTCTCAGTGTAGCACCGACAACGGTAACGCACCTCCCACCAAAGACGATCCCCTTTCGATCACTTTCGCTGAGTCAAATATAAGCCAAGAATCATTTGATGAACAGGATAACTTCGACAGGACACTGCTCGGAACATTGGCTGGTGACGAAGACCAAGAATCTCATCGCGAAGAACAAATCGCCCATGCCCATGTATCTGACCCGCAATATACTACAATGTCCAATGAGCTGGATCAGTTGTCTACAACGCTTATCCAACCACTCGTTGCTAACGAAGACCCAAAATCGTGCCGTGAAAAACAAACCGTTACCGAAACATGTGCTCGTGATACGACAGAAGAATTAGGATGCGGATCGCCTACAGGTTTAAACAAGTCAGATATGGAGAGGCCTGATCGATCAAGCCTTCTCCAACCAGCTGGTCCTGCACAGGAGACTGCGGAGTGCAACAAAGAAAGCGACAACACAGGGACATTATTTGGTGCGCAGTTTCCCACGGAATCTCACTGGATCATGAACGACAAAAAGTACCTCGCTGAACTTGCTCATCTAATCGAATCGAATCGAACTTTTGCACAGATGTTAACAGAGTTCACGTAACCTCTTTTATACAACAGAAGAAAAGAATGCAGTTAAAAAGAACAGAGGGACTTTTGGGTAGAAGCGAACCCTGAAACTGACGCATGGATGGTGGTTATCGGCGAACAATGGGAAGTGTTTGATCTCAAGGCTTTCGTAGCGGCATACCCAGACTTCCAGAAATACCTTGAGCGTCTTAGAAAGATGGTTAATGTTCAGGTCCTGCCCTGTTCTTGTCCACTCGCTAAGGTATTGGCGGATAGTAAAAAACAAACCGGCGAAACTTCAGAACAAGTTGAAACGGGTGACACAGAAGATATGGACAGCCAAGGACTGCCAAGACGTCCTCAACTTAGCTCGCAGACTTATTGGAGAAAAATCAAGGGTTGGAGGCCATGGTAATCTGCGTTTTCTGCATAAAACTTTCTAACTTGTTCTCATAAATATAATTATTAAACTTTTTTTTGTAACACGTTTTAAATAAGAGAATATATCTTATGCGTAAATGTCGAATTAAAAGAAATTGTTCAGTGTTTACGGAGTATCTATTGTTTGTGTCCATTTTATTGATTGCCAACAGGAAAATCTGTCTGTATGTCCTGCTCTTCAAAAAATGTTGATGCTTTCGTTTAGAATTCAGAAACATCAATACCTTTATATCCATATGTTTACCTACCTACCTATCTAATCTCACCTAATCCTAATCTAACGGTAATCTAATGGTAATCTAAGGCTAATCTGATCCTAAACTAATGGTAATCTGATGGTAGTGTAACCTAAATCTAATCCTAATCAAATCCTAATCCTAATCCTAATGTAATCTTAATCTTATCCTAATGTAATCCTAATCATAAACCGGGAATGTTTGTGGTATGGAAAAATACGATTGCTTGAACCCCATACAATGGAACCATGAAACACTAACCATAATCACAAACCGGGGACGTTTGTGGTATGGAAAAATACGATAGCCTGACCCCCATACAATGCAACTATGAACGTAGTGAGGTTAGGTGATTAGGGTTAGGGTTTCATAGTTGCATTGTATGGGGGTCAGGCTATCGTATTTTTCCATACCACAAACGTTGCCGGTTTGGGATTAGGGTTCGTTTTTCATGGTTCCATTGTATGGGGGTCCGGCTATCACATTTTTCCATACCACAAACGTCCCAAGGTTGTGATTAGGGTTAGGCTTTCATGGTTCCATTGTATGGGGCTCAGGCAATCGTATTTTTCCATACTAAAGTATTCATCTAATCTAATCATCTAATCTAAACATCTAATCATTTAATCAAATAATCTAATCTAATCATCGAATCTAATCATCAAATCATCTAATCTAATCTAATCTAATCGAATCGAATCGAATCATCTAATCTAATCCTCTATTGTATGGGGGTCAGGCAATCGTATTTTTCCATACTACAAGTATTTCCGGTTTGTGATTAGTTCAGATGACTAGATTAGATGATTACAATACATCAGATGACTAGATTAGACTATTAGATTAGATGATTAGATTACATACTTAGATAATTAGATTAGATGATTACATAACATTACATTACATTAGATATCTAATGTAATCATCTAGTCTAATCATCTCTAATCTAGTGGTCTGAAGTAATGTAATAATCTAATCATCTAATCTAATCTAATCTAATCTAATCTAATCTAATCTAATCTAATCTAATCTAATCTAATCTAATCTAATCATATAATCAATCTAATCTAATCTAATCATCTAATCAAATCATCTAATCATCTAATCTAATCATCTAATATAATCATCTAATCAAATCATCTAATCAAATCATCTAATCTAATCTAATCATATAATCTAATCTAATCTAATCTAATCATCTAATGTAATCATCTGATCTAATCATCTAATTTAATCTAATCAAATCTAATCAAATAATCGAATCTAATCATCGAATCTACTCATCAAATCATCTAATCTAATATAATCAAATTTAATCATCTAATCTAATCTAATCTAATCATCTAATCTAATCATCTAATCTAATCATCTAATCATTTAATCAAAGAATCTAATCTAATCATCTAATCTAAACATCTAATCATTTAATCAAAGAATCTAATCTAATCATCGAATCTAATCATCAAATCATCAAATCATCAAATCATCTAATCTAATCTAATCTAATAATCTAATCTAATCTAATCTAATCTAATCTAATCTAATCATCTAATCTAGTGGTCGGATGTAATGTAATAATCTAACCTAGTCCTCTAATCTAATTACCAAATTAGTTAGTATAGTATTAGTTGGTATACAAAACGACGGGCTACCTGGCTACTAGATATTAACCTTAGTAAAAGTGACCGGCTACCATACGAAAATAACCAGCTACCGTACATGGTAGCCGATGGGTCGGATTAAACCTAACCTTATGCAAATGAACCCAAACTTATTGGTTGATTACTTTTGTGCTCATTATTATTGATTATTATTATTATTACTATTATTATTATTATTATTATCATTATTATTATTGATTATTATTGATTATTATTATTATTATTATTATTATTAATACTATTATTATTCTTATTCTTATTCTTATTCTTATTCTTATTCTTATTATTATTATTATTATTATTATGGTAGCCGGTGGTTCGCATTAAATCTAATCCTATGCAAATGAACCCAAACTTATTGGTTGGTATACAAAATGACAGGCTACCTGGCTACTAGATATAAACCTTAGTAAACGTGACCGGCTACCGACCGGCTACCAGTCGGATTAAACCTAATCCTATGCAAATGAACCCAAACTTATTGGTTGATTACTTTTGTTATCATTATTATTGATTATTATTATTATTACTATCATTATTATCATTATCATTATTATCATTATTATTATTATTGATTATTATTATTATTATGGTAGCCGGTGGTTCGCATTAAATCTAATCTTATGCAAACAAAGCAGGATTTACTTTGTTCACTTGCATAAGATTAGATTTAATCCGAGCCACCGGCTACCATAATAATAATAATAATAATAATTATAATTATAATAATAATAATAATAATAATAGTATTAATAATAATAATAATAATAATAATAATAATCAATAATAATAATGATAATAATAATAATAATAATAATAATAGTAATAATAATAATCAATAATAATGATAATAAAAATAATCAACCAATAAGTTTTGGGTCATATGCATAGCATTAGATTTAATCCGACCCACCGGCTACCATGTACGGTAGCCGGTCGTTTTCATATGGTAGCTGGTCGGTAGCCGGTCACTTTTACTAAGGTTTATAACTAGTAGCCAGGTAGCCCGTTGTTTTGTATACCAACTAATAAGTTTGGGTTCATTTGCATAGGATTCAATTTAATCCGAGCCACCGGCTACCATGTCCGGTAGCCGGTCGTTTTCCTATGGTAGCTGGTTGGTAGCCGGTCAATATTACTAAGGTTTATATCTAGTAGCCAGGTAGCCCGTCGTTTTGTATACCAACTAATAAGTTTGGGTTCATTTGCATAGGATTAGGTTTAATCCAAGCCCCCGGCTACCATGTACGGTAGCCGGTCGTTTTCGTATGGTAGCTGGTCGGTAGCCGGTCAATTTTACTAAGGTTTATATCTAGTAGCCAGGTAGCCCATCGTTTTGTATACCAAGTAAGTTGTTGATCATTTGCATGGGAATAGAATTTATGATGAGAGAAGTTTTTGTTCGAATAATTGTAATAAGCAAACGTAAAATAAGGGAGGTTTTCCCTGCCGAACAATATATAGTCCGCAGTGAGAATTTGGCTATTGCTGCTATAAGTATAAATATTCGAAATTTCGCATGAAAAAATGTGTACTAGAAAGCGTTTTAGTTCGCCGTTTAATGCCGCAACGAGATGCTGCTGTTGAATGGAAATCCTTGGACGGGGCTTTCAAGAAAGCAAGAAGACTTCACTTTGGTGAAGACGAGCACGGTTTACATCACTGCCCGGTCCCTGAATGCAACCACCCAGGCTTCACTAGTCCTCGAGGTTGTCGGAAGCATGTGAATATAAAGCATCCTTGGTACAAATATTTCGACAAGAAACCGAGAATCGTAACCGTTTCACTGCAAGCAAAGTCCGATGTCAAGATGACAAGGAATAAACTGACAATCCCTTGCTGTTCGTCCGAAAATGAGTTTTCTCGTTCGTTTGTGCTTTGGTTACAGAGTACTGCTGGTGGTGGCCAGACAGAAGAACAAGCAGACATCTCGGTCACGCGAGCTCTTAAGTTCATTAAATTTTGTTGTTTACAGTGGGGAGAAGATGCTATCGGTGCTATCGACCGTTGAATTCATCGATTATTTTCTCGGTTGTTCCAAATTATTAACCGGTTTTCTCGATGACCTCCAGTCTACATGGAAAATGGGTCAATCCGGTCAACTAGGTTACGTAAGAAGTATTTCGGAATTGTTAGATTTTCGTAAGTTTAATTCGCCACCAGGTTCGGTGCTCCAGAATTTCTCAGTAACGGAAGTATATATAAAACGAGCAAAGAAGTGCCTTGCCAAACAAATGCGATCACACTGGACTGCAGATCTTGATTTAGAAACTCTGGAATCTGGAAGAAGCTGGGCGTCTTTAAGGGAATTGCAGATGGTCATACCCTTTCACATTAATCGCTACAAGGAAATGTTAGAAGATTGTAGGAAAGGATCGCCAGTTGTAACTGCAACTAACTTAACATTTACTACGGGATTTCTCGCAGTGTTCATGTTTTTCAAAGCAATGGGCTGTCGACCTATGACCTATCTACACTTAGCCGTCGGTATGTTCGAAAGCGCGAAACGTCACGAAAGAATGGTCGATCAGACCATATTTAAAACGGCGAAAAAGTACGGTTTCAACTCTTTATATTTCGACGAAGTCAGCATGGCAGTTGTTGACGACTACGTTCACTTCGTTAGACCTTTACTCCAACCAAAATGCGACTACTTGCTTGTAAATCCACAGGCGGCCCAAGTTCAAGGTGTGTGGTAGCCCGCAGTGCGGGTGTTTTAACGGTAATTTGAAAATATGTGACTTGACATAAACCCGTAAACAAACGAACGAATTTGTCTTAAATATCAACATTATGTGAATAAAATCTACTAACCTTGTCAATATGATGTCTTGTCACATGTTTTATTCGTCGTCGAGTTGGTTTGCAGCGATTTACAGCGAGTTCTTTTCGACGCCGTTGCTTCCCGTACTTCGGCGAGACGGCAACTCTTCGTATAATATTACCATATAAAATAGAAAGGCTGCACACTTCAGCGACGACACCCTGAACTCAAAGTCAAACATCTCCGCTCAAAATCGTCGTTTGAACATAATTCTTTCACGAGCACATAGCACGAAGGTTGGGCTTGCCATAGAATACGGTTTGTTGACAACTCGTGGAATTTTCGCCATGTACGAACCCATTACCCTTCTCAAATTCATCAGTTTCAAATGTCCTCAGAGCCGTGGCGACGAGTTCGTGTTCTGATAGCTGGCTTAGCAGCCTGGCTTTTGAACAAAACACGCCCTGCCCGGGGTATGACAGTCAAGTCATGCACATGAATTACCGGGGGGAAATTTTGAATAAATTTGACCCTTGGCTATTGTCTCGATGTTAAACTGGGATATAACTCCAGCGAGATAATGCAAAATATTAAACAACTTACATTTTATAGCTAGAAGACTTCTGTTGATATCGTTGAAAATCGCTGATAAAAACACTCCACAAGACTCGAACAGCCCAATACTCTCCTTTGACTGACTGGCTGGCCAGGTGGGAAATTGCCGGGAAATCGACGATTTGTAAACATTGCGCGACTTCATCGCGATTGGCTGCCTGAGACAATAGCCAAGGGTCAAATTTATTAAAAATTTCCCCCCGGTAATTCATGTGCATAACTTGACTGTCATACCCCGGGCAGGGCGTGTTTTGTTCAAAAGCCAGGCTGCTAAGCCAGCTGTCAGAACACGAACTCGTCGCCACGGCTCTGAGGACATTTGAAACCCGTTAATTTGAGAAGGGTAATGGGTTCGTACATGGCGAAAATTCCACGAGTTGTCAACAAACCGTATTCTATGGCAAGCCCAACCTTCATGCTATGCGCTCGTGAAAGAATTATGTTCAAACGACGATTTTGAGCGGAGATGTTTGACTTTGAGTTCGGGGTGTGTCGTCACTGAAGTGTGCAGCCTTTCTATTTTATATGGTAATATTATACGAAGAGTCGCCGTCTCGCCGAAGTACGGGAAGCAACGGCGTCGAAAAGAACTCGCTGTAAATCGCTGCAAACCAACTCGACGACGAATAAAACATGAGACAAGACATCATATTGACAAGGTTAGTAGATTTTATTCACATAATGTTGATATTTAAGACAAATTCGTTCGTTTGTTTACGGGTTTATGTCAAGTCACATATTTTCAAATTACCGTTAAAACACCCGCACTGCGGGCTACCACACACCTTGAACTTGGGCCGCCTGTGGTAAATCGAAATGGTACACAATTTCAGAAACTAACTGAAGTTTTAAGCATTCTAGTGTTTCAAGCCATCGGAAAATATATCCATCCGACAAGATACAGGCAAATAATAGAAACGGAAAGTACACTTTCGCTGGACGTAGACGAACAGAAAACGGTCTCGGAAGACCAGAAACACAGTTCAAACGTCGCCCGGGTACATTACCAAAAGTTACGCTCAAGAGACGTGGCCATGAGAGGACGAACGTGCATGGAAAAGTTGCATGGAGTCGAAGGTGTAGTGATGGACAGTTGCGTGGAACAGTTAAAAGGACAACCTTCCACCAGCGGCAGCAGTTGCAGTGAAGAGTCTCAGGCGCACAAGCCCGTTAATGAAGATCCAACGTTTTTGGAGGAGCCGAGACGAAAAAAGAGAAAAGAAGCCGTAAGATTTAGTAAACGAGAAGACGACTTTATCAGAAAAGGACTGCAGAAATTTGGACCACGGTGGTCCTCTATCTTGCGCCATCCCGAATTTGATTTTCATGCCGGTAGAGAGGCAAGAACACTAAGGATGAGAGCGCTGGCAATAAAATTACTTTAAAGAATAACACACGCATTTGAAGATTAATAATGTATATAATGTAAATGTTATTTGTGAAAAATATTCATTCTTATAAAATGAAAATGACTTGCATCTTTCTTTTGTGATTCAAAAATACTTGCTCATGCACATAAAATTTCATCTTAATACGAAATTACGAACAGCAAGCTACCTGGCTACTAGATATAAACCTTAGTAAAATTGACTGGCTACCGACCGGCTATGAGGGGTGGATTGGGACAAAAATATCAATGGACAATGCCACATATTTTTCGGCTATGTCCCATGTCATTGGGCTATGATTGGACCGTATATATTCGGGCAATGTTTCACATTCGGTAATCAGGCTCATGTATTCGGGCTCGGAATCGGGCTCATGTATTGATCGGGCGTATGTATTCGGGCAATGGTTCACATTCGGTAATCGGGCTCATGTATTCGGGCAATGGTTCATTCGGTAATCGGGCTCATGTATTCGGGCTTGGAATCGGGCTCATGTATTGATCGGGCGTATGTATTCGGGCAATGTTTCACATTCGGTAATCGGGCTCATGTATTCGGTTTTATTGATCGGGCGTATTCGGGCGTGTATTTGGGCAATATTTCACACACACTGCAAAAAATGCATTTTCGTGTTTGGGTAAGTCTAACTCACATTTCGAGTAATCCGAATGCATTACTCATAATTTTGAGTACAATTTACTCTTAACATGAGTTAAAATATTCCTACTCAGTCTTATGAGTAAAAAATTACTCATTGTTTTGAGTAAAAAGCAAGTCGAGTAATTGTTACTCAAAGAGCAGAGTAAACTTTACTGAGCAGAGTAAACTTTACTCTTCCTTGAGTAAATTCACAATTTTGTTTTACTCGAACGATTGAGTAAATACCCGCAACTCGTTTTTTGGAGTAAACTTCGAGTTTTACTCATATTTTGAGTAATAGTGCAACCAACTCAATAACTCGAGTAAACTTCATTTGGATGACAAACTCAAATTTTTGAGTTAACCACTACTCATCGTTTTGAGTAAATCAATAATGGAATTTTTTTGAGTAAACCTGACACCTTACTCGAAAAATTGAGTACAATTACTTTGAGCATGCAGGAGTTGAAATTTTTCTATACCCATGGTCATGCAATCTTTTCAGGAGATACAGCTAAAGTGAAATTAGAGTGTTTAAAACTAATCGGTGATTTGAGTAAATCGATAATGGCAAATATAAACAAACTATGACAGTACATCGAAATAATAATTTATTTTTTTTGAATTTCCCATGGCAGCAAAAAAATCTTTTATTAAAAGTCTATACAACTATAAGTATTAAAATTAAATTACTAAATATTGACAAGGTGTTGGAATTTACAGTTATCAGATTACTGTAATTCTTCTTTAATGGCTGGTTACGCTATATATACACATACCGTACTATATATACAACTACCAGAATACTTTTCAACAGTGCATTTGTATCGTTCGTCATTTTTCTTTTTAATTATTTAATGATAATTCAATGTTTTAATTCAGTATCAACATTTTTAATTTACATGAAAAATATACTGCAATATTAACCTGGTAGTTCAGCAGTGTGAATGCATATACACGTGACCACAAACATATATAGGTATTTATATAGGTCTCCGTTTCTAAAAAGTTATAAACGCTTTGCGTTAATTCCAACAAAACGTTTTTGAGACGTTTAGATCCAAAGGGCCGATTAGCCGTATTGCATGGATAACTTGCTATTAATTAAATTTCAAGATTAGTTTTTTGTAACAATTACGTAGCCAATCATTGATCAGGAAATCCGCGCGGTAAGCGGACTCAAGTCATTTGAAAATTGAAACATCTGGTGTCAAGTCAACTGTCACTGACTTCCCTCTCTTTCTCCGGCGAAGACTGTTTGTCGAACAAAGCGCGGAGGTTATCATTTAGTCTAATTTCTCGTTCTTGGTGGTTGGCAATCCTTTTATAATGGTGGTGGATCATCCCGTGGATTCAAATCCTGGTTGACAGAAGTGGGATTCGAGAAATATAGTCAGATATTTGAAGGTACGTTTATCCCCTACGAATATTACGGTAAACGCTTCAATTGGCTTCAATTGCTTAGAACGTCGCGGCTTTATAAATGATTCTATCACTCTAACCAACATTACTCCGATCTAAACCATCGTCAGTGTATTCTAGTCTGTAACTATAGCATTACTATTTCAATTTTAAACTTACATCTGTCCAGTGAATGACAATTTCTTAACGCAGTGCTCGCATGCTGCGCGCAGTAATTTAAGGTCTTGATTGCTTTGTGTTTTGCGCAGTATCAAGATTACTTATGATATGAGCTTATTGAAGAAACTGTGTGTGTGTATGAACAAATCAAACAAGACTGCCACGTTCTAAACCTTTTTAGTGAAAAACTGTCACTTCGTTTTGAAATCGCCATATTGTCTAATAGACATATAATACGTCTTTGTCGATCCACAAAGAACGTTGTTCAGTCGTTCTAAATAGAAACAAAGCATCCGAACCGGTTGGGCCACCGTTCTACACCCTGCCTGTATGTATACCCTGTGTATATTATTGATTTGCCAGTCTTATCGAGTCGGTCTGGTGCCGTTTAAAAAACTATTAATTCTGAATAGTTCGACTGTTCAGATGCACAGCTTGACGTCACAGTTGCTGGACCCTGTTTGACATACTGTATTGTATGTATTAAACATGATGCGGAAGTAACCGAGAATAAATGAATAACACCCGATAAATATTTCTGTTATGAGCCGGTAATTGCCAGTTTTTACTGAGCTTTGAATCATTTATATAAAGAATACAGTAGAGTTACAGTAAATTAAAGAAATGTTTGCAAAGGGGTCTACTGAAGATCCACTATAAAATGAGTACAATTAACCAGCTACTGTACATGCATAGTAGGTGATTAGGACCAGAGAGTGACACCATTGCTGCTATTGTTCTATTTTTCTCTCAACATTTTTGTTTTTTGTTGCCTTCGTAGAATTATTGTTAACTAGTATTAGGAATGTGGTTCAGGTTTTGTTTACAGTATTACAAAGACCAAATTAACTGACCTGCAGTACAGTGGGACAATGTGGTCTTTATAACCAGGGTTGGAATAGCCTGCGAGCAGAACCCCCTAAAGACAGTCTGTTTGTACAGGTTATCGTTGCACATTAGCATTTCATATTTTAATGTCATTTTGTTTCAAATAGTAATAATATGCAATTATACTTTAGAAAATATGATTGATGGAACAGCCCTACATGTATATATTGTCATTGAAAGAGCACTGGAAATTTTGATCCCCATAATGGGGCACAGAATGAAATTTCTTAAGATTTTGGAGGAACCGAGGACTAAAAATACAAACATGGTAGTTGGGGAGAGTATCATAGAGAAACACGTACACAGAGGTGGATAATCAAGTTTATAAGAGTGGACCAGATTTTCAGTGTACCGGTACATCTGCCAGTGTTCTTGGTGGTGATGATGAAAGCCAAATGCAATCCAGGTTGGTAACTTCTTACATAAACTTCACAAAGTACTTTCCCCATTTTTAGAATCGGTAATCACTGAAATACAGTACTACCAATCTTTATTTAGAATGCACCATTATGAAGTGATCAAAGCTGAAACAAACCATATTATATATATATATATACTGCTTAATTGAAGTCGTCCTATTAGAGCAACCTGTTTATACCTATAACTTTAAATGTTAATCAGTAGGCATATTATCCAATAGTTCACAGGTTTTAAGTATTAGGTTTGGATGGCTTGGCATCTCACCAGTTTTTCTGAATGGCTAATACTAATAATTGTTAGTTGTTTGCTGTACAAGCTGTGTTAGTTAGTAATACTCAGAAAAACTCTGAGCTCTGAGCGGGAATCGAACCCACAACCTTCTGAAAGCTAGCCAGACGCTCTAACCATTGAGCCACCAGAACTCAGATACCGGAGCAAGGTTAATTAAGGTACTTTATACCTTAGACTGTGCCCAGTCCTCTAGGAACGAATTCTGAAATTTCTGAAACTGGCTAATACTAAGTTGATTCTATACATTTAAGCTAATGCACTTTCTGTTTATGCAATAATATGACATTACAGTACAGTACACAGCATGTCTTGACTCTGTCCAAGCAGTGCTCTTTAGCAGCTTTTGTGTAAGGTGATTTCAATCGCCTTTGACCATTATCTCACTCAGGTGGCCTTTAATGAGCCGCCTGTTAGTGAGAACTGCAAAGACAGGACTCAAGGCTTGTATACATTTATGCTAATGCAGTTTCTGTTGTTGTGTAAGGTGGTCATGCCGCCTTTTACCAGCACCTCTTTTGAGTGGCATATGAGAAATCAAGCCGCTCATTAAAGAGGAGATGCATAAATTTATACATAATGTTAATGTCAACAATTGTACAGTGTAAATACTGTACAATGTAGTTTTTATTATAAGTACTGTCCTATTCAAGTTTATTATTATTATTATTATATGTTGATTGCAATATGTATCTCAAATAGGAAAATAAAGTTAACTGAGTACCAAGTGCCCTATTACAACAAATTCAGGAATTAAGATTTTAGGCAATAAAATGACATTACAGTACACAGCATGTCTTGACTCTGTCCAAGCAGTGCTCTTTAGCAGCTTTTGTGTAAGGTGGTTTCAATCGCCTTTGACCATTATCTCACTCAGGTGGCCTTTAATGAGCCGCCTGTTAGTGAGAACTGCAAAGACAGGACTCAAGGCTTGTATACATTTATGCTAATGCAGTTTCTGTTGTTGTGTAAGGTGGTCATGCCGCCTTTTACCAGCACCTCTTTTGAGTGGCATATGAGAAATCAAGCCGCTCATTAAAGAGGAGATGCATAAATTTATACATAATGTTAATGTCAACAATTATACAGTGTAAATACTGTACAATGTAGTTTTTATTATAAGTACTGTCATATTCAAGTTTATTATTATTAGACGTTGATTGCAATATCTATATATCTCAAATAGGAAAATAAAGTTAACTGAGTACCAAGTGCCCTATTACAAACAAATTCAGGAATTAAGATTTGAGGCAATAAAATGGCATTACAGTACACAGCATGTCTTGACTCTGTCGAAGCAGACTGTGCTCTTTAGCAGCTTTTATGTAAGGTGGTTTCAATTTCCACCTTGTATACATCTATATGCTAATGCCGTTTCTGTTGTTGTGTAAGGTGGTCATGCCGCCTTTTACCAGCACCTCTTTTGAGTGGCATATATATATATATATATATATATATTAATATTTATTTAAGACAATAATTTTCACTTCATAGGCACTTTAAAATATAGCTGCAATGTCCAAACAATATTTGGCTCATGAATTATTATGAGTTTGAAATGTATGTATAACTAATTTTTTTTTAACCCAAACCTTTTACAGTATATAGATGAAGTTGCAATGATGGTGTTGCCATTTTTGTTGCAACAAAAATCAGGGAAAAGCAACCACAAAGACTTTGTGGAGTTTTTATGTGTGAGTGTTTTTGTGCTATACCTGTACTGATAGTTACTTAACTTATCCATCATCCAATCGGTGTACCATGTTGTACTATACTGTATTTATTTAGTGCTTTTGAAATGGATTTTACTAAAATCAGTGTCTTTGGGCTCTTGTGGCTCATTAAAAATGTAATACATTGCACAGTTCTTGACAGGTTTGGCAGTACCTTATCATAAAATGCACTCTTGTCCCTCAATGGTTTAATTACATTTTCTGAAAGATGAGATTTTTGCATCCATTCATTGCATGCAGAATTCTTCCAAAATACAAAACAAACTACTGTACAATTATAACTTAGAGTAGATAAAAATGCTTCATCTATAATATCAAATGCTTCATAGCTCCCACTTGTAAGAAGTGATTACTGTACTTTCATTCAAAATGCTTTTTGTCATTTAAGATCTATCGCATTCTTACAATCATTGTAATTATTTCTAATTCACACTTTTTATTTTCACAGGAAGATGAATCTTTTGACGAGGTGGCACAGTCAAGAACAGAAATGTTTCCAAAAATTTTCATCAAAGGTGACTTGGACAAATCTGCTAAGGCTGCCATCATTGCAGAGAACCTGGTTTTGTGTGAAGTGGATGGAGGGCTTGTTGCAGCAACCATTGGCTTCATGGCCGCCAACTATGTTTTTATGTTTAAATATTCCGGTCCACTTAATAATTTTTGTTTATTCTTACAAAAGTGTGTTCTACAGATTTAGGATGGCAAGAAGTTGCCAGCTTCTATCAATACCCTGATGAATGAACTGAACTTATGTGCTGATATTAGCTAAAACTTAATAGGACTTTAAGTTATGTCTCAATCAATTCCAAGCGTGACCATGCCCCCCCCTCTCCCCCAGCATTTGACAGGCATTTGATGATTCACCTGTTCCCAGGGTCGGGAATTTGCCTCTGCAGGTTGTCTCCATGGTGGGGAATTTGTTGGAGTACCTAAATAGTATATATATACTTTCCTGTTATTTTCTTGAAAAGTAACCTGGCAAAAGTAAGTACTGTAAATCTATTTGGGAAAAAGGCTTCGCCAACTTAGTTGAGACGTTTGAAAGTAGTTTTTGACCTTTATTTTATAAATATATGTTTATGTTTAATAAATAAATACGGTTGGTCACGGCCACTTCAGCTGTCTGACAATATAAACATCTGCTTCTTTAAATTGCCATGGGTGGGGCATTTGCATCAATTTCAAGACCCCTCTGTGGGGATTTTGTACAGCTATGCTGACCCCATGGTGGGGCATTTGCAATACTCTAACGCAAAAATGTCAAATGCCTGTCAAATCCCCAGGGGAGATGGTCATGCTTGGAATTGATTGAGACATTAGTTTTAATGACAATGCTGTTAGATTTGGCAAAAGGATTTGACCACAACTCTGTGATTTACATCTACATGTACAGAGTTTAATTAAGGGATTTAATAACTTTTACACTGTCAAATTGGGAACTTGATTTTGTCAGTACAGATTACAGAATGCATGAAAATATTAAAAGTAATTTTAAATCATTTAATTACACGTATTAAAGTTACGTATTAAAGTTATATAAGGTTCTTTAAACAACTTTAAAGCATCAACCTACCTGTATGTAGACAGACATGTCTATATTTTCGTATTTTGTAAAACATCCGTACATCCATGATTTTCATCAACCAGCACTTTAAGCCTTGGTTTCAAACCGATTTCATACTTGTTAAGTTGTTATTAGTAGACTGTACTATTAACACCTGTACACTCTGTAATCAGCCTAGTTCTCAGGCCTCCCTTTTTCAATATATGGGCACGACATTTCTCACATCGAAACCACGAGGCCAAGTGGGTTGAGTTTCGTTGTTTAAAGATCCTAATTATATAAAGTTTGTAATGCGCATACTGAGAGTGATAGTCGTGTGTGTGTGTGTGTGTGTGTGTGTGTGTGTGTGTGTGTGTGTGTGTGTGTGTGTGTGTGTGTGTGTGTGTGTGTATATATATATATATATATATATGTATATATATATATGTATATAGATAGTTAACTAAGGTTATATATTATCATTTACTTCGAAATTTATGAATGTTAGTTTTGTGGTTTGCTTCAAATACAAAAAAACTAAAAACAACTATTGAAATTTTGATCGTAGAGTGCGTGCATTTTAAATAGGTAATATTTATACTAATAATATTTATACTTTTTAGCTGAGTAACTGGAACTCCATTTTGGGGGAATTTTACTCAATATTTGAGTAATTCCTTGTTTTACTCAAAATAAGGAGTCACTGTGGGTGCATTTTAGCTGAGTAACTGGAACTCGATTTTTGAGTAATATTTACTCACAATTGGAGTATTTTTACTCAATATTTGAGTAATTCCTTATTTTACTCAAAATATTGAGTCAATGTGGTTCGTGTTATTTGAGTAGCTTTTACTCAATTTTTGAGTAAATTCACTCATAAAACTGAGTATGTTTTACTCATACTATATGAGTTAGTTTAACTCCTTATAATGTGTCACTGTGGGTGCATTGTTTTACTCGATATTTTGAGTTGATTATACTCAGGATTTTTTGCAGTGCAGTCTCGTACCAGGAATTACTCGGCTGGCAAAGATCAGCTTATTTGGTCCATGGAGACAGGAAACGTCGAACAAGTACGTATCCGATTGTTTCAATTTACTTGTTTCAAGTTTAACACTCGTTATATTATTTTTCACGTGAGGTTTATTAAAATACTGAAGTATTACCTGTTTATATGACCGAGGTTATAGTGTATAAATATAATTTATTTTTTAATTCAGAAATTTTATACTTCGAGGAGAATTTTAATAACTTTTTAGAAGTAATATACCTTATAATCCCAGTTCTTTCAATCTCCTACCAACAGTTTTTGCACTCACTCCCAGCATTTCTGCTATCTTTCTCAATGAAAATCCATATTGCAGGAATAATTCAAGTTGCTCATGAGGTATTTCATACCTGGGTCGTCCTTTGCAGCCTGAGAACACTTTTAGAGGATGATGTACAGGTATGATACAAATCTTCATTAATTTCTCCTAGCAAACCCCTAGCCTCCTGCAATGTTTCTATTATGGAGGTATCAATACTGTACACAGCAGTTGCCCTGTTTAGTGCACCAAGCACCCACTCAACTCGAAATAATATAGAGTCAACTACATCACCATCAGGTCTTCCACTAGTTAACGTGGCAGCAGCATTCAGCACAGTGCTCTTAGCATACCTCAAACTAGAACATGGAGTGACCTGAAAATGGAGCTGAACTTGACTCCATGATTACCAGTATCCTAAATGACTTCCCTAATTGTGGCTATAAACGTATGTCAGGCTTCTTGAAAGCTAGAGGACTGTGCTTGCAGCAGAGCAGGATAAGAGAGGCCATGCGAAAGGTAGATCCAGAAGGAGTATTAATACGTAGCCTTCAATTGACAACAGTTTCCCGAAGAAGCTACAATGTTCATCAACCACTTCAACTCTGGCATTTAGATGGAAATCATAAGCTAATAGGTATCTATCAATCTATCTATCGATCTATATTTGATCTATAATTGACAAGAAAATATTGAATCATGGCAAGGCTTATTTGTGATAGCACAAGCATATCATACTGTGAGTTTGCATGAATCCATGCAGTTACAACCACTGCCCAAAAAAATTTGAGAAAGAAACAAAAATGACAGCTTGCTGCCTCTACTGAAGAAAAAAGGGCAGTTGTTTACCTCCTTCCCCTCACCCTTCCTCCACCAATGTTGTCACTGCATAGTCTGCAATATTTAGCAAAACACTGTACATGCTTATAGCCATTTTTCAAGGAGAGCTTATGACATCATTACTTGACAACAATTATATTACGTATAAGCATTTTTGACCAAAAATCACTTTAACTCATTGCTGCCTAGGATGTCTGAAAGGTCTCCTTTTGATGAGTAAACTCATCTGGTGTTAAACAATGAAGGGACCATTTTTGGCTGGCTCAGGCAGGAATGTGTTATGTTATTATGTACACTATTGCCCATGCAATGATCGTATATGGCATACATGTACAGTATGAAACCATCTATTGTACACTAATATTATACAGTATTAATAAATCCATTGATAGTGGAATCTTTTGGATGGGAGTTTCTGCCAGCATTTGGGTATTTTTTTGTTGTGTGGAGATCAGCAGACTGGTTTTCAACTTACATGTATTTACAGTACTTTAAAATATTTAATTTTTAAAGGTGGCGCTTTGTCATTCATGGATGCATAGATGGTGGCACACGAAAAATAATGTACTTATCATGTTGTACAAATAACCTGGCCTCAACTGTGTTGTCTCTTTTTCATGAAGCAGTTTCACAACATGGACTTCCACTTCGTGTGAGAGCAGAAGATCAGGGTATTGAAAATGTAGATGTTGCACGATTTATGTTCTCCCATCCATCTCGTGCAACTGTTAGAGGAAGTTTCATTAGTGGCAGAAGTGTACATAATCAAAGGATAGAGAGGTTTTGGCGTGATTTATTCCTTGGATGTACCTACATTTATTATTCAATATTTTGTTACTTGGAAGAACAAGGATACTTGAACCCAGTCAATGAAATGCACCTTTTCTGTCTTCACTATATCTTTCTTCCAAGGATTAATCAACATATGCAACAGTTTGTTGATGGCTGGGACAATCACCCAATAAGCAGTGAGAGAAATGCAACGCCAAATCAGCTTTGGATCATGGGCCTACACACGGCACAACTACAAACAAACAGACATGGAGGAGTCGACACTGATGAGCACCAGGTACAGTACAGTACAGTACAATACCATACATGTTGATATATATAAAATTAGTGGCGCTGTGGTTTGGAATATAATTACACAATACTGTAAATTTATGAAAATCAACCCTATATATTTGTTCAAAGAACTTGTATGGGCTTTAATACAGTAACTGACACCATCACCTGTGATATAGTCTTTCTTTTTATATCCCTTTTTGGTGCTTGATAGATGCCATGGGGAATTGCATCATTTTATTTAAATGCAGTCTAACAGATGATACTGCAGTGCTCTTCTTAACAGATACATGTAGGTTTAGACAAATTCTCATCATAGTGGGTAGCATTTTAGGACCAAAGATTGTAAGTTTTCTGGATATGAAACTCAGAAAGTGTGTTAGTTATCTGATGTTCTTATCATCATACAGTATAACATTTTCATCTTCCTACTTGATAGGGTGATTTCAACAACATTGGCATTGACTGGGATGGCCCTGTACCAGTTGTATCAAACAGACAGCACAATGCTGTAGTTGTTCCGGAAAATACATGTGTATTACCATCTCCAGCACAAGAGGAGTTTACAAGAACGATAAACCCATTAAGAGAAAGTGGATTCTTTGGTGTAGACATCTACATTGAAGCTGTAATTTTACTTCAAAACTTACTTGAACCCCAAGAAATTTAACTTTTGTGGCACTGTAAGTTATATCCACTCACTGATTCTCTTTGTTATAAATGGTAACTTACTGGTACTTACCGCATGTAGTTACATGTACATTGCAACAAAAATTTGTTCTTTAAACAATAAAATAAACCAAGTTTTTATTAACAGCAACACTTTGACCTAATATAACTACAGTTGTAGTACGTATAACGTGTTCAATGTACATCTAAAGTAAAATGATGCTTCTTAAAATAGTAACAAACTAACAACAATCTGCACATAGGAATCAGTATCTGATTGTTTAATGTTTTGGCATACTGTAGTCACTTAAATTTCTGAGAAGCCAGTTGATCCATACTCGAGTGCAGTGTCCATGTTCTCTTTGAATACGCCGTATTCTGTGTGCTTAACTGGTATGCAAATAGTATTGAAACACACCCTTGCAACCGGAAACACAGCATTTGGGTCACCCACAGACAACTCAACAGATAAACCTTTACTTCTGGGAGGTAAATGATGTGATGCAGTCCAAAAATTTACAAGGTCCCTCAATTGTGAAGCTGAATTATTAAAAAAAAAAATTAATAACAATCAGTTGTAATAATCTACTAAAGTTTTCAATTGCTTGACAGTTACTGTATGAACATAGATTTAGGCACCTTTTTTTTTTAAAGTTCCAAACATTTTTCATGAGTTCTTATTGGAAACCGAACTTACAAAAATTTGATTGGGTTCCTGTCATTACCTATACAGTATCAACATTGACAGTCGCAGATACATACTATGTGCACATGGTAACGTTTCCGAGCGTTTTCGTATGGTTTATGGTTCTCAAGGGAATCGAGAACAATCAGCTCATTATACGTGAAAATACGAAAACGCTCGGAAACGTTACCGCGTGCACATAGTCAGTACAGTATAATTATACAGTACATGCATAATATATACTGCATGTACAGGTAGGTATATGGTCTTGCAATAAATAACCAAATGCCCTCACCTTCATTTTGGAGTGCTAGTTCATCGATATAGCTCTCAAAAAATCGTTTCTGTTGAGCAAAATGTTCAGGTACTTCTTCCCAAACCAGCATTTCTTTCAAGGATTTAACATCAATGACTTTTTCAGATGAGGGAGGAAAAATAATGGATGCAATTCGTGCATCTTTTCGTAGGTATTCTACAAGAGAAACTGCATTCATGCCATTCTTGATTTCATCTAATTCAAATCTTCTTTTATCTATAGCATAATACTCTAGCAAAGATTCTGCAGCAATTTGGTTTTGCCCATTTAGGATTAGAGGTAGATTAGCCTTGAATAAGTATTCTTGCAGACCTTCAATTGTAGTGTTTGGCGACCAGTGTTCTGACATTAGCTACATTATAAACAAAAATAATTTGAGTTACAAACAATATGCATATACTGGTAACATCGTCTTTTATCATAAACCAAACTAGAGGGCACTCAGAGACTGCATATACCTCCACCAGCGGTTATTTAGTGATGTTTAAAAAGAAAACGAACCCAACCTCGTTCCCAGGGCCTTTTTTGAAATTAGGAAGGTGGAAAAAGGTCCTGGCTAACAGACAGACAGACAGACAGACAGACAGACAGACAGACAGACAGACAGACAGACAGACAGACAGACAGACAGACAGACAGACAGACAGACAGACAGACAGACAGACAGACAGACAGACAGACAGACAGACAGACAGACAGACAGACAGACAGACAGACAGACAGACAGACAGACAGACAGACAGACAGACAGACAGACAGACAGACAGACAGACAGACAGACAGACAGACAGACAGACAGACAGACAGACAGACAGACAGACAGACAGACAGACAGACAGACAGACAGACAGACAGACAGACAGACAGACAGAGGTAAGAACATAACCTCCTGGTGGAGGTAATTATGTGTACGGACCTGACTTATGATTCCTCTAAGCTCAACATCAGCAACATCTAACAGTGAATAACTAGGAGGGTTTTCTTTCATGTTGTCAACTGACCAATAATGAACTACTGCTGGAGAGAGACCATATATGCCAGGACCCCCATGTAGAACTGAATGTCCAATCATTTTTCCAAATGTTTCATACATTCCAGTCTTTCTTAACATGGCGTTAGCTACTGGCACCTTGTGGTCAGCTTCTCCTTCAAGAACGGTGACCTTTTCACCTATTGAGAAACCTTCTTCTAAAAGCCTCATAGACAGTGTGAAAAATTCTGATACAGGCCCGGACCCTACAGCTGGTTCACCTTCAAATCTGACTTTTGGTGTTTTTCTCAGTGACGTAGTCTTGCTTTTGTACAAGGCAAGGACATCACTATCCAACTCCCCTTCCATTCTGTCAAGATGAATTCTTAGTGGAGGCCCTTCCTCCTTGTTCAGTTCACGGTATTTTTCCAGAGATTCACTAACACTGAGTTTTGCAACTGACTCCGAAAAGGGGGAAAGAAAAGTCTAAATACATGTACTGTAACTAGAAATACGTAAACGCAAACCCCTCGCCCGTGCATGCCAGGTTATAATGTCAGGTCAATAGCCTGGTCAGGTCAATAGCCTGTTGTAATGTATCTAACGTTTTGACTGTAATCTTAACAGTAGTGCTTGTGGCCTATTAAATAATCCTAAACTGTAACAGGTGTTAATTATACCCTGGTCCACTAATGTACATCCTACTACTTTAAATAATATACATTTATTTAAATTATATAAATACAATTACATGATGTAATGAACATGCACTGTCAGCTCATAATTTTCTTTCCACAGATCAATATAAAGTTTGTATTTTTTTCTAAATAGAATTCCTCAAATTGAATAGTACTAAACCAGAGTTTCTACCATTGCCTCAGCTTGTACATGTACTGTACTGTTTCAGGTGAACTATGCTGAATATACAGCTTCCTAGCTTGGTCCAATTGAAAGACAATTGTAAAAATGCCCTTTTTCTGCAATCAGATAAAGCATAAAAACTTATCAGAGATTCACAATAATAATGTAAAATATATATAGGAGGGTATCGGAAAAGATCAGGTGTATGGATCATACAATCACAAAATAGCTCAGTGATTTGTAGAACTGAAAAGGAACAAATTTTATTTTATGAAGAAGTTTGACCAATAAAAAAGTAAAAATCTTACTTGTTTAAGAAACTGTATTGTAGTAGAATTAGAAAGCTAGCTTGACCACAGATGGTGTATTAACTATTAAGGTCCACTATAAAGAAGTCTCCTACTTACTTGTACTGGCCAAATCAGTCCCTCACGTTTCTGAAAATGTTGGGAAATACCATAATTGTATTGGCTAAAGTACTTATTAAGTTATTCATAAAAATTAAATGTGGTTGCCTGGATGGTATATGTTAAGAACATAACCATCAACATTGATAGCCAGTAAAAGGATTGCCCAGTTGTACATGCCTATATGTATATATATATATATGTGTGTAGTCAAAAAATCATTTATAGTCAAACTGGATGTTCTCTTGCATACACATAAATGTGATGTTATACTTGAAGGTATTAAATGGCTCTAACTGTACAGTATGTAGAATTTCGCACTAACAAAGTTTGGCTTTTAGAATGATTTTTAGGGCAACCCATTGAGGAATTGTGATAATTAAAGTGTTTGCAGGTTGCTGATTGAAATGATCAATCCAAATTGCAACGTTGCATATCAATATATTGCAAAGTCACGTGCAAGAGAACATCTGGTTTAACTATAACACCAAATTGTGCTAACGTGAGTGGAATAGTGTGCATATAAATTACTTACATAATTATTACCTGATCATGAAAATCACTAATACTGTATGATGATTGCACTTGACTGTAAGTATAGTTACAGCTTGTTGCAGTACTTTTGTTTATACAGAAGAAAATAGACTGTAATATCAGATTTGAATTCCTATAAAGCAGAAGAGAACACAGAATATTTAACTATAGAACGGTAATTAAAAATTATTGGTTAGGGAATCCTCTTTTACAGGCAACTCTACAGAAGATTATAATACATGAGGGATTTGTGTTTGAATACAGAATCAGTTAACTTTACGAAGACAATTCTGTTATTCTGCCCTTGACTATTAATAAATACACTTTAACTATTAACTACAGTATTAAACGATAGAAACTGCAATAAATCTCTTACCGGTACCATTCAGTCCATATTCTCAGTTGTAGAGGGTGGTTACTGCTTTAATACTATAGTCTCTTTTTAATCACCACAGATCACTTAAACATTTATAGAACTTTGATAGAGGGATGATGATCAACACATACATATTTGCACTAAAACGATAGAATAAAAGCTTCCATATTCACAATTCACAATTTCTCAACTCATACCCAGTCCAAAATTCCAAATCAGAGCAAAAAAAATAAAACAAAACAAAAAATGGTGAAAGGGTTACTTTGTCCATGCTTCACCTAAATTGTTGGCAAATGAAATTCAAAAATTACTAAGGAAAGAAACAAAATGGAAAACAAGGCTATGCGTGAGGATACTTACCGTGTAGGCGCCAGAATCGACCGATTGATGATAATTGATGATATACAGACTGTAGCAATTAAGGTTGGTTGGAACATGTTTGAGGCAATTTAATATTAAGCACTGGCTCCTGACTTTAGGAGGGTTTTATTGACCTGTAATATTAAAAAAAAGTTCAGTGTCACTACATTACCACGAAGGAAAGAGGATACAGTTAATATGGACGGCAGGCTTTCATACATTTAATTATTCCACAGTCTTGAAATGTCCCACTCTTTCCAATAGATGTAATGAAACACACAAATTTAATTTACATATTCCTTGATTAAACAAAACAAAACAAAACAAAACAAAACGAAACGAAACGAAACGAAACGAAACGAAACGAAACGAAACGAAACGAAACGAAACGAAACGAAACGAAACGAAACGAAACGAAACGAAACGAAACGAAACGAAACGAAACGAAACGAAACGAAACGAAACGAAACGAAACGAAACGAAACGAAACGAAACGAAACGAAACGAAACGAAACGAAAATTAGTATGAACATCATGCTAATGTACCAGCTATTCATTTACCTTAATATTCTAAATTCTTTATGCAGTCCTGAGTCCTCGACCTCTGAATAAATTTTCCTTGATATGACTGAAATTCTCAATTATTTGATTTTACATTGTATATAGAAATTTCCTGATCAGTTCTGGAGATATGTAATTAATTAATACAGTACTGCTGAGAGGTAACCTACAGTACATCATACATTTACATTATCGCTCATTCCTGTGAGTGCAAGTGACTATAAAACTTAATTATATACTGTATAGACACAGTGGTTGAGTTGCTGCTTTGTGCAGCAAACAGATAATCTTATTTTCAGTCATTAACACAGAACAACCAAGGACCCCATTGGTTTGATCTAGGTTATTGTTGTATAGGCTACTTATAAGTAGTACTGTGTACAGTGTTGTTTCCAAAAATAATTGCAATTTTAGAATTAACATAATGGCCTATTCACATTGTCTATGCTCATGTATATCAGCCTTCGTATAATGAATCTGTTAAAAATGATGTACACTTAGTTTTGTATTGAATATAATTAATTTCCTGAAATTATACATAATTATACTGTATTTTATATCGTAGATATCGTTTGTGTTAACCCATTCCTGTCTAGATGACCTTGACCATTTTACTTATTAATTACCTAAATAATACAAATGTTTTGTATTTTTTGGGAAGGTCATCTAGCCTGTAATAAGTTACATACAGTAGAAAATAAATTGTAATTTATAGTCTATATTATAAAAAAATAAACCAAGAATGTACAGTAGGCCACCATGGAAGTACACATGTTAAGTGTATACCCAGGAAACAGGCCTCAGCCACCTTGCTAACACAATAATGTGTGCAGGAACAGGCTCTCATCTTGTTCATACTAAATATAGTATGAAGGCCACCATGGAAGTACATGTCAAACATGCACCCAGGAAACAGGCCATGCCACCTTGCAAACACAGTGAAGTGTCCAGGAACAGGCATCATCTGGCCACCCAACCCATATAGGGAGCAGGCCACTTTAATTATCAAGTACATAATGTCTCCCATGTCTGGTTTAATATGTTAATAATTGATTGTTATACTGTATTTAAATGCAGAGACATAATTGTAATTAATAAATCAAAGCAATTCAATGTTTTTCTGCTCTTAATATTTTTACTGATTTTATTCAATTAATGCAAGATTGCCTATAACATTATGCCATCTTTTTTAGAAAACATTGCCCCTAATTTTAGAACATTTCAAAATCACATAATTTATATTTTCAGACATTTGAGACACAATGTACACACCACCTTGAAAGTACATGAAAACATGCACCCAGGAACCAGGCAAAGGCCACCATGAAAACACATAAAAAAGTGTCCAGGAACAGGCCTATAATCAGTTACATTCTTGGTATATATTTGTTATCATACCTTCTATTAAATTGCATTTACAATTTAATCTGCTAGTCTTTCTAATGACTAACTATCTGGTACTTATCTCCCTGCAGTTCTCTGTGCAAGCAACTGCAACCTTTGCTCTTCATCAAGACGCTTTTGCAAATTTTTGTTTCTACCAATGGCTTTTAATCAATCAAATGTCATTGGCTCAAACACAATATCATTAATGGATCTCACCCTAGATGTAGCAACAAATGTACATCCAGCTACTTTCTCACTTTTACCCAAGTAAACAACAGCTTTTGGTAAAGTCTGTCCCTGTGACTTGTGAATAGTCATTGCATACCTTAATCTCAATGGGACCTGTTGTCTTGACATGTACTTCCCATCAGCCATCCATTCAAATACCTTTGGTGGCACTGGTATGTCAATAAATCCTGGGCCAGTGTAGGCAGGGAAATGTACCAACACAGCGACAGGTAGGTTTGGCGGTCCAATATTTTCTGCAAACCAAATCTCCTCAACCACTCCAAATGAACCATTGCAAAAGCCAACTTCAGCCCACAGGTTGGATGTCAGCATGACCTCTGCTTTCTTAGACAGGAAGAGCACTGCATCTAAGCCACCAGCTTCATCAGATGTTGCTGCTGATGCTCCATGACCAGAGTTCTTTGCCTGAATCTTTGCCACAGCCTGTCCATTGCCTCTCAACTTCTCATAGTTGTACTCTGCTACACTCTTCTTGCAATATTAGGTGTGGAATGTTGCAGTAGGAGATGCCAATCTTGTTCTGTTACCTGTCCATCTCTCATTCTCATCAGCAAGGCTCTGAATGCTTGTGCCTCAGCATTCTCACCAGCCTGTCGCATAATCTCATTCAAAATAACTATAGAATCAAACAAAAGATATAATGAATGACCATGATCACTTATAGTGGTTCCATTTCCTGCAATATACAATGGCCGGTCACCCACTGGTGGCAACTGACCAAAGTCACCAAGGAGGATCACTGAAATACCACCAAATGGCTTATCTTCATTCCCTGTGCCAGCACGCAATCTATTGTCTAACCACGACAACATTTTGTGACCAATCATTGACATTTCATCGACAATGAGGTAAGCCTTACCTTCCAGTTTTAACTGTAAGCGTTGCAACGACTCACCCTGTAGGTCTTTATACTCACGTATAGGAAGTTGTGCAGCAGAGTGTAATGTCTGGCCATTAATACTAAATGCTGCAATACCTGTTGTTGCAGTTATTATGCAACTGTCACCCAAAACCTGTTTTAAAGCAGTGATTAGTACCTAATTAGGTACGTCTTACCTGTTCCTGCAGTACCACATACAATCATGTTGACTGGGTCAGGTCTCTCACCATTTTGCATATGAGATATAAGAATGTCATATGCAAGTCGTTGCTTCTCATTCAGGGTTGATGGATCAATGGGAACTTCATTGCTCACTTGTACATGTCATTGCCCTTGTTCTTCTGCATCTTTTCTCTGCTGGTAGATCCACCCAGGGCATTCTATGAGCATCTCCGCTGGAACTGTTCGTGCAGCTGCATACCAGTCATTCCCAACCCCCAACAGCTGATCACCCAACTCCTCATACCGTTGGTTCAATCTGCATAGCAGCATCCAGTCATCGAGTTGATTTTCTGGATCATTATTATATTCATCATCATCATTATTGTTGCCTGTGTTATCATCATTACTATCCTCTTCATTTCCTTCACCTGACATGTGTTGGAAAACTCTGTTCCGCTCTTCCTCATGACCTAAAACATTCTCTGAAGCAAAATCAGTTTCAAGAAACATGTAATAGGTGTTGATGAACATTTCATCATTCTCATCGTTATTGTCCCATGCATTTGATGGTTCACTCTCCCAGGGTTTGAACTTGATCAACTGAAATTTGCAATATCTGCCAAAATCAGGCCCATGGGGGTTTGCTGAGACCTTTGCAAAGGTCCTTACAATATATGGTAATGGTCGCTTTCTTATTTCAGATCTGATTCTTGTGTACTGTGACACATACTGCATCAAATTCAGCTGAGATAGGCCATGATACCGGCTATTCTCAGTTGAACGCTTACCATAATCTTCAATTGTGGATTTTTGCAAGACCTCTTCACTTTGGTCCTCAGTGTCCATGACAACTCTCCTACTGTTATCTAAAGACACAGTAACAAAGTTATAACTACATCCTACCAAAGGCAAGCTCAGCAGCATATGTGCAGTCTCCTGTGCTGCCATGTCACGATCGCCGACAACCTGGATCATTGCCTTTTTGATCGCTGACGATACCTGATCATCATTGTGTAATCTAGACGCACATGATTGCAAAATTTCTGATGCTTGCTTTGACCGTGGCTCTCCTTTTGCAGCATACTTGGCCATATATCTAGCACAAGCATTCTGATCAACAATTACCTGCAAATCAACATTAGCTCTCCAATTCTCAAGCATGACCCTATTATGTGAATTTAATCTAGGGTCATTTCTTTTTGTCACCAACTCTGTACTCACCTTGTCACGTGGCAACTTCTCATAACACAGTTTTGTTTCCTCCTCCAATGCCTTTGGGAAACCAAATCTGCATTCTGCAGGAACATCATAACCTTTCTGCTTCAAGCAGTAGGCTGGGCTGCATCTCGTGTGCCTCTCCACAGTATTCACCAATCTGTGGTAGTCATCATCTCTGTTATGAACCGCACTCGGTTTGACAGCTGATGGATGTGGCTCAGGAATTTGCCATTGTTCACCTGGTAATTCCTCATTGACAGTTGTCACTAGCCAGTCAACATATCTTCAAGATAATAATAATTGAAGTAAAAAAAATAATTAAATACTATAATTTAAAAAAAATAAGAAAATATCTGTTGTCATTCTGTTAGCTGTTAAGTCATAATAATTGTCCAAATTAAGCCAATTTAAACAATACCATAGAAAATATTAAATACATGTTACTCACTTCACTAACTGCCTCTCGGCTTCTTTTCCACGGTCAATATCTTCCTGGTAAAAGAAATCAAAATCTTCCATTGACATTGTGGTATCAGCTTGGCTGAAACCCCACCCCTGGGCAGCCTGAGCTCGTAACAATGGAATATCAGGGGCATTGTTTAACCGGGCACACCCATGGGCATGAATACTTCCCCTGGCCTGATACTCATAGCGGAACCAATGCCACTCTGCATCCAAAACACCATTCAACCAATGTCTGATAAAGTCATCCAGGCGCTGCTTAAAATACCAGTCGGTCAAATGGGGCTTGTCAATCACAGCTTGTGCTCGTTGTGACCTTGTTGCATCTTCCCCTGTCTGCAACAGTCTTTGCAGATCTGGCCAGTAACTATCAGCAGCACTAAATGTAAAAAAGAAAGTTGGACAACCTTTCTGCTCTATTAGTGCTAGCAATTCTTGCAAGCGTTGATACCAGTACTGATTTGTACCTTGCACCTTGGACACATAACGCTGCAATCGATTCACCATTTGCTTACCACTCATTAAATTAACCATCTCTTTCAGCTCTTCCATGGTCAAGTCAGCATCAGCTGGATGTTGACGCAAGTAAATATTTGCTTGTGACAATAGTTGATGTCTTTGCTTCATATCTAGTGCCCAGTGGGGAAAACGTGGGTGAGAAGCAAACCTCCATCTATACTCACCATTTGGCAACACTTCAGCAAATTTTTCCAGGTGCTTAAATGCCTCAGTCAAAGTGACACCATGTTGCCTGGCCCGTCTGGTTGGATCACCTTTCCCAAATGGAAACAATGTGGGAAAAGCCATTGTCGCTAGACCATCTGTCTTAAACTCATTCACTACACTACCTTCTGTAGATGGCCAGTCTAGTGGATCCTTCTCATTCACTGTCTCTCGAATTGCATCAGCTTGCTTCCTCTGCCTTTGTCGGTGAGGAATGAATGAGCTGCTCCCACAACCTACAAGAGATTCTTCAACACTGTTATTAGTACCTACTGGCTCCTGTGGTGGGCCTTCATTCTCCTGTTCAGGAGCTGTTACCTGTACATCTGGTTCAACAACATACCTGAGGTCATCTGGAATGCCATTTTCTGGCAAGCTCTGTATTGCCTCTCGATCAATCTTTACATCTTTGAAGTAGGGATTGTTGGTCTTTAGCCATAACACAGCCTCGAGAACTCTGTGTCGACGAACAGTGAAATCTCGATGTGTGTTATCCACTCCATGTCTTCTTATTACCAAAACAGGTAAATCAGCTACATGACATGGCAACCTAGATAAGAAACTCTGAATATCTTGGGGTAAGTTTAGTACATGCCCCTTGTACCCTCTCTGCCCACCATGTTTCCTGTACACACTCATAATGGGACACACCCTGGCAATTAACATTTCCTCTACCTGGGTTAACCCATCTAGCTGCTGTGGTACAATACCTGGATCCATGTCATTCAACATACTGTACACTTTGGGGGATTTCTTATCTCTCTTACATCGATTGCACCAGGTAGTTTTCCACTGCCAAATTCTGCTTGGTTGGCCAGGCTTCTTTACAAACAGTGCACTGTCGATGATCTAACCCTTCTTGGCCACTGTGAAACCTCTGCATTTCATTTTTAGCCCACTGTTGCTCATGCAAAGGGCTCTCAACATTTTGCCACCCCCTTTGGTGAAGATACTCTTTTCGACTGTCAACCTGCGCCTGTTGTACAGATATATTTTGGGCTCTTCTCTGTGAGGAATTCTGCCTGACGTGCTCGAGCCTTCTTGCTCGTTCCTCAGACGTTTCAGACTCAATACGTTCTACTGCATTTTGTCTAAGCACTCGTTGCCGTTCTGCTCGTTCTTCAGACGTTTCAGACTCAATACGTTCTACTGCATTTTGTCTAAGCACTTGTAGCCTTTCTGCTCGTTGTTCAGACGTTTCAGACTCAATACGTTCTGTTGTATTTTGTCTAAGCACTTGTAGCCGTTCTGCTCGTTCCTCAGACGTTTCAGACTCAATACGTTCTGCTGCATTTTGTCTAAGCACTTGTAGCCGTTCTGCTCGTTGTTCAGACGTTTCGTCATCAATTCGTGCTACTGCATTTTGTCTGAGTACCTGCAGCCGTTCTGCTTGTTGTTCTGGAGTTTCTTCCTCAATTCGGGTTCTCGTATTTTGCCTATTCACCTGTAGGCGGTCATTTCGTTGGTCAGGCGTTTCTACCAATATTCTTGCAGTCGTGTTTGTCGACAGAATCTCGAGTCGGCTTGCTCTCTGTTGTGGCGTTTCTGTTTCTATTCTTACTCTCGCCTGTTGTCTCAAACACTGCAGCCTTCTCTCTCTCTGTTCACTACTTTCTCGCTGCCTTCTCTCTCTAACACTCTGATTGTGCTTACCTCTACTTATTTCTGAGCGTTTTTTGTAAGCTTCTCTTCTCTTCACTAAGCGAACTTCCCTCTCCTCCGTTGTCTCGTTTTCTAGCCTTCGGCGAGCCAGCTCTCTCCGTTTTCGTAATCTTTCCTCCTTTTTCTCCTCGCTTTCTCTTTGCCCAACAATTCTTACCGCGTGACACCGTACCAAACATATATATATATATATATATATATAAATATATATAAACTATTTCCCAGATTTCGTCTCCCTCGCTTTTTCTACACGCGTGTAAAATGGACTCCACGCGTGTCGAGATTAGCACCCTCACCGGGCTCCAGGCCTTCGGCCCTCCGCCCGGCTCGGGGATTAAATCTAGGTACAACAGCAACTAAGGTACATGTAAGCCACGAAAATTAATGCAATGGAAAGTTAATAATATACCTGTGCATGTCTCAGGCTTGTATAGTCTTGACTGTTTGTCAACATTGATGCAGCTGCTTCCTCATCACCATCACATGTTGTTAATAAAGCTGAAAGTACTGCATCAGCATCCAAATGAGGGAAGATGGCACTTAAAGATTCTGTTGCATGAGTCACCTAACAACCTGTAATAAGCAAACAGACAAATATACTCAGTCTGATAATACTGTGCACACTATCTCTTCCAATTTTCAAAATGACCTACATGTACAATCATGGCCAAATGTTGTGGGACACTTGTTAATTTTGTTGAAAATGAGAGAATTTTGATGGAAATATAGGGTTTTGTACTCAACACCTTTCAGAAAAAGGTTTTATAAAACATCTCAAACTCATTAATAATTCATGAGATAATCAGCCAATTATGGATACTCCAGTAAAATACGCTTAAATCGGTATACATACCACAAGATATTAGATGAAAACCGGTATGCAAAATAAAGAAGTTGCTGTATGAATAATTTTACACACACTTATGAATGAAATCTCATGGGGGGTTATTTTAATTGCATTTTCCAATTGAAATCACTCGATTGAGATGCATATCAACAACTCGTTTATCGTGTTTCATTAAGGAATCCAAACACTCGAAAACAATAAAACCACTTGGCCTTCGGCCTCATGCTTTCATCATGTTTTCTCGTGTTTGGATCCCCTGATGAAACACTCAAACTCGTTATTGATATATTACATACAACATTGAAAAGTGGGGGAGAAAGAGCAATTTTACATCTCGAAAACGGTTGCCAACCCAATAACCTTGTGTCCCAAAGACAGACAGATTGAAATTGTACCCCTTATGCATGGTTCAATTCTTGCTGTGACCATCCCCCTGGGCACCCCCTGGGGATTTGCATATTTTTTTATTACTAAACTGCATATTCCCCACCCCCAGGCACATGCCCACCCCAGGGACAACATTGACAAATAGTTGAATGCGGTCAAGTTATCAAATCTTCAAGTAGATTTTAATATTTCAACATTTCCAATATTTCAGCATCCAAACCTCCTTAGAACTTTGCAATTTGCATTTATAAATATTCGGTAGATATAGACTAGATATTTACTTAGTAGCGTAGATATTTACTCATAAAAGTACATTTCGATTTAATATTGGACTCACCTTCAGATATGGTGGTCGGCATGCTTGCAGACTCGCAGGCTAGGCACCAAACCCCTCGCATGCGGGTATTTATATTCCCTACACATACCCCCCAAGACATCCGCGGCACCAGACGATCAACACAATTTCCCACCCTCAGGAAGTGCTGGGAGTGCCGGGAGTTGCCAGGGGGGATGGTCACAGCAAAAATTGAACCATGCATTACATCCTGATTAAATCCAGTCAGATCAACTAAAGGGACAGAAAACAACAGTGCTTTTGTTCTTTAGGTCATGGATATAATATGAGCGGCCAAACTGTATGGGAGTTTATATCATGAATACTTTGTTTAGCAGCCGTAGAAAAGGTAAAAACAAATTATTTGGACAAGGAAAAAGCTCAATTTAAGCCAATGGGTCCTAATTAGTATGCTTACAACATTGAATTTTTATTAGGCAATGCTGTATCCAATTTACAACATCTGTTTAAACATTCTTTTCTTTTGAATTTTCTTCATGAATTATTAATGAGTATTTTAAGTGTTTTTTTCAATCGACATAAGTTTTGAAGACGCTGTTACTAAACCGCATTCTTTCAACACTAGCCACTACATTGCCACCATGCCACAAAATGACTGGGTTAGGGTGCTAGCTGTGATACAGAAGGATGATAGGATGAAAAGATAAAACAAAGCAAGATTAGAAAAACATTGCCGTGTCTGTACACTTAAATATCATATAGCAGTGGCGACACTACAGGTGTGCAAACGGTGTGCTGCACCAGGGCCCATGCACCGAGGGGCCCATTGGCCCATCCAAGCCCCTTGTGGTCTTTAGATTTTAATCAAAAGTGCTCTCAAAATGCAGGAAATGATATTTCAGAGACCCTAAATTCAAATAATTTCCGGTGGAGAATTCCCACGGACCCCCTTACATATGTCGTCACTTTGTGGGAGGGGGCCCAAATTTTTTTCTCACACTGGGGCCCACACCCATGTAGTGCCACCACTGTCATATAGGTGACCCCTCCCCCCCCAAAAAAAAAGTTTAAAAAAAAAGAAAATGAAGCAGAACAGAACAGTAAGTGAATATCATTGTTTAATGCTACTTATTCGATAGCTATACAACATATAGTGAGTACATTTATACTTTTAGGTTCACCTTACCAGAGATGTAGTAGCAGTTGATGAACCGCTTGACACATTTTGATTTTGGACATGACAAGTTGTCCTGTTTTGCACATCATCCCCATCTATAACAATCTTTGCTACTGTTCTAAAAATAGCCAAAAAGGAAGTACCCTGTAATATAATATTACTTTTATATACAGACTGGAAAAAAGTTAATATTTTTCAGAAAATGCCAACCAACCTTTCTTTTGTGGTATCCTGAGTAGGGCAGTTACGTTTGTGCAACTTGATCTCGGATTGAGAGAAAGAAGCTCCACATGTCAAGCACTCAATCTTTGGGACATTGACAGTGTCCTATAACAAGATGACAATTGCAGTCAAAACAATATATTAATACTGTATACATGTAACATTTACTGTATCGATGAAGAAAGGTGTTAAATTTTTAATATCCAATGGGGGAAGATTGGTGTACTAAATAAATATGTATACTGTACATGTTGATGTAATATATCGAGGTGTTTGGATATCCTGATGGACACTCTTCCGAGTATATGATATAGCATCTCAAACCAATCAGTATTTTAAGAGAAAATCAAGGTAAAAGTTTGCTTAATTTATGTAATTTCTTCCTCCGATATCCAAACCACCGACACAGTACTGATTTCCTTTGTGTTTTCCTCATGAATTATTAATGAGTTTGAGATGAACATGTACAAACTACAAACTACAAAGCTTATATTAATTTAAAATTAACTATTGTTGTCTATGATAAGTTATCATATCACTTTAACTACATAATTATGTCATATGCAAACAATACCACTATTCACAACACTCGAAAAGCACGAAGCACCAAACAGTCTATAATTAATATGCCAGAATGAAGTCATGTGGTTCCCTAATAGCCCAGGGGAACTCCTTCTATCACTCATTCTTCAATCAAGCATTGAGAAAGCAAGAGTAGCAAGAGTGGAACAACCCACCCATCCAACCCTCTCACTCCAAACATTTGTGAGGGGTCAGGCACACAGGCCTTCTAGTCTTCTACCTCCACAAAAGCGCTTGATCAATGTTCCCATATCGTAACACTGAATGAGTGAGAGTTGGGAGTGTCATGAGATAGGATACTTAGGAGCACATAAATTATGAATTTGCAACTTTAGCTCTCCATCTGAGCCTCCGTGGTTCAATGGTTAGAGCATCTAACTGCAGTCATTAGAAGGTTGCTGGTTTGAACCCTGTCTGGGGCACAGAAATCGTTTCTAAGTAATTGAGCTTGACAAACATGCACCAAATGTCTATTAATTGTTGTCTACTTGAAAATAAATTATAAAGTCCATTAGCACTCGAGGGATAACCTGCTCCAGATCTTATTGTAATGGATATAATAACTATACATGTATTAATTTGTACTGTAATCTACAGTACAATTAGGAGAACACGAAAACAGCTTTGGCAATTTTCCCCTCAGACCAAAATGAATGCATTTTCCACTGCACATTTTAACTGAAGAAATGGTGATCATAAAATAATGCACTGTCTAACTACTTAATATATAGACTTAATGTCTTATATACTGTATAAAAAAATAATGTGGATAATTGGAAAGTACATGTATTTGCAGGTGTAAATCCTTGGATCAGGCTATATGTAAACATGGACAGTCATTTTCTATTTAGTTTCAGAAATTGCAGCTTGATGTTAGTATTAATTGCCAGTTGTTTGCTGTACAAGCTGTGTTAGTTAAAAAAAATCTGAAAAGCTCAGAGTTTTTCTGAGTATTACCAACTAACACAGCTTGTACAGCAAACAATTGACAATTATTTCATTTTCTATTTGTTATAATAAATAAATAAATAATTAAATAAATAAATAAATAAATAAATAGTGTAAAGACATAAATAGTTACACTCATATACATATACATGTACAGTACAGTATGTAGCACATACTGCTCCTTCATCAGTGGATACAAATGTGTACAGTAAATATACACTACAACTAGGATAAAATATATTACTGTACTCCAACAGTTTGTTGCTAAACAGAAAAAAGTAAATGACAAAAAATTATGTAAAACTACAACATGTAAACTAGCAAATCTAAAAATTACCAGATGAGTACATACATAATCGACTTCTTCAGGAGTCATGTCCAATTTAGCTTGTAAAGGTCTTATGTATAAGACTGCTTGACCAATACAAAGTGTCTCCCGGAGGTAGCGTATTGAATAACCATTTGGACCAAGTGGTAAGTTCTCTCAAGGGTCCTAGCTCCAGACCCCCCTCCAGAACCCTTCAATAACTCAAAGCCACCTCCTGACTTTAGTTTGGGATAACTTGCTTCCAGTTGTTTAACGAACTGCTTGTGGTCTGCATCTTTGCTTGGAAATACAATTTTCCTTTTCCCAAGTCCAGCTTTTCGCAATTGATCTAACTCAACCGTTGTTGGAGTTTTTTGGAGCTGTTGGTGAACTCAAAAGACAAAAGTCATGGGTCCATGTTTCTTTTGCTATAAAGGGAGTTGTAGACCCAGTTCTAGCCATTTTATAAGGAATGCTACTAGTACTTGTAGTACCAAATGATGATGTTCTTTTTGGTCTTGTTTGGTTTCTGGCACATAAACCAGGAAATGCTTTCCTGTTTACAAAATTAAGACATATGACAATGATTATTAATGGTTTATTCCAGAAAAGATCCATACCTCCCCCACAGAGGAAATTTGTGCCATCCAGGGAGGGGAGGGGGGTAAATCTACTTCTGATAATAGTAAAATGTACTAGGACGTCAGAAGGGGGGGGGGGGGGTCAACTTCACATTTCCTCGGTGTGGATGTTTTCGGGAATGACCCAATAGCTACATGAGTAGTGATACCCCCCATCGAGCGGATTCATAATTAATTAGGTAAACTGAATTTTTAATGAGGATTGAAATTACGTCATTATTACTCAGGCTCCTTTGGGACCCTCTAACCCTAATCTCATTATGCGTACGTCATTCATTCTCAGGCTCCTATGGGACCCTCTTAACCCTGACTTTCCCCCCTAAACCCTAGCTGTTACTCAACCCCCCGTGTATACGTCATTCCCGATTGGTCTCCGACTGATTTCCGTGGGCAAAATACCATCGAGTTGTTTCTTATAAGTAATAAAGCACGGTGTTGTGTATATATACTTTACCCCAACAGTGCGTACGGTAAACGTTTGACAAGATGGATATTAGTTACGATGAGTTAAATAAAAATAACATTGATATCGACAGAGACACTCTGTCGTATTACCTTAAACACTGTCTAGAAGAACATCGAGTGCTATTCGACAACATCATTGAACAAATACCCAGAATATGTCTTCAACACGTTTATGAAGAGATGAACCCCAACAATTTTGGTCGAATTATCGCTTATCTAACCCTAGTGTATAGAGTAAACGAATCCTTGGATGAAGAATCAACTCGAGAAGCCGTAAGGAGAACGATCAATGATTTAAAATGTACTGACTTGTCTAAATACAGACGAATTATTATTAGTTCTCCACGGTTGCTAGGGTACCTTCTACTCAGACTGATATTTGCATACTGCCATGTGTAAAACCTCATTAAAAACTCATTAGTAATGTAGACAAAAGAACGAGTCCGGACGAGTCCGGGCGACGTCAGAACTTAGACAAAGAAATCCTGATTAATATGTGTGTAACCATAGAGAGTTGAATAGCGTCACTTTGTTTGGTGTATCATTCACTTACTGTTTGTCGTCAGAGTAAGATCGTTGTAATGGAGTGTCTGCACGGTAAACTTGCATCTAACTCAACGACCAAGAATGGCTTATTCTGGTTCTGTGGACAAAAGCCTAGCTGTCAGTTCTTCTGCCCTGAAGAAGATTGTTACATGTTTGGCAAAGCCGTACATGCTTTTCGAACAAGTGGTTGTCTGCATCCAGTCTGTCCTACTCATCAGAAATTGGCGACACTGCGAATGGTTAAAGACAAAATGAGAGAAAGTTACGGGAGACCTTACTTTGTCTGTTCTGAGCGAGAGAATCCCTGCTCGTTTTGGCAATGAGGGGATGTCTTCGAGAGCCCAAAACCGTTTTGCTAACACGGAATGGTTTGCCGTATCCAAAAAGTCAAGAAAGAAGGGGACAACCAAGGTCGTCTGTTCTACTCGTGTCCTAACGAAAGACAACATGCATGTGGATTCTTTGAATGGAAACCTACAGAAAGCTCGCCACGAATTTATAACATTGGGTGTCTTTTCAGCAGTCCATTACAATATCAATACAAGATCGCAGAAACGGGTGAATCCTTTACAAGTAGAAAGAGTGACTCTAAAGAAGCCTATGAAGAGTACCTTTTTCAAAAATCTGTCGATGCATTGACTGAAGACTTAGAAAAACTGAACATTTGTTGAACATATATAGTTTTGTATTCTAATTTAATATGTAATAAATATGTTTGCATTTATATCATGTCAGACACTTTACCTTATGGATTTTAACTTTGTGTGTTTGTAAATAATTATCAACTGTTGTGTGTGCTTGTAAATAGGAAAATTATATATTTTATTACCACTACCAGTTGTCTTGTTTTGAAGAAAAATAATTGCCAGGTGTGGGATTCGAACCCACGTCTTCTGGGACTTTAAACCCAGCGCCTTAACCATTCGGCCACCCTCGCGCTCACATTTGAAGTTCGATATTTTCTCTTTATAAAAAACTGGATCGTGGGGTTCCTTAAGGGATCAGAAAGGGTACATGATGTATTATTCAAACGGGTCGAATATAAAACCCTTAGGATTCAGTCTTGGGATTCAATTATTCAATGATTCAATCTTAGGATTCAATGATTCAATCTTAGGATTCAATGATTCAATCTTAGGATTCAATGATTCAATCTTAGGATTCAATGATTCAATCTTAGGATTCAATGATTCAATGATTCAATCTTAGGATTCAATTATTCAATCTTAGGGTTCAATGATTCAATGATTCAATGATTCAATCTTAGGATTCAATGATTCAATCTTAGGATTCAATGATTCAATTATTCAATCTTAGGATTCAATGATTCAATCTTAGGATTCAATGATTCAATCTTAGGATTCAATGATTCAATGATTCGATGATTCAATCTTAGGATTCAATGATTCAATCTTAGGATTCAATGATTCAATCTTATAGAAAGCATTTGCGTGAAAGAGTGACATCAGTTTATGATTGACAGTCACTGGGTGAACATGTCTTACGTTTGTGAAGTCTGCGAAAAATCATTCACTACATCAAGTAATCGTCTACGCCATATAAGATCTTTTCATCACAAAAGGTCTATCAGTGATAGGGTAACAACATCTGCCCCATTTACTGCTATGACAGCTACATTCACCCCTGAGAGTCAAAAAACGTACTCGATACAACTGACACATCCGTTTGGACTCTTGGTCTCTGGAGGCACCAAAAGTGGGAAAACAACCTTTGTCAAACAGTTATTGGTTTATGCTAGCACTATGATCGACCCACCTCCGGAAAATATCATGTATTTCTACTCGGAATATCAAGATACATTTGCTGAAATAGAAACCCTAATTCCAGGGATTCAGTTTATCCAAGGTTTGCCCCAATCGATGTTGGATAACATTAACCCCCAAACAAGAAATCTATTTATAATTGACGATATGATGGGTGAGAAAGACGCAGAAATCGCTAAACTATTTACGAAAAAATCGCACCATGGGAATCTAAGTGTGACTTATATCGTGCAAAACCTATTTCATCAAAGCAAAGATCACCGTACCATTTCCCTTAACGCCAGTTATTTATGTCTGACGAAAAACGTTCGAGATGCAAGTCAAGTAGTTCATTTGGCTAAGCAACTGTATCCTAGCAACACAAAGTTTTTCCAACAAGCCTATCAGATGGCGACTAAAGAGCCGTATTCCTACCTATTTGTTGATCTCACTCCGACCTGTCCCGATGAAATCCGAGTAAGATCCGGGATCTTTCCGACGGACACCCACTATGTGTACCAGCCCAGAGTATAAAAGGGGGTTGTCAGTGACAATGCGATCATTTGACAATGTCTGCTTGTATAAGAAGGAACTGCGATGTTTTAAAAGTATTGGCAAAGTGTAGTCCTCAACTGCGAAACGCAATTATAAAAGCTGCCGACGACGATATATTAGAAGCCATTAGACAGTGTCTTTTGAACGTGTGGTGTGAAACAATTAAGATTACTCCAAAGACAGCAAGGAAACTAGCCCCTTATAACGATCATATCAAGTTTGTTGCTGATAAACGTCATCCCGTATCAAAAAGAAAGAAAGTCAATCTACAAGAAGGTGAAGGTGAAGGTGAAAGTAGCTCCTGTACTTGAACAACTGGCGAGTTTTTTAACCAAATAATGGAACACGTCAGGAGATTGGTGTTAGTTCCAGAACATATGACAGACCGAAAGAAACCCTTGGTCACTCCTTTAACAGCGCAGGTGAATGAACTAGATTCAGAAATGCAAAATCTTCATAAACGTCAAGATATAACACAAGACGAGAAAGTGAAAATGTACGATCAGTCGCTTCAACGCTACCTGAATTATTACGATAAACGCATGAGTAGACCCGTACGTGTAAACGTCGTATCGACGCCCATAGCTGACGACGATAAACCTGAAGAATCAGTGAATATAGAAGAGATTGCTGCACCCTCTGAGTTGCCTGAAGAGATAGAAACTGACATTTTAGAAAGTGTACCTGTAACAATGAAATCAAGAGCTCGACAGTTGGTTAAGAAACTTAAAGCGAATAAAGACCTCATAGGATGGACTGACCAAGGACAAATGGTGTTTAAAGGACGACCAATTCCGGGTACAAATGTTGTTGACTTGGTCAACGATTCTCTACGTCAACGAAAGAATTTCAACCCTGCTGTATGGCAGCTTTTCGCAAAAGCATTAGGAAACATGAATGTTCCCGAAGGCATTATCAGAAATGAAAATCGTTTAAGCATGGTACGAGAATATAAGACTAAAGATATTTCAGACACCTCCCCGCCCCTGACGTCATCTCCCGCAACATCAAAAAGAACAAAAGAAAAACAGAAACGAAGAGACAAAAACTTACATCCATATAAATGGGTTAAATAAATTTATTCCTTGTAAAACTTTTGATATTACAATAAAGTATATTTTTACAACATATTATAATTGTCTTGTATTTATTACACACAATAATATTTACGCATAAAGTCACGAACTAGCATGTCATTCCATTCTTTATTATTAGTAAACATGCCAACAATTGTTGACATGGCTATATTTCTACATCGGTGTAAAGCATAAAATAAACAATATTGTCCACACACGCGAGACCCTAATGACTGTAAAGTCTGTTCATTCCAGGTAAAACTGATAGTATGATCTCGTAAAAACGTTTCAAAGCTTTTGCTATAAAATCCGGGTTCTTGTCCGTACGAGTCCAAAAATTCCCCTTGTCCATCTGAAGTGAGATAAATTGCTACCCAATGCGTACCAGGTCCATTACTAGAATCCACATTCAGAATAAAACCTCTAGATCTTTTCGGTATCTGACTTGGTAGACGATCCGATGGTAACACGTCTTTAAATACGGTCTTGGTAAATGGATCACTTTTCAGGACGTTTAGGATTTGTAGAGTGTTCATCTTAACTGCTAAAGTCGCACAGAACGTCGCGGTTGGCGTCAATTTCGATAAGACTTTGAAATTCTCCAAGCACCACGATATTTATAGCTGCTGTCAGAGCCGTTCCAAATTGACATTCTATCGATACGTTTCCGTTTTTAATCGGTTGAATATGATCACTCAGGCACAGATCAGCTGTCAGATCAAACACGAATAAAGTGTACCCATTGGCGTACTCGTCTCGTGTAATACCATTACCATCATTTTGAAATAACTTGTTAGTACCAGCATACAAGGTTTGGAAAGCGGACACGTAGTTACTTCCTCTCGCAGCAGCAAATTTCAGTTGTAGGGGTTTTCCAGGCAAATGTTCTCCATTTACCGTTAGACCAAGAGAAGTGATGTCGTAGTTTTTGAAATTGAAAGGATTTCTAGTATAGGTACCATTATAAGCATCTGCATCCACCATTCCGATAACCACTCGATCAGGTAGAGGGCCTTGAAATATATTTGGTTGATTTCCTGACATATTTCCTCTCGGTACAGAAACCACTTTACAATTGACACGATTGATAGGGTACTTGGCCGTGACACGTTGAAGGGCATGGGTATGAGCCAACATAACGGTAGAAGAGACGTTGACACGTCGAACGCGAAATACACATTCTTCTAAAACCACTTTAAAGTCAGGATGATCTGCTGACGATACCAGGGAAAATGGGTTTCTCGAACGCACTAGCTTGAGTTTGATTGGTACAGCACCAAGAATATAACGGTCTTGTGCAAACAAGTCGGAATGGATTCTTCCTTCCATAGCCACAGACTTACTTTGGCTTGCATGAGCGTACCGCAGTTTCAAACCCTTGTTTGCATCGGCATCTCCTGCTACAGGGTTCACGACATCCATTCGACCAGCCTGATCTTTATATAGAACAGCGCTGAGGTTAGATGAGAGGATTTTGCGTCTTTGCTAAAATTCAGTACAGTTTCCATGTAGGATCGGTAGGGATATGCAGTGCTAGACGGTGTGACAAGTTTGTTGTTCAGGTAAACTTCTACTTGAGAAAATAAAGCATGCATCCACAGATTTACAGGTCCAACTTGAACATCTTCATCGATATTAGATCCATCATTGTTGGTTATTTTTGCTTTTACGTGTAGGTAACTGTTTGCTAAATCGGTATACACATCAGAATTTGCAGCACACAGAAACTCAATGGTGTCTGAAGCTCCAATGCTCGATACTGGATCTATATCTTCCCAAAATCCTTTATTCATTTCTACCTGAGTAGCAGGCATTACAAATAAATCTAATTCTGATTTTCCACACCCACACGAATCTTTATGTAGGGCACTAAAAGCTTGACTCATGATTTATATTTTATAAACGGTCCGATCTTTGCTTCCGTAGGCACAGATGTTTTCTTCTTCGCAGTTTGCGAACGACTGATGGTTTTACGTCTTGTGTTGGCTTTTATAGGAGAATTCACCCGTTTGCGTTTACGACCGGCTCCTGATTGGTTCGTAATTTGACGTACACCTTTTTGAGCAAGATCTTTCACGGCTTCAGAACCACGCCCTTTTATCGCTTGCTTTACATTCTTCCCTGCCAGAACATCTTGGCCAACGTCTTTTACAGCTTGCAGAGCTCTTCTTCCAATAGCTTGAGCTCCTCGTTTTACCAGAGGTATTGCAAAGCGTGCAATACTTTTAAAAAAACTTCCAATGCCATAACCTTTCTGAATACGTGCACCTCGAAAACCAGGTAGACTTCCACCTTGTTGTTTTCTCAAATAATGTTGTTGGAATTGCTTTACGTCTGGAATAATTGTATGTCTCATTTTTAAATGAAATACGAAGATCTTCGCTGTCTAAAGTGAAGTGTCACGATCGACTTCCCGAAGCCAAATGATACGTTTTCGTTTTTGTCGTCCTTTATATTCACTTCAATTGTTTCGAAGGACTTTACCTTGACAGGAATATATTGTAAGTTACGGAGACTGACGTTCACGTTTTCTCCATAAACTCCTTGAGTATTGACAATTCTGAGTAGAGGCACTTTGACATCACCGACAAACTGTGCATCCACGATATCGGTATATACATACATGGCTGAAAATCCCGCGTTAACGTCTGCTACGTAAGGACTTATGGTTTTTTCCTTAATTACGGTGTCTTGTTGAAACCCTAATGTCGCAGCAATATCACCAGATATCCACATCAGTCCACCTTTAGGCACATCAATCATGACTTTGTGTTTACTTGCAATGTAAGAAAATTTTATCTTGGCTCGTGCCTCTTATCATGCTACGGTTTAAAGCCCCCACGAGATCGCCAATAGTGTTATAGTAGCCATTTGGGATAAGACCGGTATCGTCATATTTTGTTCCAGCGTTATAGAGAAACGTCTGTTGATTACCTTTTCGAATCGTGCTCCATGTATGGGGATAATATAACTCTGACAAAGCTACTTCCCAGTCACCTGTCAGTTGTATAGTTTCAGCAAGCTTCACTTTAAAATTAGCTACAGCATTATCGGGGAAATATTCCATAGAGCTCTTGCTTGGAAGCGTTAAATAAAACTGTGTTGCCATGTCGAAGAACAATACACAAATGAACACAAATTGTAAGGTACACACATTTTTATTTCGTTAAATCTTTTACATTATCGGCTGGTACCCAAGAATTAAAATCTTCTGGATAGCCTAACCATTTTACAAGATATTCTCTACGTTTACCACGCATGCGTGACTTAATTACTCTTTCTATTCTATAAAAGTCACTATCTGTCTTTGTAACTCTTTGCAATTCCTGTTCCTAAAATGTTCCTTGTAACTCTTCTCCGTGATAATCAGCAATCTTGTACACTGGCGGTCGTCGGGGTACTCGCTTCGTGATGGTGAACACCTCTTCGGTCCAATTAGGTAAGTAGCCTTTCTTGAATGTACGTCTTGCTTTGCTAATCCGTACTTGATCATCAATGTTGAATTTGTACTTGACGGGTTTGCTGGACTCGTCACCATACAGTTTTTGCCATACAATACTTTCGTTTTCTCGATTGACATCAGCCGGTCGCATTCCAATACTACGGTGACTCGAATGGTTGTAGGAATACACTAATTTCTGCACTACATCGATATATTTCAACGTATTCTTAGCTGTAAAGTATTTCCACATCTTCCCCTTTAACGTTCGATTAAATCGTTCAACGATGGATGCCTTGGTATCGTTGTGTGTTGTAAAAAACCGAATATGTTTGTCCTTCAACAATTTTTGAAAGCGTTTATTGGTAAATTCAGTTCCTTTATCGGTATGAAGTGTTTCAGGTTTTCTTCCTTTCTTTAGTATCTTTTCAAAGGCCTTAATCAAACTCTCTCCAGGCTTTGTTTTTAATGGTTCCACCCACGCAAATTTGGACAGTACATCAATAACAGTTAAAACGTATTTATAACCATTATTTGTTTTACTAAGCGAATCCATAATGACTAGATCGGCCACCCACTCCTCGTTCATCGCTCCAACAATAACACGATTTCGCTTAAAGTTATGCCATACGGGTTCATGCAGAGTATAAGTATCTTGCTGTCTAAGCCATGTTTTTATCTTGTTTCGGGATATCTGAAATTTACCGTCACTTTTTACGACACGGTATAAGGCATCTACGCCGCCAAAACTTGCCGGACTTTCTGGGTTGTAATACAGGTCGTGAAGGTACTGTTCCGCCATCTAATTCGGATGCCTGTATCACAATTTTTCCGCCACAGCACGCCGATATACAGCGAATCTTTCGAAAAATATTACGAAGGGCTATTTGTGGCAAACCGCCACAACAAGTCATGTTCACGCGACAAAGGTTAGAGGTAAATGAATAAAGAAAAGTCAATGACATGATATAAATGCAAACATATTTATTACATATTAAATTAGAATACAAAACTATATATGTTCAACAAATGTTCAGTTTTTCTATGTCTTCAGTCAATGCATCGACAGATTTTTGAAAAAAGTACTCTTCATAGGCTTCTTTAGAGTCACTCTTTCTACTTGTAAAGGATTCACCCATTTCTGCGATCTTGTATTGATATTGTAATGGACTGCAGAAAAGACACCCAATGTTATAAATTCTTGGCGAGCTTTGAGCGAGTGTTGAAGACATATTCTGGGTATTTGTTCAATGATGTTGTCGAATAGCACTCGATGTTCTTCTAGACAGTGTTTAAGGTAATACGACAGAGTGTCTCTGTCGATATAAATGTTATTTTTCTTTAACTCATCGTAAATAATATCCATCTTGTCAAACGTTTACCGTACGCACTGTTGGGGTAAAGCATATATACACAACACCGTGCTTTATTACTTATAAGAAACAACTCGATGGTATTTTGCCCACGGAAATCAGTCGGAGACCAATCGGGAATGACGTATACACGGGGGATTGAGTAACAGCTAGGGTTTAGGGGGGAAAGTCAGGGTTAAGAGGGTCCCATAGGAGCCTGAGAATGAATGACGTATGCATGAGATTAGGGTTAGAGAGTCCCATAGGAGCCTGAGAATGAATGACGTACGCATAATGAGATTATGATTAGTGGGTCCCAAAGGAGCCTGAGTAATAATGACGTAATTTCAATCCTCATTAAAAATTCAGTTTACCTAATTAATTATGAATCCGCCCGATGGGGGGGTATCACTACTTACATGTAACTTAACGCACAGTGAAATGAGGGACTACAAAATACAAAATTGTCAAAAATGAGTACATGTAGGTAACCGTATTTTGAGCTTCTTACTACTCAAGCATTTCCAGGAACTCACTGGACGTGCACCTCCCGGGCTTGTGCCAGAGGGTGCCCATCAGGGAAATTTACCAATTTATTGGGGAATGATTGGGAAGAAAAGTTGTATATTTATCAATATAACTTTTTAACTGATTAAGCCAGACAAGTCAGTAATTAATACTGTGAAATACAGAAATAATAAAGTTTACATTGTGTGGAAGCAAACAGTGATAATTACAACACACAAAATTCCATTTTCTGTCTTCAAAATTGCCAGAGAAGAATGGCTAAATTCAACCAAACACACTAGGTATTCAACAGATTTTCTTTTATTGTCAATATACCTGGAAAATAAATGCTGTATAGCTTGTTGGTTATTCCAATAATTTCACTCTGAGAAGACGGGAAAAGCCATGGACATTCAGATTCTTTGGGGGGGAGGGGGGGGGGGGGAGAATGTCCTACCCCCACTAGCCCCCTGCCAGGGACCTTAACCCTTATGTCGGGGAATTCCTGGTGCCACTCCTGTGCACCTCCCACTATTTGGATCAGTCACTGTTAGTGCTGATCCTCAAAGCTATCCCTCCCTCCTCAGAAATGATGCTATTTAAGAAAGTGAGAAAACTGAATCCTGGGCCCAGCCCTTGGCATATGAGCATCACTTTTTGGCAAACACAACATACACAGCCTTAAGTAGAAATTTTTCATCCCCAAAGTTGTACTCAGCTCTGTAAGAAGGAAATATATTTTGGCAAATCAATGACATAGGAAGTAAGATGAAGTTGGGACAGATTTTCATGGTACTGGTGATATTGCAAGACACTTTTAATATTACCAGTTACACTGTACATCCTACTGTATTTTAAGCCCCTCCCTCAATTACATCCCCCCCATCCCACCCCCCACTCCATGTTAAAGCATGTATTTTCTATATACAATAACTCCATTAATAGAAAATTGGTACACAAGCAGTGTCCCTTCCAGTTCCTGATGGCCTATTAATTAAAGGGCCTCAAGAGGGCTTAATAGAGGAAATATGCAGAGGCAGGAAAAGCCTGGAGGGGGGTCAGCTTAACTAATGCATATGAAGCAAAATTTTCTAATGGGGGGCAGCACTTTTGCCAGGGGGGCCAGGGCACCAAGGGCTAAGAATATTCAAAACAATATATTGTTTTCACAAGTTGGTAATATGAAAACTAAAATATGCCAGAGGCAGAGGTTTACCTACTGAAATGCTGTGATGTCAGTATTTGAAACTTTACATTTAATATACATATTCCATATGAACGCTTGCATGTTTACTATTGCTGGGCTTTTTACCATATATTTGCTCTAAAAGTGTTATATATTCGCTGCACAACTTAGCGCTTTATAATATTTTACTAAGACAAAAATTGCCAGTACCTGAAATTTTCTGTAGCATTTGAAGATACAGTACTGCTACTGCTGCCATTTATATCCATGCTACTGCTGCCATTTATATCCGTGCTACAAGGTCGAAGATTCAAACAATCAGGCAGGTCAAAATATCTATCGAATTCAAATACCTACAATCCTGGCAAAAATTAGTGTGGACAGCGCGTGCATAAATCTCTGTCTGGTATTTCCCTTGTTTTCTTGCAAAAATAGGCCCTTTGCCCCCCCCCCCCCTCCCCCTTTCAATGTTGATAAATTTGATAAAAATGTACTGTGAGATGCAACATTGAAAAGGGGGGCCGGGGGGTGGAATGCGGGGGGAAAGAATATGTATGAACATGAATTTGCTTGTTTAGAGTGGACTGTCCACATAATTTTTGCCAGGATTGTCTGAGAAAAAAAAGGATAAAACATTTGGAAATTTCTCTTATCACAAGGCTTCCGATGTAATATTTCAAACTTGACAGTCGCTTTCGTGAACAAATTCACTGTTTAGTGAACTTTAACTGCAAATCTGTGTGATAGAAGTTTTTGTAGCGACGGTCCTTTCAGGTCGCATTATTTTGTCTTAACAACTTATTGACTATTTTTGCACGTTTACTTTTTGGCTGCATGACTTTGGTTTTAGTTGCTAATTAATTCCGTCACAAACACATCTGAATATCATGTTAATTGATTCAGAGCAATGGGGAAGAAAGTATATCCTGAGACGAGAGCGTTGCTTCGCTTTTATAGAGATAAAACAGACATGCGCTATCGGCAAATCGCAAGTAGATGCGGGATCTCAAAGTCGGCTGTTCATAAAATATGCAATCTGAAGGCAAAGCCTATATCAGAAGCCAAAACATCGCGTGGTAAGGTTGGACGGCCAAGACTTCTCAGCGAGAGAAATCAGAGAAAACTCTTGCGTGGGTTAAAAACGTTGAGAGAAACGTCTGTAAACTTTACCGTGAAGGATGTAATACAGGAGATTGGACTGGATCCGAACATAGCGAAAAGAAGGACGATCTCCACGTCTCTAAACCGGTTGGGTTACAGATATTTTCAGGCCAGAAAAAAGGGACTCCTGAACAATTCGGACAAGAAGTTACGCTCAAAGTATGCCCGACGGGCGAAGAAAATACTTCAGAAATCTCCTAATTTCTACACAAAACATGTTTCGTTTTATTTGGACGGTGTGTCATTCGTACATAAGTATAATCCGTTTAATACCGCGAGACAGCCCAAATCGCGTGTGTGGAGAATGAGAGGAGAAGGTCTGAAAATAACTGCGAAAGGAAGCAAGGAGCTGGCCGGTGGCAGGCGATTACACCTCATGGTCGCCATAGCGTTTAGGAAAGGAGCTATTTTGAGGAAGGCGTATGAGAAAATGAACGGACCATTCTTCGCGAATTTCGTGAAGGAAAATCTAAACTTGTGCTTCGCTAAAGCTGGCCCAAAGATAAGGTGGAAACGCATATTTGTCATGGACAATTGCCCTTGTCAAAACAGTAGAGTAGCTCTATCAGCATTAGAAGATATTGAATGCACTCAACATCGAATACCGGCGCGATCGCCTGACTTAAATCCAATCGAAAATATTTTCCATATCGTAAAAAAACAGTTAGAAGAAGAAGCGATACATTTCCATATAACAAATGAGCCATTTCAGGCTTTTCAGGACAGTCTTTCGGTGTTTGGATAACTTGAGTGTTGACCTCATTGACCGCACAATCGAAAGTATGCCTAAGCGCATTGAAACAATATTAGGTCGAAAAGGAATAAGGTTGAAATACTAATTTAATGTAAATTGTTACTCCGATCCCGTCTATTTAAGTAAGTTATGCGTAACAACACCATGCTAGTATTCTTATAAGTATTTTCTGAATGTTAATTATTTTATTTACTTGAGTTGTGGGATAAATAAATTCAATGGTACACAGCTGTGTACTGTGATAGTAAAATGAATTGCTTGTGTATTCTTTAAACAAACGGTGCACAAGTGTGTACAGTCGAACTTCCGGCCGACCTCATTGATCCATTAAGCTAGTAAAAACGTCATTACGTCAATACAGGCCCTACACCGCATAATGTCTCGCATGTAATGTTGATAAGGTATAAGCCCTTTGCATTTCTATTTGGCTTCATTTCTATTTCAATATATACTATTACAAGTTTCAAATTTCATCTTAGGTTCCCCAGTGAAAAAGCCACTATTATTCGCATAAACACGCAGACATGCAGGAATAGAACAAGTAAATTTTTGTGCAATAACCAACCTCGTTATATTTATATTTACAGCAATGTAATTTTAACAGATATCAAATGTCCACGAACACAAACTCGTTTGCCAACACGAGGAGTTCTAGGCGTGTTCTTATTCGCTTCATAACCGCGAGCTGCGAGACGTCAAAAATACTCATTCTCTTCCGTTTTCGCTTACGTCCATCATTCGCGGCAGAAGGTTCCTCTCCGAGAGCCTCGCTTTGCACAGACAGACTTGCGTTTGTTGTGTTTGGGAACTCGGCATTCGTCAAATCAGGATGATTGAAGGATTGAATATATTGATTGTCATCTTTGGTAACGTAACGCCATGCTGAATAATAATTGACATGAACACCACTGAAATTTACTTTTATACCATGGTTCGAGTCGAGGTAATTTCTCACTTTTAACCAACGACGGTGCGATTCGAGTTTAACTGCCATGTGGTAGTGAACTCCGCCGTCACTACGGAACTCCATGCTGCAAACCCATTGCAAAACGTTGCAAGGTGATAAGGGGTCTGCATTCTGAAATGCATCTAAGATCAGCATCGAGAAGGTCCCTCGTGTTGGAACCAATGAAATATCTGCTCTGCTATAAGTTATGAGGTAGACTAATCTCGCGTTCCTAGGCACATCATTACACGCCAGTTCGTTTAATAAAACACGTTCGTTCTCCATGACCGCTTATAATCTCTTTTGGGAAAATAACTCGAAAATTGTTACAATGCATGCAGGACGTCACTAGACTGACAGCATAAATACCACTTAACATTGAAAACAATAGGCTGGTTTTACCACAAACAAATAAGATAGAAACGTCATAAACATACGTCTTATGAACTCTATTAAACAAACAACCATATTATGCACCGTCTCAGGTCTACTAAACACCTTAAATTTGGCATTTTCTACTCAATCATATTTTCAGACAATCCTGGTAAAAATTAGTGTGGACAGCGCGTGCATAAATCTCTGTGTCTGGTATTTCCCTTGTTTTCTTGCAAAAATAGGCCCTTTGGCCCCCCTCCCCCCTTTCAATGTTGATAAATTTGATAAAAATGTATTGTGAGATGCAACATTGAAAAGGGGGGCTGGGGGTGGAATGCGGGGGAAAAGAATATGTATGAACATGAATTTGCTTGTTTAGAGTGGACTGTCCACATAATTTTTGCCAGGGTTGTAGCAGTTGTACTAAAAATTGCACATATCTCCACATCTTACTTCATGGCATTATCCAATTCTTGTTCGATTTTCCTGGCCGCTTCTTGCAATACAGAGGAAGTTCTGTCGATTATGGTTCTCCTCCGCGTTTCTCTTTCGGCCGCCATATTATCATAATGCTGTTGACAGGCGAATGCAGCACATTTCACATTTCATGTCAAGTCAAAGGCACCTTAATTAATTGCCGATCAATGCCCGAACCCATACGCCCGATTACCGAAATGTGAACCATTGCCCGAATACATGAGCCCGATTACCGAATGTGAACCATTGCCCGAATACATGAGCCCGATTACCGAATGTGAACCATTGCCCGAATACATGAGCCCGATTACCGAATGTGAACCATTGCCCGAATACATGAGCCCGATTACCGAATGTGAACCATTGCCCGAATACATGAGCCCGATTACCGAATGTGAACCATTGCCCGAATACATTAGCCCGATTACCGAATGTGAACCATTGCCTGAATACATGAGCCCGATTACCGAATGTGAACCATTGCCCGAATACATGAGCCCGATCAACACATGAGCCCGATTACCGAATGTGACCATTGCCCGAATACATACGGTCCAATCATAGCCCAATGACATGGGACATAGCCGAAAAACATGTGACATTGTCCATTGATATTTTTGTCCCAATCCACCCCTCATAACCGGCTACCGTACATGGTAGCCGGTGGGTCGGATTAAATCTAATCCTATGCAAATGAACCCAAACTTATTAGTTGGTATACAAAACGACGGGCTACCTGGCTACTAGATATAAACCTTAGTAAAAGTGACTGGCTACCAACCGGCTACCATACGAAAACAACCGGCTACCGTACATGGTAGCCAGCGGGTCGGATTAAACCTAATCCTATGCAAATGAACCAAAACTTATTAGTTGGTATACAAAACAACGGGCTACCTGGCTACTAGATATAAACCTTAGTAAAAGTGACCGGCTACCGACCGGCTACCATACGAAAACGACCGGCTACCGTACATGGTAGCCGGTGGCTCGGATTAAATCTAAACCTATGCAAATGACCCAAAACTTATTGGTTGATTATTTTATTTTATTATCATTACTATTGATTATTATTATTATTATTAATATCATTATTATTATTGATTATTATTATTATCATTATTATTATTGATTATTATTATTTAGGTTTAATCCAAGCCACCGGCTACCATAATAATAATAATCAATAATAATGATAATAATAATAATAATAATATTAATAATAATAATAATAATAATCAATAATAATGATAATAATAATAATAATAATAATAATAATAATAATAATAATAGTAATAATAATAATAATCAATAATAATGATAACAAAAGTAATCAAGCAATAAGTTTGGGTTCATTTGCATAGGATTAGATTTAATCCGAGCCACCGGCTACCATGTACGGTAGCCGGTCGTTTTCGTATGGTAGCTGGTCGGTAGCCGGTCACTTTTACTAAGAACTTAAATAGCTCTGATTTGTTGTCATCTAGGCGAAGAAACCCTTGCCAGTCTCTTGGTGACTCATTATTGGCATGGACTCGGCGTCAAACTCCGCTTCCTCTCTTTCTTCTAGTCGTTGTTTTAAGACTGTTAGGAATGTACTCATCCCACACGACATCTACTCGTCTTGCTCGCTGTAACTGGGCCCCGATATATGGAATGAAACAGAGTGACGCGTACTCAGAAAACGTGTTTGCGGATGCGCTTGGTTTAACCATATTAACGGCAGCAGGACCATCAATAATTATGACATCAATAGAATCTGGCGCTTGATACTGTGGCTGGGAATGAGCTTCTAGACATTCTACAACGTCTGACTTGCTTCCTGGAAGACAGAGGTTTCCACAGTTGGACAGCGATGGCGGGCATGCCTGGTTCTCGTGCCGGAAGAAATCTTCCAACTTTCCCTCTCTTGTTTGGCAGGAAATATACAACCTCGAAAAAAAGAGCGCAGTCGCTCTTTACAGAGGACAATTGTTGCTTGGTTTTCGAAAGTGTTTTTGGCGGGGGAGAGCTAAACAACGGCAGTTTGTTTTTCTTGATAGGTTCCGACAAAGGGACAGTTCGACGAACTAGACGATCACTGATGTATGTGTCAAACTGCGTTGTCCCAAGGGCTTCTATCCTGCGCACCGTGGACACCACGGATGGGGCTGCAACATCTTTGGTGTCAAGCTTGTATAATTCCTCGCTTTCTTCAAGGAAGGGATTACCCATTTCCTCTAAAACCGCTACGAGCGATCGTGTATCTTTAAAAAAAGATAGTTGGGTATTTATTGCTTCTTCCTGGTGTTTTGTGTTGGATTGCTTGTCGTTTCCTTTACACATCTGGACACCAACTTCGAACTCATTCACGATTCTCGCTATCTCTGGTGCCGATATCATCCAACGACGAAGTGCACTCGGATTCTCAGTCAATCCTACTGCACCACCATCACCTTTCACCATCGCGTTGTTCTGTTCATGGGCCTGATCAATAGCCATCGCAGAAAACTTTCTCCGTCTTGCGAACTGTAAAACTGCCTGTACTGATGAACTCTGTAGCGACTTCTGGATGCTTTGTATTCAACGAGATCATATCACGAAGGTGTATGGGTAGCCATCTTGAATAATTGACATGATCGAGGGTGAAGAACCACGGAATCATCTTACTCAATGTGTCGACATACAGTTCAAAGTTGGCTTCTTGGAGAGATCTAACATAGAGTAACAACATCATCTGCAGTTGTAAGGCGATATACCAGAACTGGAACTGGGGTGTTGAAGCCATTTTCTCTAAACACCAATCGTCGAATGGCAACGCTGTATCTTCTGCCAATCCACCAGTGTACTGCGTATATGCGTGACAAAGTAGGATATAAAGACTGCTCGCAGTTAACTGGTGTGCATGTCGAGAACGTGTTACACTCGCAGCTTTCACGAAGGAATCGGCTGTGCCTGGTGAAGCTATCTTAGATTGAGTGAGGGCTGATGTCCAACCACTGTCTTCAAGCCAGTGGCCAAGGAGCCGCAAGAACGCCATCTCGATGTGCAGCCCCCCAAACATCATAATAACACGGTGCTCACCATAGCTTTCAGGCCAGTTCCATTGAATCTGCTTGGCAACGGCATACAATGGTTGATCGAGTGCGATGACGGGGACTTGACCTGGATTAAGATGTGTCACAGCTCACCTTATCATTTCGACAGCATGGCGGATCATGGCAACAGATTTCGAATCATCAGGAAAGAGAGGCAGTAACGAATAAATGGCTTGTGTATCGTCTTGCTCTTTCTGTTGACTGGAACGCGTAAACTTCTTATCAATGATTGGGCTCTGCTCCTCTGGCAAATATATTTTTTTCGGCTGTTCTTAGTTTGGTGGAGTTGAACTTCACATTACAGTTCTTATGCCAACGAGCTCTTTGACTTAGGAAAGTTTCCTCTATTCCATTCCCCTCATCCAACCTCTCTACATTAATTGCTAAAGGCATACATTCTAGCTGTCTGAATCTAACGATATTGTCAGCAAGGGTTTTGTAGCCAGCTCCAACATCTGTCCGCTTTGATTTTGCTGGACATTGCAATATTTCTTCCGTATTTTCTTGACAGATAACACATTGTGCCCAGTCTGTTTTCACCGCATCCTTGGGCACACAGCTCATCGTAACTACTGTAATGGTGCAAATACAAGATCTAGAAAACGAACGTTACCTTATTGATGCGGTTCCTTGGTCAACTCGAGAGCCAACTCAACATTTAATCTGAATAATACAAAAAGTAATGCAGTTTTGGTACTTACAGTTCATTTGTCCACCAACCGAAGTTCGGCTAGACGACAACTTTCTCTTCTACGTAACGTGTAATCTTCCGTGTGCAGTGTTCAAATGGTCCAACAATGCAACTGTTTTTCTTTGTATTTTGAGAGTAATAACACTGGAATAAATCCGTTTTGGCGACTACCCCATCTCAATTTTAAAAATAGGCATGTCTAGACATGCATGTATCTACTGCGTTCAATCATGCCTTTAGCTACTATGGTAAAAACAATGTTGTAATTACTGTATGTACTTGTAGTAACCTTGTATTCAGAGCTGAACAAGATTTTTGTCGATGCTAGCCATGCTGTGTTTTTTACCTAAAGAAAGGAACTCAGAGTAACGCCAGCAAAGCACAGGATGTTGAGCACTATTAAACAACTCTACTCATATCTGGCACAGAAGCATGAGTCCCAAGCCCATGCAGATATGTGCATGGTCACCCATTCAAATATTAACTTAATCAAAATGGGCTTCATTTAGGTCCTCGTGGTGAGAGGCAGTGTGATAATAGCTTGACTATTAAAGCTATGGTACTATTTAAAACCTATGGTAATAAAGTATAGTTATTGTTTAGTAGGCCAATCAAATTTTAATACAATACACCAATAACTCACAAAATTTGACTAAAGTACTTAAATAACTTTGTTGCAACAATTTGTCAAATAATAATGCAATCCACTTGGTAGGTAAAGGAAAATCGTTTGAGATAACAAGTATATGACGTATGTCTGCTGTAAAGTTTAGAAATAATTAAGTTGTGAACGAAGATCTCCAGCAATTGTCATCAAAAGTATGAAAGCAACTTAGCAACTATACATTAATTGTTCTTCAAGAGTAGACGTATACTGTATATGCATGCATGCAGTAAAAGGTAGAATAAATATTTGGCATTCACGTCATAAATCTTTGCATGACATTGACAATTGCAGCATACAATTTAATTACCCCATTATAAATTAAAGACTTACCGTTTCGGTTTCACTCTCTACAAAGCTTGTCACTGACGTTTGACTATTGTACAATATGTTATTTAATAGCATAATAATTTCGCTCGTGGACTACCACAGGTTTTGCTTGATCATGAAGCTAGTTCTGTTTTCTTAGAAGAAAATTCATTTCTGTTCAGCAATGCAGGCTTTACAAAGCTCGATCAGACCATGGATAGTGATCAGACTGCCGAATACATGTAAACATGTTAGCCTCCAAAGACTATTAAGAGGCTTTCAAAAACTTATCATCATTCCAACAACGTCTATAGTACATCACATTTAAAAATTGACTACGATTCAGACTTGAAATACTTACCAAGCTTGTAAAAATATTCTCGCTCCTTGAACTGATTTCGCTCCATGCTCCCATAGCATTGACTTACATGAAGAGTACTTGGTTTAAAATTTTGGCTTCGGCGGTTTATCGTTATTCAATCGTTTAATTCTATGTTTTGATTGGTTCCGAAGACATTCTTTTGTTAACTTAACTTACACGCACGACAGCAATGTATCTACTCGCGCATGCGCAGTAGATGCAAAAAGCATGGCGGCCATTGACAGTGACGTGATGAGTCGTACCCAGTCCCCCACAATCATATTATTCATACCGTGTATGATATAAAGCATATTTCCTCGTGAAGTAAATTATTTATCTTATTGTTCATATAGTGGAGATAAAAGTTTTAAACTCTTATTCTTGGTAAAAATAAAATTAAAAATAGAATAAAAAATTTATATTTTCAGTGATATCGATACGTTTCTTATTAATAAAGAAATATATAATTTTTTTGCAAAATTTCTTTCATAAATGTAATTTAGGATTAAAAGAGTATTTGAGGCGACTGGTCTGCCTTAGGAGCCAGACGGCGGAAATGGGTTTGCTGAAAACGAGATATTGAATCAGCTATATTATTAAGATGTCCCGGGATATGCGCTGCTTTGAAATAAAAATTGCATTTCAGGGTTTGCAGGGTTAGAGCCTGAACTAGGTCCATCATTCTAGGACTTTTTGAGCGTTTTGCGTTTATAATTGACACGACTGCTTGGTTATCGCAATAGAAAATAATTCGCTTTTGGGACCACCAGTGTCCCCATGCATATGCTGCGGCAACGATCGCATATAGCTCCTGCCAATCTATACTGATATCTTTATAGCTAAGTATCTGATGGGGCAACCACGATCCCTGAAACCACTGGTTCTGAAAAATGCCCCCAAGAGTCCCCGATGCGTCTGTGAACAAAGAAAGGGTATCAGAGTTCTCCCAGGCTGAATTAAGAAAAAGATTTGTACCGTTCCATTCACAGAGGAATGTTTGCCACATGGCAATATCTTGCTGGAAACTATGATTTAGACAGATGTGATGGTGTGGCTTCTGGATACCGCGTATAAGTTGTATCATTCGTTGCCAAAACGCCCTACCTGGGAGAACTACTTTGCATGTAAAATTAATAGTGCCAATAAGTGACTGCAATTCTTTTAGAGTGGTAGATTTTTTAGTGGCCCAGAGCGAAAGATCGCATCGTAGACGGTGGAGCTTATCAGGGAGCTGGGCTTCCATCTTGTTTGAATCAAGAAGAATGCCTAAGAACTCAAGAACGTGTGAAGACCCTTCTGTTTTGTGCTCTGCAATTGGTACGCCTGGCTGCCGAAAAGTGAGTAGCATACTGGTCAAGCTGCTTTGACAAGGTTGGCAGTAGGGCTTAGAGTTGGAAGGGGGCTCCATAATTAAGAAATCGTCTAAAATGTGACCAACGTAACTTATGCAGCATTTGTTGAGGAGGATCCACTCAAGGGCGTCTGACAATTGGTTAAACAAATAGGGTGCGCTTCTCAAACCAAATGGAAGGACTTTATCGAAATAGTATCGGTTATTCCACTGCATACCTAGTAATTCCCAGTCGTCGGGATGAACTGGGTATTGACAAAAGGCAGATTCAATATCGGTTTTAGCTAAAAAGGTACCTCTGCCTAGGCGAATTAATGCGGAAATTGCGTCGTCAATTAGGAAAGATGAAAGATAGTACGAAATTTATTGGAGTGTTTTTTGGTACAATGCCAATTGGTGAAATATGAAAATTAGTGAACGGAGGTTTGGTGAAAGGACCTGCAGTGTGACCAAGAGCGACTTCCTTGGCGAGATTGTCCGAAATTATAGTTGGGTTTTCAACGGCACTTTTTAGGTTCTTCGAAACTTTCGAAACTCATGGACCTTGATAGCCTAAACGGGCGCCGAAGCGCAATTCCGAACAGTCTCAAAACAAATGACTGATCTAGCTGTTCACAAAGAGCATCTTGTAAAACATTCACACGAATTGGAGTAACTACAGTTCTATCATAACTAATATTACTGTCAATAGTAACTTTACTTTTTTCGGTGTTTGGAAATTGATGGAAGGGAGTCGTCGGAACGGTTTGGGCATTGGTAGCCGGGGTGGTTTCCTCCGCATCCGTTTCGATTGCGTCTATGTGCAAGGGGGCAATAGGTCTTGTCTCGACAGGACCACCCGTGATTGTAGCTGTGGCAGGTTGCGTCCCTCGCTGCCCCGGTTTTGTTTGAGAGTCCGTTAGAAAAAAGAGAATAGTCATCTCGAAGCTGAGAAGGACTGGCAGTAAACACTCGAAGCCATAGTTGGGTATCTATTACCGCCGAGGAGAGAGTACGACAGTTGGCAGCTTTGTGTTGAAACTTGTGGTCATAAATACACCACCCAAGATCCCCATGAACTTTCGCGGCATGGCGTGTACTTTCCATGTATTTTTCCATTGTATTCTGTAGCGCGAGCAGGAAATTTATGCACAACAATCAACATATATGTGTTGAAAGCTGTTGTCCAATCTTGGATATCAGTAAGGACTTGTGGTTTTCGGGGTGTCAAGGAGGTCCCGGAAGCGGAAACCGTAAAGCTCAGATTATCTGAGTCGTGGGTGGACTGGTTAAGATTATTTGGCAAACGTTTAGATAACTCAAGAAACTCACCGCTTTCGATGTCTCGGATGAATTTCGCTGGAATTTCAGGTGTAAAACCACCGTCAGCCACAGTTGACGACGTCAGGTTTGTCGTTGGTTCCACAGGACGAAGTGGAGAGGACGTTAGGAAGCGAAATGACTGTCCAAGCTGTTCCAATCGTTCGAGAGGATTAACTTCGCGAGCAGAGGCAAGGTTGACGACATTTGGAGTGTCACGCGATGGCGGAGCGTCTAAAATTGGTCTTTCCACGGCCACAGAAGGATTTACCACGCGCTACGCGGGCGCGATTGGTCTTGGAAGTAGGTTTGAAGGGATAATTGGACAATGTTCATTATTTGCGCAACTTGGTTGTCGTGGTGGGTACAGTGGATGGCGGTTCTCGTCGGTGGACAATGACGGGATTGTCATTCGATATGTAATATTTCAAATCCGAGGTAGTGTTCTAGACGTGGTTTCTAAATCCTACGTACCGTTAACAATAGCGAGACGCAGCCGAGCTATTGTTAACGGCACATGGGATTTGGCAACCAAGTCCAGAACACTAACGAGGATTTGAAATAGCTTCTTACACATCATTAGATATTCATTGCAATGAGGGCAATCACAACAGACTGGTCGTCAAGCGCTTGCAGAGACAGGGGGAAATTTTGTTTTAAAACAGCCAGGAGTTTTGGTTCGCAAGACATTGGATTTATTGGATAACATACATTAGATTATGTTGAATAGCAGGATCAATTTAGCCAGGACTGATATTGAGCAGAGAAAATATAGATGACAATTGGAATAATGTAGAACTTTACAAACTAAAGAAGACAGAAGATGTTAATGGTCGATACCGGAGAAAACAAAGCGTGAGGTGACTGTCTTGTATACTTTTATATGTACTTCATAATATTATGAAAGGTAGATTGGATGTTTAAACTTCATTACTTCAATCAGTCTGCAAGGAACATCACTGTTTTAGTGCTTTTCGTAGGTTTCTGTCTGTCATCGAATAACTTAAATCGCACCAACGTAAGTTTGGTTTCTTGTTAGTCTATTTTACTTGTAATATATATATCGCATTTAGTCGCTTATATTGTGAAGCGCTGTTGATTTCTAAATACAGTGTACTGTATTTAGAAATGTTTTCTAAATACAGTTTACTGTTTTCTAAATACAGTTTACTGTATTTAGAAAACATTTCTAAATACGGTATTGAAATTTTAAATTAACATATGTATTGTTCTCGCACTTGAACTAATTGGTCTCTGGTTTAGACTGGGTTTCTAGGTAAGTACATGTGACGTAAATCAAGCAACCGGATTGGCCGAAATGCTATGAATATCTAATGATGTGTGAGAAGGTTACTTCTTCTTCGACAGGAGAAATGTTGTCTGCTTGTCGGCGCTCTCGTTCTTTCGTTAGACGGGTTTTCAGAGCTTTTCTGCCGCCGTGGTTTGGAAGGTTGAGTTCTCGACAGAGTTGCCGCATCTGCGGCGTGTTTAGCCGTTCAACGTCGTCAGGAAAGGCATTATCAAAGGACCTGGGCGCTCGATCTCGGACCTGGCTTGGTTGGCTATATTTGGTTCTTGTACACGAGAACGACGAGCAGAAGAGCACGTTCGTGCCTTTGGCATGGTTGGAATACACGACGAGCAGAGGCATACGAGAACGTAAGATACAAAATGTTTTAAGCAGACGCTTACTGTTTGAATTCTCAGTAAGAATTTTTCTTTTTTTCTCTTCTTTTTATCTCTTAGTTATTAAAAAAAGAACAACAACCACAACTACAACAACTGCAAGAAATTACTAATATGGAAGAAGATTTTTCTAACGACAATAATGCTCCTAATAACCTTCACGACATTCTTATTGAGATGAAAGAACGATCACAAGAACTAACGCCATTAAACACACCTCTTCCATGTGATTCTATTATTGATTCGTTTAACGAAGAAGATGATGAAGAAGATGTAGAAGAAGAAGAAGAAGAAGATGTGATAGAAGAAGAAAAAAAAAGACAAATATTTAAAAAAAAACATATTTAAAAAAAAGACACAGTGATTGATTATTTCCCCATCCTCGCAAGTAAAAACGAGGATATGATAGTGCAGAAAATAAATTCAGAGAAATTAAGAGAATTTTTATGATTAAAAAAAAAGCAATTAATAAGTTAACATACATAAAAGAAAAATTAAGAGATTTAGATTTAGTTGAATATAGATACAGAAATGAACTGAAAAAATCAGAAAACAAGAAAATAAAGTTGAACAAAAAAATTTTAAAAATTGTGTGATGGACATTATTGTTGAAGAACTCAAAAACCATGGGATCGATATGGGAGAAAATATTCTAGAAAATGCAATCGAATAATGTGTTTTATTATATAAAAAGCTTCTACATGAAATGAAAGACTATATTGTTTCCCATGTAATAAATTTAAAGACAATTTACTACAGTATAGAAAGACACGAAATAGGACAAATTATTGTGTTTTATTCTCTCATCGAGGTTTATTACAAAGAAAAAAAAGACAAAGAAGAAGACAAATATTTAATCAAGCATTTAACAAGAATAACAGTAAACAACTTTACAAATTCAACAAGACGCCATTCATTTTTTCAAAGGAAAAAACAAGACAAAAAATCTTTTAAAAAAAATATAAGCAAAATATTTATATTAGGTTTTATCACATCTGCTATTGCGTTTTCATTACATTTGTAAAAAAGAATGAATAGAAAACAGTTGGACCCAGACGCAGTGCTAAAAAGCAGTGCCCTGTGGCATTCAAAACATTGTGTTAAAAATGCTGCGTCAAACACAGTTGCATCGCGCAGCTAGGCTTTTGCACAACTGCACATTATGCTAGCATTATTTTGAGCATTTTGGCAACGGAAAAGCAACGAGAATAATGCTAGCATTCTGGCAAGGAAGTGTATTCATCGAACAATAATTTGTTAATTATTAATAATATACAGAATTATATCTATGTTATCAGATGGTATGTTTTAAAATTTTGAGAGTTTAATACAAAAGTCTTGCACTGGTCAGTAGATTCTTTTGCAGTTCGGGGGAAGTTCGTTTTTGTATTAAGTACCATGTTTTAGAGGAAATCATTTATATGAAGTTAGTACTGGTACAGTGCGTAAAATAACTGCAACGAAGTTTGGCTATTCTGTAAAAAATAATAAAAAGATAAGGCAAGGGCTTATTATGGGAAGTTTACAGTATGACAAAATAGTTCTAAAGGTACAAGCATGCGCGGTAGGGAGGCATGACACAGAAGACCAAGGATGTTAACCCCCCCCGCCTGCCTTCTCTCTGGGTTGGAAAATTAAATAAAGCTCCCTATATTATGGTTGCTCACTCTATTATGCCCCTACCTTAAATACTGTATACCACTCCCTCCAATAAGCCCCTTTTGGCTTATAATCAATAAGCCCCCTCTAGTTGAAACATTCTAATTTCAATATTAAAATTAGAAGTACGTTTAATAATATGGATTCACCATTTGTGTACTCATGTACAGACTGTATTTGTAGTTGGTTCATTGCTCTTTTGATTTGAATGTTCATGTTTGCAGCTCGAGAAATGCATGCAAACGTCTTGGCTTCACTTTGTCTTCATGCAAAGTCCAAATGATCATGAATAAAGTAGATATCAAAAATCTGTTTTTGTGTAATCACTTTAATACCATATAGAGTAGTGGTGGAGAAAGATATATTTTATTTTATGTGTTGGGGCCTGGCACTAGTTTTTAACCAATCAGATTGCAGTATTTTTTTCATTAGCCAATCAGCGTCGAGGAGGGAAAAAATTAGCATAATTTTGGCCGGGGGGTGTTCGAGAGTGGGTGTTGGCTCTCTTCATTAGCATATTGTTTTTTTAGGAGGGGTATGGGGTGTTTTTTTTGGGGGTGGGTGGGGTTGGTTGTGCGTTAGGAGAGGAGAGGAGGTGTGTTGTATGTATTTTTTTTTTTATTTCTTGTGGTTTATTGTTCTGCGTGCGTGTGTGTGTTGTGTGATTGTAACTTTCTTTGACTTCTTTTCCACCAGTTTTTAAAGTTTTCTTTAGGAGATACCAGAACACAGAAATATTTGTGATTTTTTGTGCGCTGGTAGCCCAAGAGAAAGCTTTGTAGTAGTAGCAACAGCAGCAGCACCGGATGTGGCGCTCTCGAGAGCCAGGTCTGAAGTGATTGTGAAATCTTATACGTGTGATTATTTGTAATATTTTTTAAAAAAAAAATACTAGTGAAAGAAGATATTGTAAAAAATAAAGCATTTAAAATATCTTTTTTCACCATTATTTTAATTTATTGTTCTTTCTCCATGTATGTAAATGAATATCTTCTTTTTTTATCGTAATCTACCATGTAAAAAAAACCTTTATATCTTGTTGGGTTTTTTTCTGATTTCTTGTTCTTTTTGTAATTTCTTCTTCTTCGTCTTCTCAGCAAAATAAATAAATAAATGAAGCTTTGGAAAAGAACGTCTATCAGTAAATAATAGACAAGTTCTTTACCAAAGAGTCATCTAAATATCATCCTTGTTGTTCTTGTAAATGAATCTGTAATCAGTAAAATGATTAACATTTGCTCTAAAGCTCTATCTAAAAATATTTTTTTTCATTAATCTTTTATCCTGATTTCTTATTCTTGTGGACATAGCATTTTTTACAGTACTATCTCTTTACAAGTATAAACCAATATGACAAAAGTAATATCCGTTTATACTTGTAATGAGATAATAAATTCTGTGGTGAGAAAGCTCTTCTTCTTTTCTTATTCATTTGAATATTTTTTTTATTACATAATTTAAAATTTAACATCAAAATATTTTTTACGCCAACGTTCTTGTCTATTTTTACAATCGCATCTATGGTATATTTTACATATCACATCTTTAGTGTAATTTAATTGACAATGAACACAAAATATTTCAAAAACTTTACATTCGTGGCATGTATAGTAACATATCTGATTTACATTTTGAATTTCATTATCGCATCTGTAACAGTATTTCATGATGAATGGTTGGAATTATCGCGAGAAAGCTCTTCTTCTTTTCTTTATGGTGTCGACGTACTATCTCATTTACAAGAATAAACGAATATTGAAAGTTTTTCTTGAGGAGACCCAGAGCACAGAAATAATTGTGATTTTTTGTGCACTAGTTCACCAAGAGAGCTTTGTCTTCGTTTGTTCTTGGAGAGATATAACTGAGTGAAGAGGCTAACCCAGATTGGAATTATCGCATCTACAAGAAGAATGAATGAATATATACAATTAAATTCATTTATCTTGTAAATGAGATAATCATATTTATTCTTTTGATCCTTTCTTCCTTTCCTTTATCATTTTTTTTTTTAATCGTCTTTAGCAACATGATGAAAGAAGAGAGACTAGCTAGACAAGACTTTCTTTTACCATCACGTTGTTCAAGGCCATCTTACTTTGTGCATCTGTAACCGTCTTTTTTCAGCCAGAACACAAGTCTTTGTTGTTGTCTTTCTTTATTTCTTTTTCTTCGTTATTGTTTCTTTCATCGTAGTGGTCAGAGGAAGATTAATTAGTTTAACAAATTAATTTTTCTCTAACCACTGCGACTCAAGATTTCTTTCTTTATTTCTTTTTCTTCGTTATTGTTTTTTTTTCTTTCAAAGATTCCTTTTTTCTTTCTTTCTTTCTTGACAATTATTTCTGTGGTCTGGGTCGGCAAAGAAAAGACAAAGCTTTTCATGACCGAACCAGTACGCATAAATCATTGAGTCTTTCTTTCTTGTCTTTTTTTTGTTGTCTTTCAACGTGATGTTTAAGAGAGAGATATAGTTTTTTTATAGACCTTTCTCTTAACCATCGCGACTCAAGAACAATTATTTCTGTGCTCTGGATCGGCAACGAAAAAAGACAAAGCTTTTCCATGTCCGAACCAGCTCGCATAAATCATTGAATCTTCAACTAATACAAACATGCAACAATTCTAAAGGGAAAGCTTCGTTCGTTCGTTAGACTTTCTACCACTTTCTATCCATCACGGTTGTCGAAGATTTGTTTGTTGATAAATCCCTCAATGTATTCAGCACATCAAATTATACTTACATATTTGCTGTATCGAATACACTCAGCTAGACCACCACCTGCGTCTTCCTCATATGCCGTCTTCTTTCTTTCTTTCTAAAACTGTGGATAACGCAAAAATTGTATTTATTATATCTAAGAAATACGATTTTAACATTACTCACTCGTTCACATCATTTTCGCAGGATGTTGATCCAATGTTAACGATGTGTTTAAATAGTGATTATCGATTCAATCGCTGTTGAATTTTTAATAGGTTCTCGGAAAACGGTGATTTCTTGGTATTTGGGTAAAATGGGAAAATTTCGTAGCTTCTCGGAAAACGGTGATTTCTTGGTATTTGGGTAAAATGGGAAAATTTCGTATTCCTTGTAATGATCGATTCAATTACTGTTGAATTCTTAATTGGTTCTCGGAAAACGGTGATTTCTTGGTATTTGGGTAAAATGGGAAAATTTCGTATTCCTTGTAATTGAATTCTTAATTGGTTCTCGGAAAACGGTGAATTTCTTGGTATCGGGTAAAACGGGAAAATTTCGTATTCCTTGTAATGATTATTGATTCAGGGATTAAATTTGTATTCCGGTTTTAAATATGATGGGTGGGAATCGAAACCGGAAAAAAAATTTTTTTGACAACTGAGTGACAATCGAAACCGGAAGAAAAATTGACATTTACACCATGGAGTTGGAGTATTCAACATCAAGTGATAAGATGAGAGCTGAAAATGTAGCTTTTTTTATGCAACCCTTAGCTGCACAGGAATGGTTGTATGCGAGGGAGAAAAAAAAAATCTTCACACACAAATAGTGAGTGATTTTTAAGCAAAAACGTGCTTTTTAGTGTATATATGTGCGAATGTGTGTATATATGTAATTTTTTTTTATGTTTTCTATGTATTTTTTTAAATTTGTATGAATAAATTAAAAAATATTCTCTATAAATTTTGATACACGAATCAGCGAATACTATCCGTTTTGAAAAGATGAATTTTTTCGGGGTTATATTGTTCTTTCTTATATCTTTCTTGTTAGTTAGTGATGCTGCTGATGTTGGCGAGGTTGCTCTTTCAAATGAATGTTGTTATTGTGATTACCCGTCCAAGCGCGTTTATCATATTACAGTCGGTGAAGAAAAGGCCCATGTTGTTGCTGTAGAGAAGAAGAAGGATGGAGATCATATTATAGACGGTGAAGAGAAGACCCATGTTGTTGGTGTAGAGAAGAAGAAGAAGAAAAAGGATGGAGAAAGAAAGACACACGTGTAATCCCTTTGTGAAGAAGGATCCGAGAAAGATAAAAAAAACACTGTGCATAGAATTTTTTTTTATTGCTACTTTGAACAAAGTTCGTTAATATTGCTTAATGTTGTTATTTTGTCAAAATTTGTTAGAAGTGATTTCATACGTGCATATTCTATTGTTGGTAGAGTTTCTAGATTTCTATGTAAAAAATGTTTAGGCACACGTGTTAATAAAGCATAATTCTTTAAAGTAATTGTCTTCTTTGTTAAAGCGTGTTGTAGACAGGTTGGAAAGACGCAGCATACACCGGGTGCACATTCATCTACGGTTAAACCAAATACATTTGGAAATCGTTGACAGTTTTTTACACTGCATTCTTCTACATCTTCAGACAATGTTGAGATACTCCAGTCGCTTAGCAACAGGTTGAATAAACGTTAACATAGCTTCGTTACTATATTCGATGTTATAACCTTTTTTCGTCAGCTGTTGGTGTAAGTATAATAATGTGTTCGATCCAGTTTCTTCTTCTTCTACTTCTATTTCTTTCTCAGACATTTTTTTACCTTCACAGTATTTTTTCCCTCACAAAATTAAGTCAACACATCCTGCGGTTATTAAGTCAACACATCCTGCGGTTTATTTTCAAGTACCTTGTTATTTTTCAAGTGTCTTATAACATCCGGTGTTCTTCTAGAAAAATCGTGAATTAAATATTCTATCCCATGCGGCTTATTTTCAAGTGTTAATCCTTGTGTTAATTTTTTCAAGTGTCTCATGAAAAAAATCGTTGAATTAAATATTCTACTCTCATGCGTCTTTTTATTGGGTAAGAAACGTAATTAGTTAAAAAATATGCATTATATATAAACGTGAAAAAATAGAATTTTATCATTTTTGCCAAGAAAGTTGATAAGCATGGATCAATTATCTAACTTCTATAAATTTGTTAGCGATAACAAAATTGACATCAACGAAGTGATGCGATTAAATAGTGAACGGGTGATGAAAGAGCAACGTGTAGCAACAGCAGCTGCAGTCGTAGATGCCAAACGAAAGCAACAAATCGCAAGATTAGAAAAGGAACGGGCTGCTGCGATCGAAAAAAAAGAAAAAGAAAAGTATTATGATACCCTCCCTACTATGGCAACGATGGGTGAAATTTTCACGCAGTTGAGTACACCCACTCTCCCGAATTTATCACCATTGTCCGACGGGTGTGTTGATGAAATAAATTTTATGCAACATACAGAAGAAGAAAGAGAAGAAGGAGAAGAAAGTGGTGAAGCTGCAAAGGTAGAAGTTATTGGTGAGAGCGCTACTAACGAAGATTTTCTTAGTTATATGTCCACCGTGGAATCTCGACCGACTCAAACAGCGGCGATACGTCCTCAAGGGAAAAGTATTGACATTTTGAGACAAGCGTTTCATGAAGTGGAACGTGACAGGCTAGATGAACATATTGATAAGAGAAGTTATAGACGCATGCTTATTTTTAAAAAAAAAGATAGTCTTGTAGATACGTACGGTATATTAAATAGATTTGATAAAGATATAGTTGTAACGGCGGAGAACAAGTTTAGAGAATTAAAATATATATACGATGATAAACAAGAAAAAATTACAAAAATACATAATTTAAAAGAAAGCTTAGCCACGCTAGAAATGATTGCAGCGCGATATATATTACCGGAGAAACCTAACAAAAAAGGTAAATTTTAAAAAAAAAAATTGGTTTTTTTATTGCATATTTAAATTTGTATTTTAGTTGGGATTAGTTTGGGATGTAAAGTTTTTGTTGTTTTTAATGGAATTTTAAATGTTATGATGTAAAATAAAGCATGGGTATAAAAAACGCTGTTTTGTTTTTAATGCGTTATTTAAAAAAATGGAATTTATAATAGAGGAGCTGAATAAAAGCGGTGTTTTTACGCAATGGGGAGTATTTGAAAAAAAAATTAAAGAAAACATTTCTATACAAAGAGAACTACTTGAAAATATATCTGCTAATATTTCGAAGGAGCAATTTTTGGAAATTTACATAGGGATTCAACGTTATACTATTGGTGATATTATTGCGTATTATTCGCTATTGATAGTGTTTTTTGAGGGCGTAGAAAAAAACCAGGAATTTTTTATTCGAGATATTACAAGAATCACGTGTCAACATCTCAAAGATTGTTGCATCGACGTGAACTTTGATAGCGTTTATTGGGGTGTATCGACGGTTCGAAGGAGGAGGAGGAATTCTTCGAGATTTATAAAGGGAATCAATATTATACTATCGGGAATATTATCGTTGATGACGACATGAATTGGGAACATCATTTGAAAATCAAAATATTTTCCTATTATGCTGTAGTCATGGAAGAGGACGAAGAGGATTTGTTTTTTTTTTACAAGTGTGCAAAATATGCACGGGGATTAAGCGATTTTTACCGATTAAAAAAATCAGATCGAGAACAGATGCAAATAAGTGAGATATGCGTTTATTTACATAAGCGTTGCATGAAAAATTACAATGGAGGGAAATATTCTTTAAATTACAGATTTTGCGGTGCTCACACGCCACCAGCACCGGAGTATATAGAATTATACATGGAATTATTAGATGAACATTATCGTAGAATTAGAGTTGAGAGTGACGTGTTGAATTTGACACCTACACGAATATATTATATATTTGAATATATACATCCGTTTGGTGATGGTAATGGGCGTGTGGGAAAAGCTTTACATGCTATATTGGGAAATAATTTAGCGTGTGGGGTAAAGTCTTTCAAACAACATAAAATGTTATGTAAGCAACTAGAAATATTGCAATGTAAAAAAGGTCAACGTGTTTTTGAAGATAGAAAATCACGCTTGTATATGCTGCTTAATTTGAAAGATATATTAGAGCATTTTTTGTAAATATTTAAGAAAATTTTTGGAAATATATATAGATTTAAAGAATTGACTAGTAAAACTTATTAACTCGTCGTTGATTCCACTAGTGTATTCAATAGTTATTGCGTGTTTGTTTGTTGTCTGGGTGAATATATAATTATTTGGGGTACGATTAGTTAACGTGATAGTTGGTTCTGTAAGAAGTATTACGTTTTGGTTTATCGTTTTTAACGATTTTTTTGACACGTTGTCATAATCAAACATTTCAAATTCACGTGTGTCTAATGCTGCTGAATTTTTTTCCTCACAATTTTCAAAAAAACATATTTCAAGATTTTTGTCTTCGCTTTCTTCCACCAGTGAAATAATATCAGTAGCAACATCGTAAGTATATGATTGTTCCTGAATTATTGTGCGGGGATTGTGTTTTTCACAAAAACAAATAAAGCAACAGGTTACATGTAATAAAAATTTCATACTTATTTCGCCTTCTTTGCATTTAAGTGCTTGATGGAATAAATTTGGTGATTTGCAATACATATAGACTGCTATAGTTACACCTTCATCACCGTACCTTTTATATATATATTCAAATATACAGTGTAATGAGACGCACACTTTCTTGTTCCAACATCCGCGATATATCCAGAAAGAGTAGGGTGTATGCATGCGATTGTTATTTAGAATAGCTGCGCGGTGCTAAATTTCACGATGCCATGGTTGAAAGTCGGCGGGTAATATAGGAAAAAAAAAAGAATTATATATATGACACCCTCTTTTAGGAAAAAATGAATAAATAAATCGGTTGACATTTACTAATATTATATCATGTCCGTCATTTAAAATACACCAGCTATTATATTTGTCATACATATATGGTATTGTTATATAAAAATTTTCATTTTTCACGATGACGTGACGTAATTTTCCAGCACCGGGTAATACATTTCCACCATAGTATGTCCAATATGTATGCGGGACACACCACGCCACTATCTTGCTTGTTATTTTGTTTTGTTGTGGAACTAGTCTTATGAATCCGCCTTCGTAGATATCCACTAGCCCCATCAACCAGTATAGCAATCCGATTTCTCGATTGGGAAAAAAACGAAAACACGTATGCATCAATATCCACTTTAATAAATCAGCGACCGTTGTTTGTTTTTTTTCCTCTTCTTCCTCTTCAACACGAGCGTGTTTAACACTACATTCTACCTCATCTTCTATCGTACGTTTACTCATCGCGAATTCTTTTTTTCTCTTCTACGGAAACAGGTTTTAATATATATATTATATCTGATTTACATTTTGAATTTCATTATCTGTAACAGTATTTCATTACCTACATATTTTTTTTTTGATTTTTAAAAAAATTAGAAATTATAATTGAATGGATTTATTTATTATAAAAAATCGTGTTAATTAAATTTTTTTTTAAACACAAGTTGACACCATCATGAGTAGTAGTGACGAGAAAAAATCTAGTGAATTTTTGAAAAGTGACGAGGAAGAGCGTGCTGAAATTATACAAAAAATGCGTGATTTAAAAGAGCAAACAATAAAATATGTAACCAGTTATCAAAGTGTTCAGCAAGCTATTACAAGGTATGCTTTAAAAGGAAAAAAAGACGATGAATTGTTGAATTGGGATAATTATCGCGCGATACTTCAGGAAATTTCAAATGGAATTTTGCACAATATGTCATCAACAAACAATGAGATTTGAACGGTATTATTTTGCGTGTAGAAAATGTAATGTAAATATAATGTATTGTGATTTATGCAGAAGAATTTCACCACTAGTAGTTGGAAGACGAGTCACGTGTTCTCGATGCAAATGTATAAAAAGGAAACAACGTTGGGGTTTGCGATTTAAATTATCATGAAACGATTCAAATGCACAGCAGATTTTGATAAATCCGTAAATGACTGGGAGCTTAAAAAAAAACAAAAAAAAGATGAAGAAGAAGAAGAATATAACCCTTCGTCATCGACATTATCCCCATCATCATCGCCAGCAGCAGTAGCATCAACAGAGCTACAGAAATATGAGATCAATGTGTTTGAACGGTGTATTTTGGAGCTGTTGAACAAGACTATTAACAAGCTATATTTTGACAGTTGTGGGTGTATCATTACACAGGAAGAAAAAGTTGAACTGTTTCTCGAAACTGCTATGAACGATATAGATCGTGTTGAACTGCGTGAAAATTTTGTTACCGATGTTAAACAGGGAATGCCTATGTATGATATAACGCTTGTCAGTAATATCTTAAAAATGATAAAATGCGATACGCACATGCGTAAACTACGTGAAGATAATTATGATTTCTTTAAATATAAATTGATGGATTTTTAATTTTTTTATCATTCTGTTGTAAGATGTATTCGTGTTATGATAGCGAATTTAACAAAATTGTAAATCATACAGATTTATTTGGTGTAAAAGGAGAAGAGATATTAAAAAATGTCACGCATATTATGGATTGTGAATGTTATCGCATTAATTCGATGATTTATTTTCGTGAAGTTTCGCTGATTTATATGGATAGTGGGAGATATGAAATGTTTCATTGTTTTATCGAAAATGCTCAAGATTATGGGAAAATGAATGAACAAGATAAACGCACCGTTCATCATCAATTTCAGATTCACGGATTAGAATTATATAATTATCGAAAAAATCCACGATATTACAGTCAGGCGGAATTTTTAAATGAATTTAAAAAAAAATTTACCGATAAACGTGAAATTTTATTTGGATATAAAGGGGGTAAAATTGAATCTGATTTATGTGCGTTAATGGGTGTGGAATGTGTAAATTTAGAACATTTTGGTGTGGAAAAATATGAAAAATTAGCTAAATATTTTTTAAAAAATATAAAAATTTGTAAGGAGCATGTAAGACGTCATAATGATATTCACTGTTCTTTATATGAGGTTAGGCTTTTCGCAGCAAAGGTTGCCGAGTTAACACACGATACAAAAAAAAGAGATAAAATTTTGTATTCTTATGGCTGATAAAAAAATAATTATAAAAAATCCGCGTTTTTGGTTTCATTCAGCAGACGATAGTGGGAAAATACCCGTGAAACATGCCGATGGCAAATATCATTTTCGAGAACAAAGTGCGCGTCAAGGTGCTATTATCGATCCTTATGTTAATGAGAAAACGAGAGCCATTACTTTCACATCTCTGGGTAGAGTAGGACGTTATCATCAAAATGCCTATTCATTTTCTTTAACGCACACCCCCGATGTAGATGAATGGGAAAAAAGAAAAATTATTGATTCTATCGAAATAAAAATTTCTAAAAATGTGGTGGATCAAGAAAATGGCAATATTTTCTTCACGATACTTCGAGTAAATAAAAATTTGTTGAAAGTAACTACTTCTCATCCTTATGTTGAGAACTTTATAACACCGAATCAAATAATTCCTCAAAATTCATTAAACGCGTATTTTAGTTTACCTATGTTTTCAAGCTCAGTTAAAATTGACAATTTAAAATATGATTTATCCCGAGACGACGATTTAATTTTACTTCAACATATTGAATTTACAGAATACATTAAAACAAAACAAAAAAAAGTGTAAAATACGGTGTAGCGAAATTTACCCTACGTAATGTATGAAACACATGTAATTTATTCCGATAATTTTTTTTAAAATAAAAAAATATATAATAAAATAAGACCGCATTTTTTTGTTTTTTCATTTATTAATTTATTTGATTTTTTTTTTGTTATTTATATATATTTTTTAAAAAAATTATTTTAAATAATATTTTTTGGGTGCAAGTCTCCCTCCAAATTGTCGAAATTTGTCTTCATCCGGTTGCACCAAACCACCAAATTGTTTTTTTTTAAAATTTTTCACTTTCATTGTCCCGTTTTTTATTTTTCTTATAATATTGTTTTTGGTGGATTCAAAATCTTTCATAATTTTCATTACTTTTTTAATTTTTTTACCAGCACCTCCTCTTTGTCTTTTTTTTCCTCGAAATCCCGTGTTTTTCCGGTTTCTACTCATTTTTTCGTTTTTTTTAAAAAATATCCACGGGGCCAGTACTCGTCACCGTAGTCGGCAAAAATTTCCTGATGGGGTTTTATACCCGCGGTTGTGTGTAATTTAAATCGATTATTGTATTTTGTTGTTCCTGTAAAACAAGCGTTATTTTTAAATCGTGATCCTTTTGCATCATTACAAAATCGTGGCGCTCCATCGGTTGATTTATAAGCATCGACGCAGTGACGAGGACCATCGCATAAGCTATATTGTGCGATTGTTTTATTACCGTATTTTCGATCCATACGTTTTACGGTAGTTGTTTCACCTGTGTACGTAGCGACGTTAATATTGCGTCTAAAAGGTTTTTTCCAAGCGAACAATCCTTTACCTGCATTGGGAATTTGTGATTTTTTAACACGTAAGTTATCTTGTTTTGCTAGATGAATCCAACATTTATGTGTATGCGCTGTTCTTTTTCGACATCGTTTTCTTTTTAACGTGAGGCTTCGACATTGTAAAACAGCTCGTATATTTTGTGTATTTAAACTCATTGTTCGCCCACCTCTATTCATCGCTTGTTTAACCTTTTTTTTTATTATTTTTTTTTAGAATATTGTTCTTATTCCCATGTAGAGATCCTGGTTATTTTCTATTCTTTCTTTCTTAGCGATAAATTTTATTAAACATTCTATCTTATACAATATATCTGAAGGTACGTTTACTATCTTTCGTTGCATATCATTAAGTCGTTGCATTAATTCAAAACTTGAAATAAATATTAATTGTTTTCCTTCGTTATTTTGAAATTCTTTAAGGCAGTCTTGTAAGATAAAAGGAGAAAATAATATTTCTACATCATTATCGACAGTTTCGTAGCCAATGTGAGTATGTCCGTTTTCTTTATTTTTTAAATAAACCTCGATGTGAATTTGATCGTAACCCATTGAAGCTTGGTTAAAAACTAAACTAAAACTAAAAAAAACCGATTTCTATATTTATATATATATATTTTTTTTTAGTTTTTTTTATAAAAATGGGGGAAATGTGTTCTAAAGATAAACCCTTTTTTACATTTAATTGTATAAATATACGTGATTCAGAAAACGTTGTAATCGATCGTACCGACGCCCCTAGCGAAGTAAAAGAAGAGGAAGAAAAAGAAGAAGAGAAAAGAAAATTCCCTTTTTTTTTTTTTAGAAGTAAAAGAAGAAATGGCTGAAAAAAAACCTTATGTGTTTACAAATGAAGATGTGAGTGAATTAAGGGAATTACTAGAAAAACGTAAAAAAAAAGGAAAAGATGATGGAAAAAGGGTTGAAGAAGAAGATTTTAAAACTAATACTATTGAGTCTAGTTATAATGAAAAATTTAAATTTTCTCAAAAAACACTAAACGTTTCGATTGCACGAAAATCAGGCATGAATTTTATTGCCTTTATTCAATCGTTACGTATAGTGTTTACTTACTTACTGAATGTAGCTCGAGCGTCTACAAGTTCAGAGAATGATTATGTGCGCTTTATTTTTTCACACGCGCCAAAATCTTATTTTTCAACAGCTGTTCTTCAACTTAAAGATTTTAACGTCAACTTTTTACTAAATATTTTTGAAAAAATGATGCAAAGCAACCGTGCGATGATCGCTGACGGATGGGAATCAAATGTTGTAATTCAAACTTTTCCACACACGTATAATAAAAATAAAAAAAACAACAAACAATTGGGTAAAAAAAAGATATATCGGCAATTAGGTCGTGAGGATGAGGATGGGGGCGGTGGGGGTAAAAATGTGGAAAAATATGGACGCGATCAACGAATGGGCGTTTTTTCCATTGTGTGTGACGGGTTAAACAAAATCATTAAAAATTGTTGTTTTGCAATTAGTTTACTAGTGGGTTTATCGTGGTTAAAAAAAGACACGCGATATGTGCAAATGGAAGATCCCCACACACAGCTGTCGATACACTGTACACTATCGGCGAGGTTCGTGAGATTTATAGGAAATGCGGAATAGTTGAAGGAGTTTGTGTGGGATCAAAACATTACGACGGTGTTTATCAGAATTTTCTTAAACAACAGGGTGTTGATTTAGTAGTATATTCGGATAAATTTGATAACGACATAGTGTATGATTCGCGATGCGATAAAGAAGGTAATTTAATTAAGTTAACCAACGATATTGTTTGTTTGTGGTTAAATAATAAACATTACGATGTCGTTTTAAGCATGGTTAAGTTTTCGAAGTTACCACCTAGCAAATTTTGCGTTAAATGCATGAATTATTATTTAAATCATGAGCGTAAAGACACGCATATATGTCATAACCACTTGACATGTCAACGTTGCTATGAACAATCTAAATGTCGTCTCGTCATCGACTGCAAAATTGAGTGTTCCAATTGTAATATTTTATTTTATAATTATAAATGTTTTTCAACTCATTTAACAAATCGTGTTTTTCCTCCTCAACAAGGTAATTACGGGAAGTTAACACCGTGTAGTTATTTATTTTTTTGCCACACATGCAATAAAATTGTCCCTCGATTTCGTTTTTTTTCTGCGAAAAATGTGAAAAAGCATGACTGTAACAAACAGTTTTGTTACCACTGTAACGACTATAAGGATATAACGCATTTATGTTATATGAAACCCGTGAAAAAAAACAAAGAGGTTGAACAACCAACTTTATTTTTTTTTGATTTTGAAACGCGCGTTGACGAGAATAAATTAATGGTGCCGTATTATTGCGTCGTGCAAAAAGTATGTCGTAAGTGTGAAAATATCGATTTTACAAAAAGCAAAAATTACATCGCGAGTGAGAACATTCAACCTTGTTGTGGAAAACGCGAATTTGTTTTTCAAGGGGATAATACTGTAGAGGAATTATGTGAATTTCTATTAGTACAAGAAAATTCTGTTTGGCTAGCGCATAATGGTGGGCGATTTGACACAATTTTTATCTTTCAATATCTCATTAATGAAAAAAAAATTTATCCTGACACTATAATGAATGGTTGTAAAATAATGATGTTGAAAATCCCTGATAAAAAAATTACTTTTTTCGATAGCTATTCATTTTTAAACATGAAATTGTCCAAAATTCCGAAAACAATGGGACTTGAAGAATTAACGAAGGGTTTTCATCCATATAAATTTACAGATTTATCCTATGTAGGGTGCGTTGTTGCACGTGAGTATTTCGACCTTGATAATATGGAGGAGAAAACAAAAATTGAATTTGAAGAATGGTATTTGAAAAAAAAAGAAAAACAATATATATTTGAAGAGGAAATGTATTATTACTGTAGTTCGGACGTTGATATTTTACGAAAAGGTTGCGTTAAATTTGCTATGTTTATGCGTGAAACTTCGAGCGTCACACCCTTTTACGATACAGAATGTATCACCATAGCGAGTTTGACGTTAAAAGTATTTCGCATGAATTTTTTAAGAGACAAATGTGTCGGGATCATACCTGCTTCAGGATATAGAGGGCACGCTAATCAAAGTGTTGTAGCGTTAATGTGGTTAGATAAAATAAACGCAGAAGAAGCGAACGGTCTGTTAGAGTATAAATGTTCGCGAAATGGTGAAAAGCGAATTTTGGGTCGGTATGTCGACGGGTTTTACGGTGACACCGTTTATCAATTTCACGGGTGCTATTTTCACGGATGTCCGAAATGTTATTTTCCCTACGAAACAAATCGTTTAAATAATACAAAATTTACACATCTTTACGCGGGTACAAAAAAATTCACACACTGCATGGTAAAAGCCGGCTATAAAGTAGTAGAAAAATGGGAGTGTGATTTTCGAGAAGAATGTAAACTCACGAAAAAAAACATAGTTGAAAAAAGAATTTTTTACACCGCTTATCTCCCGTTAGAAGTAAGAGATGCGCTTTACGGCGGACGTACATCACCTGTTTGCTTATTTAAAAACACAAGTACGAATGAAAAAATTAATTACGATGATTTCACATCTTTATATCCTTACGTTCAAAAAGCTAACAAATTTCCTGTTGGGCATCCGACGATATATATTAAAGAACAATGTGAGCGCGTGAAAATATCTGAGGTGTTCGGGTTAGTAAAATGCCTTATTTTACCGCCGCAAAACTTGTATTTTCCCGTTTTACCCGTACGTCTTAACGATAGATTAATATTTCCTCTGTGTCACGCGTGCGCTAGCACGATTCAATTAACACCGTGCACGCATAACGAGAATGAACGCTGTATTTCGGGTACATGGTCGAGCGTAGAAGTAAATAAAGCTATTGAAAAGGGGTATAGGATTATTGAAATTTATGAAATTTATCATTATCCACGCCAAGAAAGAATTTTTCAAGAATTTGTAAATTGTTTTTTAAAAATAAAACAGGAAGCGAGCGGTTTTCCCGACGAATGTTATGACGACGATAAAAATTTAATCGATTCCGAAGTTGATAAATATATTGCTGATTATTATAAAAACGAAGGTATTTTATTCGAAAAAGACAAGATAGAATATAACCCCGGCTTACGAGCTACAGCTAAAAATATATTAAATTCGCTCTGGGGTAAATTTGCGCAAAACGACAATAATACGAAAGTCGATTTTTTATCCGATTACCACGAATTACTAAGGTTAGCGAACGATCCGAATGTAGATTTAACATCGACTGATTTTGTTAACGAAAATACCTTACGCGTCACTTATCAGAAAACCGATGTCGTTACTACACCGTTAAAAACGGGTAATGTAGTTATCGCGAGTTTTGTCACAGCTTATGCGCGCTTGAAATTGTACGAATTGATCGATAATTTGGGTGACCGTGTTTTGTATTTTGACACCGACTCTGTGATCTACACCAGTAAAACTAGCGACGTAGCAATTCAGAGAGGGAATTATCTGGGCGATTTAACAAATGAGTTGAAAAAAAATGAATGGATCACTCAATTTTGCGCAACAGGTCCAAAATCGTATTCGTATCGAACAAATTTGGATAACGAAATTGTACACATAAAGGGTTTTAGTTTAACCAATGAAAAAATAAAAAAACAGTTAAATTTTGAATCATTAAAAAATTGTGTCGAAGATAAAACGCAACTGATTAAAATTAAATATACAGATAAAATAACGCGCGATAAAATCAACCATATTTTCACCGCAGACGAAGAGAAAATATTCACTTTCACTTTTAACAAACGTGTAGCTAAAAATAATTTTTACACCGTTCCTTATGGTTTTTTAGAGAGTTAAATTAAATGACGCTGTAATACCATTTCAACACCCGTTTATGTTAACATTATGCGGACCGTCGCAGTGTGGTAAAACATTTTGGCTTTACAAATTATTACACTCCATCGAAGTCATGATAACACCTTTAATCGATAAAGTTTTGTTTCTATATACATCTTATCAACCGCTGTACAGTGAGATTGAACGCGTGGGAAAAGAAAAACATTTGAATATTGAATTTATTGAATGTACTAAAGGGATACCAAAAGCAACTGACTTGCAAACTAGTTTAAACGATAATACCTTAGTAGTTTTAGACGATCTTATGACTGTTGCTGCTTCTTCGAAAAAAAATTTAACTAATTTGAATAACTTTGCGTGTCGTGACGCACATCATAAAAATATTAGTGTTATTTTTGTGTGTCAAAATTTAATGTACGGCGATGGTAAATTACGTAACTCACGTGTCAATAGTCAATATCATTTAATGTTTAAGAATTTAGCTGATGTTAGAAATATGTATACTATTGCCGATAATAAACAAATTAATCGTGAAGTATTCACAGCTATTTTAGATGATGTAAATAAAGACCCTTATGGTTATTTATTATTTGATAACGCGACAAATAGTTATGAAAATACTCGTGTACGTACTAATATATTTCCCGGTGAAAATACATTAATTTATAACGTGTAATTTTTTTTTTTATTTTAATAAAAAATTAATAAAAAAAAAATATATTGTTTTTGTTATTTTAATTTCACGTTCATTCTAAAACAAGATGCGAAGGCGAAAACAACACCGTCAATTAGGGGGTTTTTACGATTCTTTTCGCGCAAAACAAACAAATCAACTGAAATATTTATATCACCGGAAAAAAAAACAAAGAGGCAGTGGTGTCAAATCACGGAAACGAACGGTTGGTAAAATTATGTACGATCCAAACTGGTAGAATGAGCAAAAAAAAAGGGCAAAAAGGCGGAATTTTTAGTATATTCATGCCGAGACGACTTAAAGAAAAAATTTTTTTTAAACAAAAAGGAGGAACAACTGTTTACGCACCTGGAATGCGTAAAAATTTCTTAGGTATTCCACAAAGAGGAGATGGGTTGAAAAAAAGACAAAGAGGAGGTGTTTTGAAAAAAAGACAAAGAGGAGGTGCTTTGAAAAAAAGACAAAGGGGGGGGTTTTATGGGGTTGACAGCTATAGCAAGTCTGGTTGCTGGAATAGTGTAAAAAAATATATTATTATTTAATAAAAGATTCCATAAAATTACGACAACATTGTTGATTTTCTTCCTTACTTTTACATTTTTTAACTATTAATTTATCGATTATATTACCAAATCTAAAATTTTTTTTTTTTTTAAATTTATTTCGTTTTTTATTTTGATTTTATTGTTTTTCCATTTCCACCATTGCTTAGCATTTTCTATGTTTTTGCATTTTTCGTATAAATATAATAAACTCCAATAACCACAAGTATACGTTATTTTTGATTGTAATTGACGTTTCTGCACGTAAATAAATTTCTTTTGTTGTTTTTTCGCATATTCCGCCCAGTAATTGCGCTGGTAAAAATCGACTGACTTAGCAAAACTATCGAAAAAATACATTTTATCCCCGTTCAACCAAATAGCTATCCAATGACGACCATCGGAATCACTTTCATCCGTATTCCATATCCAGCAACATTTTTCTGTTATATTTTTAGGCAACACGTCGGCCGGAAAAGCACCCAAAAAATATTTTTTTAATATAACATTTTCAGACGCTAGCTTTTCAATTTCGTTAGTATACAGAAAACGTTTTAAAAAACATACGAATTTACATTTTTTTTCACCTTTCATTTTTTTTTTTTTATTGAGAACTTCTTCTACCGCGAGCTTTATGACGTAAACGAATAAATTCCACGTTGTCGTCAGTCCATTCCTTTTTTTTTTTTTGCGGTATAATATCGAGAATGTCGTCTAGTGATGAAGAAGTCGCCCCTGACCCTGACCCTGATGAGCTTGTTCCGCTTTCTGTTGTAGTGCCAGAATCATATTGTTTTGTACTGTAGTGCTGCCTCAATACATTATTTTTAATGATGCTAGCAGGCATATTGTATTTTTTTTTAATTGTTTTAAAGCAACTCTTCGTTCATTAATGTTTAACATAAATTGTTTACTTGCGTTGTGTGATAAGTCGTATACTAAATCTGCGCGATTAATGTGTTTAGAACCCATTCGAAGAGTGTTGTTTTTCAGTCCTTTTTTATTTAAAAATTCTATTTTTTTTTTTTCAGCCGCTGTTTTTTTTGTTTCTTGACTTTCCTTGGGTTTTTTTTCTTCTTTTTGTTTTGTTTCATCCTCACTCATAGAAGACGACGTTGTTAAATTGTCGGCTTTACGTTTGAGAGCATTTTTTTGTTTTAAAAAACTCACTACGCTTTCACCAACATGTTTGTTTTGTTTAACAGCGTTTTCCATTGCGTCTTTTTTTTCTTCCAATTGAAATTCATCTTGTTCTTTTATTCCTTGAAGTAGTTTTTTATTTTCATGATCTTTTTTTAAATATTCAAACATTTCGTTCAATTTAACAGCATCAACTAATTGTAATTTATTCATTTTTCTTTTCAAATTTACTTAAAAAATTAAGTGCTCTTTCAAATACAATGCTGAGACAATGATCCTCACATAGCATGATCTTAAGATCATTTGAATTAATTTTTTTGCATACCATTTTTTTAAGTAAATATAAATAATCGTCGCTACATTTTATCGGTATTCTTTTTTCTACAATATTTTTGGCTAAAAGTAAAATTTTTTTTTTTAAATTTTCATCGTATAATTTATGTTTTTTAATCATATTTACTTTAAAAAATTCTTTAACCGAAGGAATGAATTTCTTTTTCTTTTTTTTTTTCAACAACTGATGATATAATATTAATGATTTTAATACACCCGCCTCATTATCATCATCATCATCATCATCATCATCAGCATCAGACATCTCATCTTCTGAAAAACCAGATGATTCGTGTTTTTCTATATTTTTTTTTTCATCTTCTTCTTCTTCTTCATCTTCTTCATCATCTTCTTCATCATCTTCTTCATCATCTTCTTCATCTTCTTCTTCATCTTCTTCTTCATCTTCTTCTTCATCTTCTTCTTCATCTTCTTCTTCATCTTCTTCTTCATCTTCTTCTTCATCTTCTTCTTCATCTTCTTCTTCATCTTCTTCTTCATCTTCTTCTTCATCTTCTTCTTCATCTTCTTCTTCATCTTCTTCTTCATCTTCTTCTTCATCTTCTTCTTCATCTTCTTCTTCATCTTCTTCTTCATCTTCTTCTTCATCTTCTTCTTCATCTTCTTCTTCATCTTCTTCTTCATCTTCTTCTTCATCTTCTTCTTCATCTTCTTCTTCATCTTCTTCTTCATCTTCTTCTTCATCTTCTTCTTCATCTTCTTCTTCATCTTCTTCTTCATCTTCTTCTTCATCTTCTTCTTCATCTTCTTCTTCATCTTCTTCTTCATCTTCTTCTTCATCTTCTTCTTCATCTTCTTCTTCATCTTCTTCTTCATCTTCTTCTTCATCTTCTTCTTCATCTTCTTCTTCATCTTCTTCTTCATCTTCTTCTTCATCTTCTTCTTCATCTTCTTCTTCATCTTCTTCTTCATCTTCTTCTTCATCTTCTTCTTCATCTTCTTCTTCATCTTCTTCTTCATCTTCTTCTTCATCTTCTTCTTCATCTTCTTCTTCATCTTCTTCTTCATCTTCTTCTTCATCTTCTTCTTCATCTTCTTCTTCATCTTCTTCTTCATCTTCTTCTTCATCTTCTTCTTCATCTTCTTCTTCATCTTCTTCTTCATCTTCTTCTTCATCTTCTTCTTCATCTTCTTCTTCATCTTCTTCTTCATCTTCTTCTTCATCTTCTTCTTCATCTTCTTCTTCATCTTCTTCTTCATCTTCTTCTTCATCTTCTTCTTCATCTTCTTCTTCATCTTCTTCTTCATCTTCTTCTTCATCTTCTTCTTCATCTTCTTCTTCATCTTCTTCTTCATCTTCTTCTTCATCTTCTTCTTCATCTTCTTCTTCATCTTCTTCTTCATCTTCTTCTTCATCTTCTTCTTCATCTTCTTCTTCATCTTCTTCTTCATCTTCTTCTTCATCTTCTTCTTCATCTTCTTCTTCATCTTCTTCTTCATCTTCTTCTTCATCTTCTTCTTCATCTTCTTCTTCATCTTCTTCTTCATCTTCTTCTTCATCTTCTTCTTCATCTTCTTCTTCATCTTCTTCTTCATCTTCTTCTTCATCTTCTTCTTCATCTTCTTCTTCATCTTCTTCTTCATCTTCTTCTTCATCTTCTTCTTCATCTTCTTCTTCATCTTCTTCTTCATCTTCTTCTTCATCTTCTTCTTCATCTTCTTCTTCATCTTCTTCTTCATCTTCTTCTTCATCTTCTTCTTCATCTTCTTCTTCATCTTCTTCTTCATCTTCTTCTTCATCTTCTTCTTCATCTTCTTCTTCATCTTCTTCTTCATCTTCTTCTTCATCTTCTTCTTCATCTTCTTCTTCATCTTCTTCTTCATCTTCTTCTTCTTCTTCATCTTCTTCTTCATCTTCTTCTTCATCTTCTTCTTCATCTTCTTCTTCATCTTCTTCTTCATCTTCTTCTTCATCTTCTTCTTCATCTTCTTCTTCATCTTCTTCTTCATCTTCTTCTTCATCTTCTTCTTCATCTTCTTCTTCATCTTCTTCTTCATCTTCTTCTTCATCTTCTTCTTCATCTTCTTCTTCATCTTCTTCTTCATCTTCTTCTTCATCTTCTTCTTCATCTTCTTCATCTTCTTCTTCATCTTCTTCTTCATCTTCTTCTTCATCTTCTTCATCTTCTTCTTCATCTTCTTCTTCATCTTCTTCTTCATCTTCTTCTTCATCTTCTTCTTCATCTTCTTCTTCATCTTCTTCTTCATCTTCTTCTTCATCTTCTTCTTCATCTTCTTCTTCTTCTTCATCTTCTTCTTCATCTTCTTCTTCTTCATCTTCATCTTCTTCTTCATCTTCTTCTTCATCTTCTTCTTCATCTTCTTCTTCATCTTCTTCTTCATCATCTTCTTCTTCTTCTTCTTCATCTTCTTCTTCTTCTTCTTCTTCTTCTTCTTCATCTTCTTCTTCATCTTCTTCTTCATCTTCTTCTTCATCTTCTTCTTCATCTTCTTCTTCATCTTCTTCTTCATCTTCTTCTTCATCTTCTTCTTCATCTTCTTCTTCATCTTCTTCTTCATCTTCTTCTTCATCTTCTTCTTCATCTTCTTCTTCATCTTCTTCTTCATCTTCTTCTTCATCTTCTTCTTCATCTTCTTCTTCATCTTCTTCTTCTTCTTCTTCTTCTTCTTCTTCATCTTCTTCTTCATCTTCTTCTTCATCTTCTTCTTCATCTTCTTCTTCATCTTCTTCTTCATCTTCTTCTTCATCTTCTTCTTCATCTTCTTCTTCATCTTCTTCTTCATCTTCTTCTTCATCTTCTTCTTCATCTTCTTCTTCATCTTCTTCTTCATCTTCTTCTTCATCTTCTTCTTCATCTTCTTCTTCATCTTCTTCTTCATCTTCTTCTTCATCTTCTTCTTCTCTTCTTCTTCTTCTTCTTCTTCTCTTCTTCTTCATCTTCTTCTTCATCTTCTTCTTCATCTTCTTCTTCATCTTCTTCTTTCTTCTTCATCTTCTTCTTCATCTTCTTCTTCATCTTCTTCTTCTTCTTCTTCTTCTTCATCTTCTTCTTCATCTTCTTCTTCTTCTTCTTCTTCTTCATCTTCTTCTTCATCTTCTTCTTCATCTTCTTCTTCATCTTCTTCTTCATCTTCTTCTTCATCTTCTTCTTCTTCTTCTTCTTTCTTCTTCATCTTCTTCTTCATCTTCTTCTTCTTCTTCTTCTTCATCTTCTTCTTCATCTTCTTCTTCTCTTCTTCTTCTTCTTCATCTTCTTCTTCATCTTCTTCTTCATCTTCTTCTTCTTCTTCTTCATCTTCTTCTTCATCTTCTTCTTCATCTTCTTCTTCATCTTCTTCTTCATCTTCTTCTTCTTCTTCTTCTTCTTCTTCTTCTTCTTCTTCATCTTCTTCTTCTTCTTCTTCTTTCTTCTTCTTCTTCTTCTTCTTCTTCTTCTTCATCTTCTTCTTCATCTTCTTCTTCTTCTTCTTCATCTTCTTCTTCTTCTTCTTCTTCTTCTTCTCTTCTTCTTCTTTCTCTTCTTCTTCTTCTTCTTCTTCTTCTTCTTCTTCTTCTTCTTCTTCTTCTTCTTCTTCTTCTTCTTCTTCTTCTTCTTCTTCTTCTTCTTCTTCTTCTTCTTCTTCTTCTTCTTCTTCTTCTTCTTCTTCTTCTTCTTCTTCTTCTTCTTCTTCTTCTTCTTCTTCTTCTTCTTCTTCTTCTTCTTCTTCTTCTTCTTCTTCTTCTTCTTCTTCTTCTTCTTCTTCTTCTTCTTCTTCTTCTTCTTCTTCTTCTTCTTCTTCTTCTTCTTCTTCTTCTTCTTCTTCTTCTTCTTCTTCTTCTTCTTCTTCTTCTTCTTCTTCTTCTTCTTCTTCTTCTTCTTCTTCTTCTTCTTCTTCTTCTTCTTCTTCTTCTTCTTCTTCTTCTTCTTCTTCTTCTTCTTCTTCTTCTTCTTCTTCTTCTTCTTCTTCTTCTTCTTCTTCTTCTTCTTCTTCTTCTTCTTCTTCTTCTTCTTCTTCTTCTTCTTCTTCTTCTTCTTCTTCTTCTTCTTCTTCTTCTTCTTCTTCTTCTTCTTCTTCTTCTTCTTCTTCTTCTTCTTCTTCTTTCTTCTTCTTCTTCTTCTTCTTCTTCTTCTTCTTCTTCTTCTTCTTCTTCTTCTTCTTCTTCTTCTTCTTCTTCTTCTTCTTCTTCTTCTTCTTCTTCTTCTTCTTCTTCTTCTTCTTCTTCTTCTTCTTCTTCTTCTTCTTCTTCTTCTTCTTCTTCTTCTTCTTCTTCTTCTTCTTCTTCTTCTTCTTCTTCTTCTTCTTCTTCTTCTTCTTCTTCTTCTTCTTCTTCTTCTTCTTCTTCTTCTTCTTCTTCTTCTTCTTCTTCTTCTTCTTCTTCTTCTTCTTCTTCTTCTTCTTCTTCTTCTTCTTCTTCTTCTTCTTCTTCTTCTTCTTCTTCTTCTTCTTCTTCTTCTTCTTCTTCTTCTTCTTCTTCTTCTTCTTCTTCTTCTTCTTCTTCTTCTTCTTCTTCTTCTTCTTCTTCTTCTTCTTCTTCTTCTTCTTCTTCTTCTTCTTCTTCTTCTTCTTCTTCTTCTTCTTCTTCTTCTTCTTCTTCTTCTTCTTCTTCTTCTTCTTCTTCTTCTTCTTCTTCTTCTTCTTCTTCTTCTTCTTCTTCTTCTTCTTCTTCTTCTTCTTCTTCTTCTTCTTCTTCTTCTTCTTCTTCTTCTTCTTCTTCTTCTTCTTCTTCTTCTTCTTCTTCTTCTTCTTCTTCTTCTTCTTCTTCTTCTTCTTCTTCTTCTTCTTCTTCTTCTTCTTCTTCTTCTTCTTCTTCTTCTTCTTCTTCTTCTTCTTCTTCTTCTTCTTCTTCTTCTTCTTCTTCTTCTTCTTCTTCTTCTTCTTCTTCTTCTTCTTCTTCTTCTTCTTCTTCTTCTTCTTCTTCTTCTTCTTCTTCTTCTTCTTCTTCTTCTTCTTCTTCTTCTTCTTCTTCTTCTTCTTCTTCTTCTTCTTCTTCTTCTTCTTCTTCTTCTTCTTCTTCTTCTTCTTCTTCTTCTTCTTCTTCTTCTTCTTCTTCTTCTTCTTCTTCTTCTTCTTCTTCTTCTTCTTCTTCTTCTTCTTCTTCTTCTTCTTCTTCTTCTTCTTCTTCTTCTTCTTCTTCTTCTTCTTCTTCTTCTTCTTCTTCTTCTTCTTCTTCTTCTTCTTCTTCTTCTTCTTCTTCTTCTTCTTCTTCTTCTTCTTCTTCTTCTTCTTCTTCTTCTTCTTCTTCTTCTTCTTCTTCTTCTTCTTCTTCTTCTTCTTCTTCTTCTTCTTCTTCTTCTTCTTCTTCTTCTTCTTCTTCTTCTTCTTCTTCTTCTTCTTCTTCTTCTTCTTCTTCTTCTTCTTCTTCTTCTTCTTCTTCTTCTTCTTCTTCTTCTTCTTCTTCTTCTTCTTCTTCTTCTTCTTCTTCTTCTTCTTCTTCTTCTTCTTCTTCTTCTTCTTCTTCTTCTTCTTCTTCTTCTTCTTCTTCTTCCATCCATTTTTTAAGCAAATTTTGACGCTACTGGATGAACTATAATATGTTCTTTATTTAAATGTATTTTTTTATCAATTATATTTCCTGATGGTACACCCTTAATTATTATTTTTTTGTTTTGTTTTGAATTCACGTTAGCTTTTTCCATGACGAGATTAACACGCTAATGAGTATGTTTTTTTTTTATATCAAACATTTATACGTTACCGACGAGATTAACACGGTAAGTATGGTTTTTTTTTTTAAAAAATATTTATACGTCATATAACAAACGGGCTGGTGTTTTCATACCGACTTTTATTTCATTACGAAATTCACCGATGAAAAAAATGTTTCCCGCAACAGTATCGACTGAGAAATTTATGTGTACGTTAACAACACCGCTGGGGCGATTAGGTAACACTTTCAAATGTGTGTCTGAATTTGTAGATAAATCAAAAGCTAAAACTGCATATCCGTTTATGAATTGCTCGTAAGTTACCGGCATTTCAGAATGATCACGATTAAGAACATTACGTAATTGCTCATATGCTTCAACCGAATTTTCTAGCGTTCCAACAGACACGCTATTTACTGTGACGTTTACATTTGAATAATTTTCCCATTGAAAATTAAATACATTCGTTCCCATAGTACCGGCAAAATTGTTACGTCTCAGGTACACGATAAATAAGCGAACAGGACATGACCCATTAAACACATCGTTTTCTATATGCGATCTTCGAGCACCAGCTATTGACGACGTTACCGTACGGAATGTTGTCGAATAATATCGCGCTTCTTGCGAATCAGTGACAAACGCTGTATTTAAAGCGCTGCTCAACTGGTCTTTTGGTTTGTAAACAGGTGTTCGTATATGAAATTCTTCGAACGACATTCTCATAGCAGCAAAAGCTACATCCCCGTGATTTGCTCCCATGAAAAGAAGTGCGTAGGGTGCTCTTACATATTTTAGTTCCAGTTTGAAAGCTGACGGTAAAAAAACTTCACCACCTGATTCGCTAAAACACGGTAGATCAATTTTATCAATAAGTTGTACTTGCGCTATATTGTTTGTAAGATCATGTCTAGCCACACATCCCAAGTTATGTCCTTGAACAGTATTCATTTGTCCCTGGGTATCAAAATATCCACAATTTATTTGTGGCGAATCTTTGTACATTTTTGGAGTTTCACGGGTAAGAATTTTCATATACGACGAAAGATAATTAAAATTACTAGCAGGCGTAATTAAACATTCGTTAATCTTCAATTCTGCAGAGCGCCATCCAGTACGCATAGGAAAGGGTGGCGGTGTAAAATTAGCGTTTGCCTGAAGACCAGCAGCAGCATCTCGTAGTGATACTTTCGCATGCATTCTCGATTCACTTGTTTTTATTAGCCCAACATTATTCCCCTGTCGTTTAAATGTGTACGCATCTGCAAAAGGTGTATTGGGAATAGGATGTATCACATCTACACGATTTTCCGTAAAAAGATCGTTAAAAGGTGTTGGTTTAAATAACTGTAAAGGTTTTGAAAATAATGTTTCGTGTTGATCGACCTCTTGATCACGGGCACGGTTTTCCATTTTTTTTAAAAAAAAATAAATTAAATATTAACTTTAAGAATTCCCTTTGTCGTGTCCAATAACTTTGGTAAAAACATGCCAAGTGCCATACCCGCGCCAAACCCTCTGCCTTTTTGTTGTTTTCTTTTTATTTTTCTTCGTTTTTTTATCTTTTTTCTATTGCGTGCCATACCACCGGTAATAAAACCCAACGAATAATGATTTTTTTTTAAAACAAACACACATTTATAATATCAAATTGGAAATATTTTTTTATTTAATATCCCCAAATAATAATTCTTCAAATATGTTACATTTTCAATTTTTTTAGAATCATTATTGGTCTGAATATTAGAAAAATCTAATTTTCTGCGAAATAGTTCAGTTTATTTTGAAATTTTTTAACATTTTTTAAGTAAGTAAAAAAAATTATCTATTTAAAATACGTAAAAGTTCAGGATGTAAAGTATCTTTTTTTCTTTTTTTTGCAGGTTTTACATAATTTTGTTCATGTTTTTCATCCATATTAGGAGGTAGCCCCACACGACCATTGAGTAAAATTTCTCCTTTAGTCTGTTTTGTTTCTTGTTTGATTACAAAATAATCTCGATTATACCCCCCGCCATTTCTTCTTCCTTTTAATAAATCCAAATAGTCTTTTTCATCTAATTGTGATGTTTTCTTCTTGTCATTCATCTTTTTTTCTCTTATCAGACGACCTCTTCAAACAAATTCAATATGACCGTAATTTCTTCATCACGCATTCTTTTATCACTATCTTTTTCATATACGATAAAAAATTGGACTTTTTTTTCCATAGTGTTTGATAATAATATTAACGGTAATTTTTTTTTAGATTCTGTTTTTTTAGGGTTTTTTTCATCATGAAATAATAATAAACGTTTAGACAATAAGATGTGCTGATCAGCTGAAGATGCTATCCCCAAATAATAATTATTCAAATATGTTACATTTTCAATTTTTTTAGAATCATTATTGGTCTGAATATTAGAAAAATCTAATTTTCTGCGAAATAATAAACGAAAATTTCCTCGAGTGTTTTCACATTCTATAGAATTTAAATTCCATAATACGTTCTTATCACCATATGAAAAAGACGAAAAAGGAAATGAAATTTCTTTCCCAACCATTTCCAACCTATTTTCTTTCGCTTTAAGACGAAATTTAAGCATAATGAACTACGCCTTCGATGCTAACAGTTCCCGAATCAAAGGGTACTTTAACACCTGCAGCGTCTTTTAATGCAATATGTAACGAAGAAATACACGCTTTTTTAAATTTTCTTTTAACCGGTATAGATGGAGTATAAATAATTAATTCACCATTCCCCTTTCCTTGTTCGCTCCAACGAAGCGGTACTGTAGAAACAAGTTCAGCAGATGAGTCGCCAATAAAACTTCTTTCAAGTTCATCACAATAAATAAACATTTTATCTAATCCGTCAGATATGTCGGGTAAATGATCTGCTACAACCGATTGTGTTATATCATAAACTGCGACGCGCGTATTTGCTTGTTTAAATGAAAAAATATCATCCGCAAACCCTAGCATAAAAGCTAATTTCTTAGAAAATTTCAATGTAATAAAAATACGAAAATTCGCAGTCTTTTGCGCCGATAATGATTTAGTTGACATATGATAGTAATCAACATTTTCCCCATCATATGCTATCGGCTTACCATTGATGGCAATCCGTGGGGTTTCTTGATTCATCCAATATTCGCACCATACATTTGCGGTTATTTTTACTTTACCACCCGATGTTAACATAAATGCTAAATCGTATTCATTTAAAGCGTTATTTAAATACCGCAATAAATTTTCTAAAGTATAGTAACCCTCTGGAATGATGAAGTTATCGGTAGTCATGGTTATTTTGCTGTTCACGTATTTATTATCTGCTACACTATACTTAAAATCAACAATCTCATTTTTTAAATTAAACCAACAAGAATCATCAGCGATATTTTTCATCGTTCCCGGGTAAGAAATTTCTGTTAATTCAAAAAACGCATCGTGATTTATTGCGTCAATCGGTTCGGCTAATTTCATTTCAAATTGATTCGTGTAATTTACCCCTCCATCATCTGAAACAGTATTGCTTAAAATTTGCAAATTCATAATTGTTGTAATTCTTCGCGATAAAATATACCCGTAATTTTCTCGTCGTTTAAATCCACCAATTCATACGTCACGGGATCCGTTACAAATACTTTTCTGATTTTAAATTTTTCGTTCATCCAACGCCGTAGACTGCTTTTCTCAAAAATATTCGTTTTTCCACGCGCTATTCGCACAAGCGTTCCTTCTTTCAACACGTTTTTAGTAAAAGTGACAGGCGATATCATTTTACGTAATAATATATTTTTAATTTTTTTTTGTTTTTTATCCTCGTGATAAAGCTCGTGGGGTGTGGCACCACCCAAACTTTTATGCGGTGAATTATTGTATCTTTCGAGAATTATGCGGAAATAAGAATAATAATCAAAACCGCCCGTCAACGTTAAAACACGACGCACCATTATTTTTAAAGTTTGAATTACTCTTTCGACGTGGGAGGCTTTAATTTCTCGATTGAACGTATGAAAAACTTCAAAACCATATTTTTTACTCAAAGTTTTACGAATTATTTGAAATTCTGATCCTTCATCGCATTGAATTTTTTTAGGAACATCACCTTTTTTTAAAATTTTTTCCATTTTTTCCGCTGTATTTTTTCCCGTTTTTTTCTTTAAAAATTCCACCCACACGTAACGCGAATATACATCAATACACACCAGCCAATAACGAAATTGACGATTAAATCTCGCCAAATCTTTATTTTCTGCTAAATCAATTTCCCACTGATCATTCTTTTCACTCACATGTATATTTAATCTTCTATATTTTTTTCTAGCCAGTTTATGTTGTTTATATTTTTCTAATTGTTCCGTTTGTAACGTTTCTCCTTTAAGAAGTCGCGATGCTTTTTTAATAAAATTCTCAGTAACTACAGTTCCAGTCTTTTTTTTTTTCATCTTCTTTTTTTTTCTATATGAAAAGTAAAAAAAAATACAAATAATATTTTTTTGTTCAGTCCTTGAACTGTTCAACAAGACATCTGATCTGTTCAAAACCACTTGTATTTATAAGACTGACAAAATCTACTTTATTTTCTGAATTTAAATTATCATTCATTTCATCATTATATCTACAAATACAATCTTCTAAGCTTAGGTTTTTCGACGACGAATAAAAAAAAATTAATTCAGCTAAAGCAAACGGATTTAATTTATTCAGATCTATTTTCAACTCACATGCAACTATTTGTTCTTCGTGGACAATTTTCTTTTTCTTCGACGGTAGTGTTGTTGTTGTTGTTGTTGTTGTTGTTGATTTAGGCTTTCTTTTTTTTCCACTAGCATTCCCAGTCACATCGTGATAAAAGCGAGCCAACTGTGTAGCGATGTCTGATAGGTCGTCACTTTTCTTGAAAGAAAAATTCCCCCATTCGTCTTCCCATGACACTTCTTCTTCTTCTTCTTTTTCACTCATTTCCACGGATACTTCATTTTCATCGAATGATAAATCATTATCGGGAAGAATCTGAACTTTTTTTTGTACCACTAGTTCACCGGTTCCAAAACCACTACTGCGTAGTACCAGATGAAGCTCTTCATTTTTGTAATTTCGATAATTCGAAATCACAATAAGAGTATGTTCACTCCAGTTAAAGTGCCCATTAGCTTGTTGAATGACGTTAACCAATTCGGGAATCGAATCCATCTCCAATTCCATCATCGATTGCATAGTGAACTTTACGCACGTTTTACTCGTCGGATAGATTTTCGCCAATATCGGCTTATTATTCTTCTTTTGAAGAGCCACTACTTTTCGCGATAAATCTGCGTACTTTTGAAGCACGCGTTCGTTGCTCAAATGCAATTTTAAATATAATTCCATACCCGCCGTGATGATGAAAAAATTTTTGAAAAGGTGTTTTTTTGGTTATTGGTTTGGTTTGGTTCACTACCTTAACGATATGACAAAAAAATCTTAATCGTACTCTGCTTTATACAAATGAATATTTTAATTAGCGTACAAAAAAATGATTTTTTGTACATTCACCTACTTCATTTGTAAAATCATGCATTCTACTCAACCCCCAATAATATTTATGCGGGAGAGTCGGTACACCCACGGGTTCAAAAATAACTTTATCACAATCTTTTCTAAAATAATCTTTTTCCAACCCAATTATTTTAAAATCATATAACGAATTAATTAACAAGTATAATTGTTCAGAGTGAATCGGTTTTGCATAAATTTCACCTGTATTAATTCTTCGCAGAATATCTGTATTAATAATACGCATATTTTAAAAAAAAAAACTTATTCTATTTCTTATCATCTAATGTCTAAGAAGCTGAGCAATAATGTTTTGATTATTAGGTAAAATAAAGTTTATATATCGTTGTTTACATATAGTTAAATCTCGAGAACGTACACGAATAAAAGAATCCAAATTTTTTGTTTTTAAATCAAAATATCCATAACCACGCCAATCACTGAACACTGTCTGTACATAATCGTGAGAAGGTTTTCTATAATTTTTCACTTTTTTTTTAAAAACGTATATAGAATCTTTTAATTTATCTAAATGATTCGAACACGTTTTCTTACAATTTTTATACATGCAAATGTGTCGTGTTCTATACATATATGTACAATAAAAAAAACTATCCGCATCACCTTCAATTTTATCCATTTCCCATTCTAAATTTTTTTCAATAAATGTTGATATCGTCTCAATTGAATACTCTGCTTTTTTTTTAGCCAATAACATCCCTAAAGGATTATGATTTTCACAATAAAATAAAAAAATTAACACAAGCGTATGTAACAATTCGATATCAAAACACGTATACGTTGGAAACACAGTCAAAAAAATCTCAGGTGCGATAGTAAACAAGTAATATACCGCCATGAAAACTCTTTCATTATTCTTTAAATTAATAGTGGTTAATAATTGGCGTAGTGAATTATTTAACGGATAGACTATTTCACCTGTCACATTATTTACACAATATAATTTATGCTGATACATATATATATATTCTATTTCCTCAACGTAGTAGATTTTCATAAAATAAGAGTAATTAGAATAATAATTAACATCGCGATTACGCGTTCGCTTTAACATCACACCGTCTTGCAAAGTTCGATACACACACCATCCACCGCCGGTCTTCTTCGGTAATAAATACTCCCAACCATTTTCTAAAATAACATAATCGTCCCTCGCCGTGGTCTTGTACAAATATGTCGGACTATGAAATGAATAATCTATATCCTCTTTTTCTTCTTCTTCGCGCGATGATCTTCTCTTAATACCCAATATATAATTTCCTTCGTAATAATCCAGTACACCGGTTAACCAATACAACAACCCCATATAACGCGATGAAAAACGCCTCATTTCAGGTATTATACAAAGCAACATTTTTAAAGATAGTGTAGTAGTTACATCATTAGCTTCGACGCTGTTCATTTTTACACGACCGGTATGATCGCGTTTCGGCATTGTTTTGAATTCAATCATACAAAAAAATATCTTTTCTAGATATTTTTTTTCAAAAAAAATGCAAATTTTTTCAATAATACTCTGCTCAAACAGTTTTTTTCAAAACTATGATGGCAACTTTCAGCAGTGCCGGCGACAGCAGCAGCACCAGTCATTGCACTATTATTGATAATAACAACCACCATCGCCAACACCCATGTGTCGTGTACCGTTCAATAGCAACTAACGCCTGGTGGTCCTTTTTAAACAAGCAAAAAGAGAGCATGGGAGCGCATAAAAATGCTCAACTGGGATTCTATAGAAAACTGTTGGATAAATTACAATCTCAACCTGATGTAGATTTTTATATCGATGCTTGGGGTATTGGGATGATGGGGGAAACAGAAGAGAATCAAAAACAACGTCGTCAGAAGTTTAATTTAGCACGAATGATCGACAAACGTATCACTAATTTTGAAGCGACATTATTATGGTGTGATGTGTGGGACGATGCAATCACCGGTGATGAATTTGCCAACGCCGTATTCAATATACATCCCGAAACTCGGAAATACTTTACACCAGAAAAAATAGAACGTAAATTTGAAAGAGTTTATTGTCATATTAAAGATTTATGTGAAACAAACATTTAAACATCTAGCACATTTTTAAAAAAAAACGAACGAAATATTTTATTCAATACAAGTGTGTATAACTAACCAGCTAAAAAATGTTTCACTAGAGTTCTCCTTAATGTTTATAATAATAATAAAGTTTGTTGAAATGTTACTGCGTTGTATAACTAACCAGCTAAAAAATGTTTCACTAGAGTTCTCCTTAATGTTTATAATAATAATAAAGTTTACTGCGTCTCTTCTCTTTTTCGCGGTTTTTTCTCCCCGTACACCTCCTCACGGATAAAATATATTTCTTGAAAGTTCCTCGCCTCCCTGTTTTTCTTTACAATGTAGCGTTGGGAGCCATCTTTTCCTACCCACGATGTCTTCCGTATCCACCACTCTCTGTGTATAACCCAGTCCTCGCACCTCACATTATTTTTCAACTCCATCACGTTGTAATAGCAGTTGTTGATGTCAATGTCCCCCATATTCGTTGCAATCAGTTTCGTATCAAAAACCTTAACTAACGCGTTTGACTAATTTCACTATCTTTTATGTTTTAAAATAACACTTGAAAATCGTTAAGTGTTATTCTAATTTCTAGATCACGTTCCAACGGCTAGCTGTTACTACGCGACAAAACAAACAAATACATAATATTTGTTCTTTACAGTACAATACATCGGCATGTTTGTTCTGGATCTTTCTTCTCCTTCCACATTTCTTGCGTTGTACGCCTATTCACGTATAATTTAAAATCATAAATCAAACTTGCGTTATTCACTGTAGTCCAATAATAAATATATTTCATTCTTTTCTTAACCTGATCGGATAAATTAACTGCATCAAAATAAACCACAGCTTCACCCGCATGAAAAAAGTCTTCTTTTAGGCAGACAACTTTCAGATATGTAGAGGGATAATGTTTCAACTCAAGATATATTTGGTTGAACGGAATATATTTTCTTCTTCTAATATGAATGATCTCCATTTAACCTGCTCTTATTTTATCTTTTCTTTTATTTAGACGTTTCATAAGCAAAGAAAAATTTCTTTTAAACTCTTCACTCTCTTCCATACGCGATATATCTACAGCCAACTGCTCAGTGGAATAATTATTTGGAATAAATTCATCGTCATCTGAAGATGTCTCATATTCCACCTCCTTCTTTCTCTCCATCCTAAAATACTAATAATTTTAAAAGAGAAATAACGATGAATTTCTTGGTATTCTCAATCACTGTTGAATTCTTAATGGGTTCTGGGAAAACGCTGAATTTCTTGGTTTTAGGTTGACGGGAAAAATTTTTAAAAATATTGAATTCTTAATGGGTACTGGGAAAACGCTGAATTTCTTGGTTTTGGGTAGTATCCGTTTTTCGAACGTCAATCATAATTTCTATCCAGTTTTCGATACCCATGAATAAATTTTTTTTCTTCATCCGGTTTCGAATGCCAATCATTTTTTTTTTTTTTTTCCGCTTTCGAATATCAATCACAGTCAAATCCCTAGAATAACTTAATTATAATACGTAAAAAAATTATTAATTCTTTGCATGATTTTTAAAAGGGAAATAACGGTAAATTTCTTGGTATTCTCAATCACTGTTGAATTCTTAATGGGTCTGGAAAAACGCTGAATTTCTTGGTATTGGGTTGAAACGGGAAAATTTTAAAAATAAAAATAAATAAAGAGTTTCCGGTTTTCGAACGTCAATCATAATTTCTATCCAGTTTCGATACCCATGAATAAATTTTTTCTTCATCCGGTTTCGAATGCCAATCTTTTTTTTTTTCCGCTTTCGAATATCAATCACAGTCAAATCCCTAGAATAACTTAATTATACGTAAAAAAATTATTAATTCTTTGCACGCATTTACAACGTTTTTTTTATTTAATCTTTGATTACAGCAGAACGCATTTTTGTAATATTCCCTTTTTTCTTTTCCATATCTTCTGCGGTGTAATGTATGTGTTTACATATTTCATATAATCACAAGTATTTCTAAATTTATCAACAAGTGTCCAATATCCCCCTCGTAGTGTTTCTGATTTATAAGATAAATTAACGATGTCAAATAAAATAACGTCTTCCATATAATGAAAATAATCTTCTACCACACGAACAACTTTAAGATAAGCGCAACATTCTTTTAACATTGGGTGTATATCATCAAATTCAATAAACTTTCGTTTACGAAGTTCTCTTGAGAACGCCATCATTCACCAATAATTTTCTTTAACAAAATATTTCTTCGTAAGTCGTTAATATATTCTTTAGCAGTTTTTTCACGCACCCTTTCTCTTTCTCGCAATATCGATTCAATATGCTTCCACACAGCAAAATGTAAATAACAATCACCTTCGTAATTATTCTCCCGTAATTTCTCAACGAAAAATATCGCCGTTTCACATATCAATTTGTCAAGAAGCAACGTCGCACCCGCACCCTCTGACATCTCTCTAGCAATAAAGCAACAAAATAGAATTTCTAATCTTTTTTATTCCAACGAACCCAATATCATTAACAAATAAAAAATCTCCGCAAACCCACATAATAATACATTTTTATCAGGATAATCACAAAGAAAAAAAAAATAAAAGCTTAGAAAAAATAGTTTCTCACACACGAAGAATAGGAACATGTTCGTTATACGTTTTTTTATGAATATATATACCGCAAGTTCATTTAACTCCCTGTTCATTCTCGAGTAACAGCCGTCACCCCTAAGTATTCAACTTGAAAGTCTACTGTTCGAGGATCAATACCGTTTTCGCTACACCTTTTATCCACACGCTTTTTTAGGGAAACATTACCAATTTCCACCTCTTCTTTAAGGATCTTTAAAATTTCAGGTGGGGTTGTTATCGTTTTCAAACCCTTTTGATCGTTTATGACTTGATCAACACGCTGCTCTTCTCCTTTTCTTTCATACAACGAAAGCATATGCCAGTTGTCGGGAAGTTCACCGATTTCTACCAACCTTTTCTCAAAACATAATCTTATCTCGTTGTTGATAATTTCCGTTTCTTCATCCACAATCGTGTTGATAATTGTTTTAAATATATGTTGTGTCGTCATTCTTAAATAAAATTTGTATACCCAACATCCTCCTCCTCCTCCTCCCTTTTTAAATAACTAAATAACGCATCATTACTTCATTATAAATTTCAAAAAAATTTTATTTAATTAACATAATTTTCCCCTCACAATTAATAGAAATTAAATTGTTTAAGATCTTCCCAATTCGATAAATAAATCACATTATGCATATAACTAGTATAATTGCAATGATCGTATAATTGTTGTTGACTAAATTTAACACTACACGTCTTCACTACCGATAAACATTTCCGAATTAATAAATTCCGATGTTTCCAATGTGTTGGTAGTGGATCATCTACCCACTGAACCGCTTTCATCATTACCGCCGCTATTTCTCGAAGATCTCTTTCTTCGTTAGCGGGTAAAAACGTATACATTTGTGGTAGAATGCTCAACATTCGGATTATGACAGGTTGAAAACTAATTAAATATTTCATTAGAGTATTAGACGTAGCATGTAACTTAGTAGAATTAGCTTCCTAGCATGTAACAATTAGCAATTAGATCATCACCCTTTGCCATACGATCTTCTATTGTGCATATCTGCGTAGAAAGATTACTCAACAATTCATTCAACTTCTTCTCCAAGTCCGCTTCATCCCATTCAAGTTGAAAATTCTTTTTTTTTTGTCATATGAAGAATATATGCTCTCGTTAAATATTTTTCTGCAATAAACTGTCAAAGGTTTATTATTAATTCTCGGTAGAGATCGTAAACACATGGGATGTCTTCTTATAATACAACAATGAAGAGGACAACGTAAATAATTTTCTTTCGACCATGTGGTGTATCGTTCTCTTTCGACAACAACGAGTAACTTCGGATAATTTTTCATTGCAGCTGCTCCTCAAAAGATTTCATATATGACAAAATTTGCATATTCCACTTCGCAATAAATGGCGTGTCTCTAATTTCTTCTTCAAATTGTTTAACACTTACACCCCAATAATGTCTTTTATAAGGAGTAGTACATCCCTCATCTGCATATATAGGTAAAAGAACTTTACGTCCCACCTCACTATCGACGTTTAACAGCGGATCATTCACCCTTACTCCTTTAACACGTAGTCGCTCACTACCGCATATTAATAAGGGTATTACTTAAATCGAGCATCATCACTAGGCAACCGTAATACTTGTATACAGGTACGAATCGGTAAGGCATTTTTTCACGTCTTGTTTAACCCAGGTCACAATGCGATATAAAAAAAAAAAATTAAGAAAAGGAAGAAAATAAGAAAATGTTGTACTGGTATAAAAACGAAAAATAATACAAAAATGCGTCAGAAAGGTGGAATGTGGTGGCATAAATTTAATAATGATTGGTTTTCTTAATTATTTTTACTAATAACATGGAAGAAAATAAGAAAATGTTGTACTGGTATAAAAACGAAAAATAATACAAAAATGCGTCAGAAAGGTGGCGAGTGGTGGCATAAATTTAATAATGATTGGTTTTCTTAATTATTTTTTTACTAATATATAACATTCTTAGCATATTTCAAGTATTCATCCATTCGTTCAACAAGAGAGAAAAAACGAAAACGAAACTTTGTTCAACATGGCTCTAGAGAGAAAACGAAAAAAAAAAGAAAAAATGTAGAAGAAAACAACTAATAAATAAAATAAAATATTCTGGAACAAAAATGCGACAGAAAGGTGGTGCACCCTGGTGGCATTTTGACTGGTGATAAAAAAATTAAAAATTCTAAATTTTTACTATTAATAAACATTCTTTACAATTTCTGTGTTTTTTATTCTAATTTAAATAAAAAGAATATTACTAATAATCATACGTATAAGATTTCACAATCACTTCAGCCTGGATATCGAGAGCGGCACATCCGGTACTGTTGCTGGTGCTCCCGCTCACGTCACGCACGCACGAACTCTTCGCGAACATACATACAATCACACAACACACACACGCAGAACAATAAACCACAAGAAATAAAAAAAAAAATACATACAACACACCTCCTCTCCTCTCCCAACGCACAACCAACCCCACCCACCCCCAAAAAAAACACCCCATACCCCTCCTAAAAAAACAATATGCTAATGAAGAGAGCCAACACCCACTCTCGAACACCCCCGGCCAAAATTATGCTAATTTTTTCCCTCCTCGACGCTGATTGGCTAATGAAAAAAATACTGCAATCTGATTGGTTAAAAATTAGTGCCAGGCCCCAACACATAAAATAAAATATATCTTTCTCCACCACTACTTATAGTGGCAATAAGTGGCTGAACAGGGCATAGTTGCAATTGACTTCAGCTACCAAGAATGCTACCTATATACATGGTACTATTAAATTATAATTATATAGATGTAAGTTTTTAGTAGAAAATATACAGTGACATATTTTTCATATCCTCACCAGGAATATGATTTTACATAAATAATTAATAAAACTAAAATTAATATATAAGCAAAAAATATTTAAAAATCATCAGATTCTAGTCTGGATAAGTAAGTACGGGGAAGAAATATATATACAGTATAAGTCAAGTTCACTATAAATGCTTTTTGCTTCAGAATGAAAATTTTATAGCTCTGGGAAAGAATAGGCCATGTCCACACGTATGCGTTTTTACTTTTTATAGCGAAGCAAAAGCAACCTTTATAATGGGGTCCATAAATGATTTAACATATTTTTGTTCATGAGGATACCATAGTTCACTTACCTCGATAATATTTCTTTTCGCAAATGCGTTTCTCCAGCTCAAATTAATCTTGGCCAGCAAAAGTCTTCGGGCTTGATCATATTGACATGTCGCCGTCGCCGAAAGGCCGATTGCTTTCCGTGATGCCAAAAATGTCGGTTTCTATTGATTCCTCACAAATGAACGAACGAAATCACAGGCAGAATATAAAGCGGTCTGAAAGTTAGCTGCGCTTTAGGGCACCGCAAAACTTTCAGGGCACCACAATCTTGGTCTAGAAGACAAAACTCCCGCAAAACTCTTCGGACTTGATGAAATTGACATGTGGTCGAAAAGCTGCCAAAAATAACATTCACTTCCGGTTGTTTTCCGTGGCGCCAAAAATATCGCTTGCTATTGATTCCTCTGTGGCCTTCAAAACATCGCGTTAAAAATGTCGCGTCAAAAATATACTATCGATTCCTAACGAACGAACGAACTCACACACGGAATATAAAGCGTTTGAAAGTTGGCTGCACCCACAAGCCAACTTTC
>CAXIUP010000048.1:0-171133 GCA_964035015.1 Corallium rubrum | reverse complement strand
AAAGCTAACATGAAATGGTTTCATGTTCCCCCTTCCCCCACTTCAATGTTGTGGACCTCAAAACGTTTGCAATTTGCACTCAGTCACCTGCCATTACATTTAAATGTTCAGAGTATCAACATTGAAAAGGGGGGACGGGGGGATAGCAATTCATGCAAAAAAGAGGCCTAGCAATTAACATGGCATGATTCACTCAAGTCGTTTCAACTAATTTTGTCAATGATTGTCTGAATTTACGTTAATAATTCTCCGTACATTTTTCGTTGCAGAGAAACGGCATATTTTACCCACGACTGCGCAAAGTGATCTCACATACATTTAACACATATATTGATCGCTAACAACAAACGATAATTTTAAAGGTTAATTACATGACGTCACCATGACGTCCTAATGTTAACTGTCACTACGCGGAAATCAGGTTCAAAATTATTGTCGGTTTAAAAGCTGCGCACGCTCTCTGTATTTCCATGATGAATTTATAATTCTGACACAAAACCTACACGTAAAATTAAAATCTGTCGATAACTTTATTGCAGACCTATCATGAAGGATAATGTATACCCTGCACTTGCGCAAATCATTAAAATATTTGACCATTCATGCTGATATAAAGAGAAAAGTCGGGAAGAAATTGTCTTAAGTTAATGCCCAAAAGAACAGAACAAATTGTTTGTAGCAAGGGGGAAAAAATTCTTTCACCAGTTGCATTCATTAAAAACTTGTCAATAGAATAATTACCCAAGGCTTCGAATTCATCTCAAGTTACAACTGGCACCCGTGTTATAAAAGAGCTCATATGTCAAGGAACATAAATAAACAATGAATCGAGGAGTTCAGCTCGATTTCAACAAAAATAATCGATACCCAAACATTTCTCCTTATACTTTTATCATTACAAATAGTTGACAAATAGTTGACAACACATATATACTTCTAAGATATCATTGCACTTTGCTGTGTACGAGACCGCTAAAATTAAGCTCAGTTTACCACACTTTACCACAAACTTCGCATAATATTCAGTGCAATTTCAACTGAAATATTCGTTACACAAAGATGTTTTTAAACTTTAGCTCTATTTAAGCATTAAGTGGACATAATTGTTGCATTTGATCACACTTTACCATATACTTACACTAAAATTTAGTACACTTTACCACACTTTACCACAATCTGCATATATAAAAGAATCATAATCTAATTTATTAACATAAGCATGGTAAAGTGTGGTAAAGTGTGGTAAAGTGTGGCAAAATACAGAATTGATATGGTAAACTGAATTGATATAAAACGATGTAGCTAAGAAATTACTATAAACAGTTCATTTCACTCGAAATAATTCTATAACACTATTTATTTGTCCAATATAGCGAATGCTAAGCAGCAAGGCGCCATGTTGCGATAGACCCCCTGGGAGATTTGTTCAAAAAACAAGACATGTCGGGCTCATTTCTCCGGTTGAACGTAATCGTATACGATCGATTGCAGAAACCGCCTAAATTCCATGTTATTCCTGACGCTTAAATTTTATTTACGAATAATTCCTGTTATGCTGCCACACTAATTCCACTATGTTCTTTCGCGAAAAATGATCATTCAAAGTAATTGAGCAACCAGCGGCACATGAGCCACTCGACTTCGCCACGGTTCTATAGAAATTCAATAGGACGAGAGTTCCTTTATCAAACTACTAATCTTTTCTAAATGACTTGGTAATTTCTTAACTAGAGTGGCTTCTTCGACTTGTTTTGTCACATAGGTCATTATGCCTGTGAGCCGTGGCATACGCAACTTCTTTTAAATGGCTACAACTGTAATTAATTGCTTGCTCATCGCATAAAACTTTAACTTCAAATGCTTACAAAAAAATTATTGTAATCCCGTTCGACAATATAATATGCATATAAACTAACCACATATTCTTCTTTAGCATATTTTAAAACATTAATGGTCAATCCATCAGAGAAAATGGATTTTTATGAATTAAATCTGTTGCGTTTGCGTCCAATTTGTTCTCAGACAATCATTGACATAATTCTTGAAACAAAGCTAACATGAAATGGTTTCATGTTCCCCCTTCCCCCACTTCAATGTTGTGGACCTCAAAACGTTTGCAATTTGCACTCAGTCACCTGCCATTACATTTAAATGTTCAGAGTATCAACATTGAAAAGGGGGGACGGGGGGATAGCAATTCATGCAAAAAAGAAGCCTAGCAATTAACATGGCATGATTCACTCAAGTCGTTTCAACTAATTTTGTCAATGATTGTCTGAATTGACGTTAATAATTCTCCGTACATTTTTCGTTGCAGAGAAACGGCATATTTTACCCACGACTGCGCAAAGTGATCTCACATACATTTAACACATATATTGATCGCTAACAACAAACGATAATTTTAAAGGTTAATTACATGACGTCACCATGACGTCCTAATGTTAACTGTCACTACGCGGAAATCAGGTTCAAAATTATTGTCGGTTTAAAAGCTGCGCGCGCTCTCTGTATTTCCATGATGAATTTATAATTCTGACACAAAACCTACACGTAAAATTAAAATCTGCCGATAACTTTATTGCAGACCTATCATGAAGGATAATGTATACCCTGCACTTGCGCAAATCATTAAAATATTTGACCATTCATGCTGATATAAAGAGAAAAGTCGGGAAGAAATTGTCTTAAGTTAATGCCCAAAAGAACAGAACAAATTGTTTGTAGCAAGGGGGAAAAAATTCTTTCACCAGTTGCATTCATTAAAAACTTGTCAATAGAATAATTACCCAAGGCTTCGAATTCATCTCAAGTTACAACTGGCACCCGTGTTATAAAAGAGCTCATATGTCAAGGAACATAAATAAACAATGAATCGAGGAGTTCAGCTCGATTTCAACAAAAATAATCGATACCCAAACATTTCTCCTTATACTTTTATCATTACAAATAGTTGACAAATAGTTGACAACACATATATACTTCTAAGATATCATTGCACTTTGCTGTGTACGAGACCGCTAAATTAAGCTCAGTTTACCACACTTTACCACAAACTTCGCATAATATTCAGTGCAATTTCAACTGAAATATTCGTTACACAAAGATGTTTTTAAACTTTAGCTCTATTTAAGCATTAAGTGGACATAATTGTTGCATTTGATCACACTTTACCATATACTTACACTAAAATTTAGTACACTTTACCACACTTTACCACAATCTGCATATATAAAAGAATCATAATCTAATTTATTAACATAAGCATGGTAAAGTGTGGTAAAGTGTGGTAAAGTGTGGCAAAATACAGAATTGATATGGTAAACTGAATTGATATAAAACGATGTAGCTAAGAAATTACTATAAACAGTTCATTTCACTCGAAATAATTCTATAACACTATTTATTTGTCCAATATAGCGAATGCTAAGCAGCAAGGCGCCATGTTGCGATAGACCCCCTGGGAGATTTGTTCAAAAAACAAGACATGTCGGGCTCATTTCTCCGGTTGAACGTAATCGTATACGATCGATTGCAGAAACCGCCTAAATTCCATGTTATTCCTGACGCTTAAATTTTATTTACGAATAATTCCTGTTATGCTGCCACACTAATTCCACTATGTTCTTTCGCGAAAAATGATCATTCAAAGTAATTGAGCAACCAGCGGCACATGAGCCACTCGACTTCGCCACGGTTCTATAGAAATTCAATAGGACGAGAGTTCCTTTATCAAACTACTAATCTTTTTCTAAATGACTTGGTAATTTCTTAACTAGAGTGGCTTCTTCGACTTGTTTTGTCACATAGGTCATTATGCCTGTGAGCCGTGGCATACGCAACTTCTTTTAAATGGCTACAACTGTAATTAATCGCTTGCTCATCGCATAAAACTTTAACTTCAAATGCTTACAAAAAAATTATTGTAATCCCGTTCGACAATATAATATGCATATAAACTAACCACATATTCTTCTTTAGCATATTTTAAAACATTAATGGTCAATCCATCAGAGAAAATGGATTTTTATGAATTAAATCTGTTGCGTTTGCGTCCAATTTGTTCTCAGACAATCATTGACATAATTCTTGAAACAAAGCTAACATGAAATGGTTTCATGTTCCCCCTTCCCCCACTTCAATGTTGTGGACCTCAAAACGTTTGCAATTTGCACTCAGTCACCTGCCATTACATTTAAATGTTCAGAGTATCAACATTGAAAAGGGGGGACGGGGGGATAGCAATTCATGCAAAAAAGAGGCCTAGCAATTAACATGGCATGATTCACTCAAGTCGTTTCAACTAATTTTGTCAATGATTGTCTGAATTTACGTTAATAATTCTCCGTACATTTTTCGTTGCAGAGAAACGGCATATTTTACCCACGACTGCGCAAAGTGATCTCACATACATTTAACACATATATTGATCGCTAACAACAAACGATAATTTTAAAGGTTAATTACATGACGTCACCATGACGTCCTAATGTTAACTGTCACTACGCGGAAATCAGGTTCAAAATTATTGTCGGTTTAAAAGCTGCGCACGCCCTCTGTATTTCCATGATGAATTTATAATTCTGACACAAAACCTACACGTAAAATTAAAATCTGTCGATAACTTTATTGCAGACCTATCATGAAGGATAATGTATACCCTGCACTTGCGCAAATCATTAAAATATTTGACCATTCATGCTGATATAAAGAGAAAAGTCGGGAAGAAATTGTCTTAAGTTAATGCCCAAAAGAACAGAACAAATTGTTTGCAGCAAGGGGGAAAAAATTCTTTCACCAGTTGCATTCATTAAAAACTTGTCAATAGAATAATTACCAAGGCTTCGAATTCATCTCAAGTTACAACTGGCACCCGTGTTATAAAAGAGCTCATATGTCAAGGAACATAAATAAACAATGAATCGAGGAGTTCAGCTCGATTTCAACAAAAATAATCGATACCCAAACATTTCTCCTTATACTTTTATCATTCAAAGTTCAACTATAAAAGTATCATTGCACTTTGCTTGTGAACAAATTACATTAATAGTTGACAATATCAACTCACATATATACATTCTAAGATATAAAGTGTGGTTGCTAAATTTTAGTGTAAGTATATGGTAAAGTGTGATCAAATACAATTATGTCCACTAATGCTTAAATAGACTAAAGTTTAAAAACATCTTTGTGTAACGATATTTCAGTTGAAATTGCACTGAATATTATGCGAAGTTTGTGGTAAAGTGTGGTAAACTGAGCTTAATTTTAGCGGTATCGTACACAGCAAAGTGCAATGATATCTTAGAAGTATATATGTGTTGTCAACTGTTTGTCAACTATTTGTAATGATAAAAGTATAAGGAGAAATGTTTGGGTATCGATTACTTTTGTTGAAATCGAGCTGAACTCCTCGATTCATTGTTTATTTATGTTTCTTGACATATGAGCTCTTTTATAACACGGGTGCCAGTTGTAACTTGAGATGAATTCGAAGCCTTGGGTAATTATTCTATTGACAAGTTTTTAATGAATGCAAGTGGTGAAACAATTTTTTCCCCCTTGCTGCAAACAATTTGTTCTGTTCTTTTGGGCATTAACTTAAGACAATTTCTTCCCGACTTTTCTCTTTATATCAGCATGAATGGTCAAATATTTTAATAATTTGCGCAAGTGCAGGGTATACATTATCCTTCATGATAGGTCTGCAATAAAGTTATCGGCAGATTTTAATTTTACGTGTAGGTTTTGTGTCAGAATTATAAATTCATCATGGAAATACAGAGAGCGCGCGCAGCTTTTAAACCGACAATAATTTTGAACCTGATTTCCGCGTAGTGACAGTTAACATTAGGACGTCATGGTGACGTCATGTAATTAACCTTTAAAATTATCGTTTGTTGTTAGCGATCAATATATGTGTTAAATGTATGTGAGATCACTTTGCGCAGTCGTGGGTAAAATATGCCGTTTCTCTGCAACGAAAAATGTACGGAGAATTATTAACGTAAATTCAGACAATCATTGACAAAATTAGTTGAGACGACTTGAGTGAATCATGCCATGTTAATTGCTAGGCCTCTTTTTTGCATGAATTGCTATCCCCCGTCCCCCCTTTTCAATGTTGATACTCTGAACATTTAAGTGTAATGGCAGGTGACTGAGTGCAAATTGCAAACGTTTTGAGGTCCACAACATTGAAGTGGGGGAAGGGGGAACATGAAACCATTTCATGTTAGCTTTGTTTCAAGAATTATGTCAATGATTGTCTGAGAACAAATTGGACGCAAACGCAACAGATTTAATTCATAAAAACCATTTTCTCTGATTGATTGACCATTAATGTTTTAAAATATGCTAAAGAAGAATATGTGGTCAGTTTATATGCATATTATATTGTCGAACGGGATTACAATAATTTTTTTGTAAGCATTTGAAGTTAAAGTTTTATGCGATGAGCAAGCAATTAATTACAGTTGTAGTCATTTAAAAGAAGTTGCGTATGCCACGGCTCACAGGCATAATGACCTATGTGACAAAACAAGTCGAAGAAGCCACTCTAGTTAAGAAATTACCAAGTCATTTAGAAAAAGATTAGTAGTTTGATAAAGGAACTCTCGTCCTATTGAATTTCTATAGAACCGTGGCGAAGTCGAGTGGCTCATGTGCTGCTGGTTGCTCAATTACTTTGAATGATCATTTTTCGCGAAAGAACATAGTGGAATTAGTGTGGCAGCATAACAGGAATTATTCGTAAATAAAATTTAAGCGTCAGGAATAACATGCATGGAATTTAGGCGGTTTCTGCAATCGATCGTATACGATTACGTTCAACCGGAGAAATGAGCCCGACATGTCTTGTTTTTTGAACAAATCTCCCAGGGGGTCTATCGCAACATGGCGCCTTGCTGCTTAGCATTCGCTATATTGGACAAATAAATAGTGTTATAGAATTATTTCGAGTGAAATGAACTGTTTATAGTAATTTCTTAGCTACATCGTTTTATATCAATTCAGTTTACCATATCAATTCTGTATTTTGCCACACTTTACCACACTTTACCACACTTTACCATGCTTATGTTAATAAATTAGATTATGATTCATTTATATATGTAGATTGTGGTAAAGTGTGGTAAAGTGTACTAAATTTTAGCGTAAGTATATGGTAAAGTGTGATCAAATGCAACAATTATGTCCACTTAATGCTTAAATAGAGCTAAAGTTTAAAAACATCTTTGTGTAACGAATATTTCAGTTGAAATTGCACTGAATATTATGCGAAGTTTGTGGTAAAGTGTGGTAAACTGAGCTTAATTTTAGCGCTCTCGTACACAGCAAAGTGCAATGATATCTTAGAAGTATATATGTGTTGTCAACTGTTTGTCAACTATTTGTAATGATAAAAGTATAAGGAGAAATGTTTGGGTATCGATTACTTTTGTTGAAATCGAGCTGAACTCCTCGATTCATTGTTTATTTATGTTTCTTGACATATGAGCTCTTTTATAACACGGGTGCCAGTTGTAACTTGAGATGAATTCGAAGCCTTGGGTAATTATTCTATTGACAAGTTTTTAATGAATGCAAGTGGTGAAACAATTTTTTCCCCCTTGCTGCAAACAATTTGTTCTGTTCTTTTGGGCATTAACTTAAGACAATTTCTTCCCGACTTTTCTCTTTATATCAGCATGAATGGTCAAATATTTTAATAATTTGCGCAAGTGCAGGGTATACATTATCCTTCATGATAGGTCTGCAATAAAGTTATCGGCAGATTTTAATTTTACGTGTAGGTTTTGTGTCAGAATTATAAATTCATCATGGAAATACAGAGAGCGCGCGCAGCTTTTAAACCGACAATAATTTTGAACCTGATTTCCGCGTAGTGACAGTTAACATTAGGACGTCATGGTGACGTCATGTAATTAACCTTTAAAATTATCGTTTGTTGTTAGCGATCAATATATGTGTTAAATGTATGTGAGATCACTTTGCGCAGTCGTGGGTAAAATATGCCGTTTCTCTGCAACGAAAAATGTACGGAGAATTATTAACGTAAATTCAGACAATCATTGACAAAATTAGTTGAGACGACTTGAGTGAATCATGCCATGTTAATTGCTAGGCCTCTTTTTTGCATGAATTGCTATCCCCCGTCCCCCCTTTTCAATGTTGATACTCTGAACATTTAAGTGTAATGGCAGGTGACTGAGTGCAAATTGCAAACGTTTTGAGGTCCACAACATTGAAGTGGGGGAAGGGGGAACATGAAACCATTTCATGTTAGCTTTGTTTCAAGAATTATGTCAATGATTGTCTGAGAACAAATTGGACGCAAACGCAACAGATTTAATTCATAAAAACCATTTTCTCTGATTGATTGACCATTAATGTTTTAAAATATGCTAAAGAAGAATATGTGGTCAGTTTATATGCATATTATATTGTCGAACGGGATTACAATAATTTTTTTGTAAGCATTTGAAGTTAAAGTTTTATGCGATGAGCAAGCAATTAATTACAGTTGTAGTCATTTAAAAGAAGTTGCGTATGCCACGGCTCACAGGCATAATGACCTATGTGACAAAACAAGTCGAAGAAGCCACTCTAGTTAAGAAATTACCAAGTCATTTAGAAAAAGATTAGTAGTTTGATAAAGGAACTCTCGTCCTATTGAATTTCTATAGAACCGTGGCGAAGTCGAGTGGCTCATGTGCTGCTGGTTGCTCAATTACTTTGAATGATCATTTTTCGCGAAAGAACATAGTGGAATTAGTGTGGCAGCATAACAGGAATTATTCGTAAATAAAATTTAAGCGTCAGGAATAACATGCATGGAATTTAGGCGGTTTCTGCAATCGATCGTATACGATTACGTTCAACCGGAGAAATGAGCCCGACATGTCTTGTTTTTTGAACAAATCTCCCAGGGGGTCTATCGCAACATGGCGCCTTGCTGCTTAGCATTCGCTATATTGGACAAATAAATAGTGTTATAGAATTATTTCGAGTGAAATGAACTGTTTATAGTAATTTCTTAGCTACATCGTTTTATATCAATTCAGTTTACCATATCAATTCTGTATTTTGCCACACTTTACCACACTTTACCACACTTTACCATGCTTATGTTAATAAATTAGATTATGATTCATTTATATATGTAGATTGTGGTAAAGTGTGGTAAAGTGTACTAAATTTTAGCGTAAGTATATGGTAAAGTGTGATCAAATGCAACAATTATGTCCACTTAATGCTTAAATAGAGCTAAAGTTTAAAAACATCTTTGTGTAACGAATATTTCAGTTGAAATTGCACTGAATATTATGCGAAGTTTGTGGTAAAGTGTGGTAAACTGAGCTTAATTTTAGCGCTCTCGTACACAGCAAAGTGCAATGATATCTTAGAAGTATATATGTGTTGTCAACTGTTTGTCAACTATTTGTAATGATAAAAGTATAAGGAGAAATGTTTGGGTATCGATTACTTTTGTTGAAATCGAGCTGAACTCCTCGATTCATTGTTTATTTATGTTTCTTGACATATGAGCTCTTTTATAACACGGGTGCCAGTTGTAACTTGAGATGAATTCGAAGCCTTGGGTAATTATTCTATTGACAAGTTTTTAATGAATGCAAGTGGTGAAACAATTTTTTCCCCCTTGCTGCAAACAATTTGTTCTGTTCTTTTGGGCATTAACTTAAGACAATTTCTTCCCGACTTTTCTCTTTATATCAGCATGAATGGTCAAATATTTTAATAATTTGCGCAAGTGCAGGGTATACATTATCCTTCATGATAGGTCTGCAATAAAGTTATCGGCAGATTTTAATTTTACGTGTAGGTTTTGTGTCAGAATTATAAATTCATCATGGAAATACAGAGAGCGCGCGCAGCTTTTAAACCGACAATAATTTTGAACCTGATTTCCGCGTAGTGACAGTTAACATTAGGACGTCATGGTGACGTCATGTAATTAACCTTTAAAATTATCGTTTGTTGTTAGCGATCAATATATGTGTTAAATGTATGTGAGATCACTTTGCGCAGTCGTGGGTAAAATATGCCGTTTCTCTGCAACGAAAAATGTACGGAGAATTATTAACGTAAATTCAGACAATCATTGACAAAATTAGTTGAGACGACTTGAGTGAATCATGCCATGTTAATTGCTAGGCCTCTTTTTTGCATGAATTGCTATCCCCCCGTCCCCCCTTTTCAATGTTGATACTCTGAACATTTAAGTGTAATGGCAGGTGACTGAGTGCAAATTGCAAACGTTTTGAGGTCCACAACATTGAAGTGGGGGGAAGGGGGAACATGAAACCATTTCATGTTAGCTTTGTTTCAAGAATTATGTCAATGATTGTAGTTATGTCGCCGCTATGGGTGACAGTATGGATGGAGGCAACGCGTATGAATCTGTTGATCAAGCGAAGATAGACCAGGCTCGTGCAGCTGACGAAGCAGGACCTAGTAACGAGAACCCCCCTGATGCTGGTAAGGAGAGCCCTGCAGATGCTGGTAACGAGAGCCCTCCAGATGCTGGTAACGAGAGCCCTCCAGATGCTGCGAACAGCTTGCCTCCTGTGTATGCGGTGGTTGATAAGTCAAAGAAAACACCAAAACCACCACCGGAGAAAGTAAGTCATTGATACTGAGCGCCAGCAAGCCAGCGCATCATCGTTGCGTGGAAGTTTTGACACTAGGCTGCGTTCTATTTGAGGCGGGATGCGAAAGGAACGGCTGTCGTAGTCCTATTCTAGCCTAGTTTTTAGGCCTAGCAAAATTCGAAAATACTTTCACTTCACAGCATGGTTTGAGGAAGAGTTGTGATGTTATGATGTCCTTAGTGTTTCCCGACATTTACTATTCCATCTGCATAAAATAATACAAGCCAGCTCACCGCGGATCAACGAAGGTTCACTGGCCTAGCTTTCTTATCACTAGCTTTCCTTCTGCACCGCCAAAAGTTGAAAGTTAAACAGTTAATCTAGCCTAGTTTGTAAGCCTTTCGTTTCCGCCATGAGCTTGCCCGCGTAGTCGGTTTGGGTTCTTGGGAAGACTGGGAAGAGGCTGGAAACGAGAAGGCCTAGCAACTTTCATAAAAAGGTCCTGCCCAGAATCGTTCTGGCCCTTCGAGTGTTCCTGGTCTGAACTGTGTCGTATGGCGGTTGATATGCCTCGATACAGCCACGTTGAACTGCGTCCTTCGGATCGTAATTCAGTCGCTGGCTGCGAGTAAGTATGGTTAGCCCCAAGTCCTTTATCCTAAGTGTCTTGTTTACGCTGACACGATCATATACGCAGGTTGTCACATGCCGTGCTAGGACTTAAGTCTATTAAACACGTTGGTCACAGACAAAAGTCAAAACACAATCCAATTCTCCGACAGAAAACACAATTTGCAATAACGAAACACGATTGCCTGTATTTAACGTATTTCCACACATGTACACAGCGTTCATATGTCGAGTCTCTTCGGGTATTAAATATTAACAGAGCTATTAAAGGCATGTGCGATTGTATATATCAAGATACTTGCCAGCGACATTACTGACCAATAACTATGTCTGTGAACACACAACACACATCCGAGACGAGAAAGACTTGATCAGACATCAAAAAAGCAAAGAAAGAAAGTATTATTTCCACACATGTACAGCGTTCATATGTCAAGTCACTTAATCAACGGCGTGTGCGATTGTAAGCGTATATAATATCAAGATACTTGCCAGCGACATTACTGACCAATAACTATGTCTGTGAACACACAAAACACATCCGAGACGAGAAAGACTTGATCAGACATCAGGAAAACCAAGAAAGAAAGCATTTAGCATGCACGAATCAGTTTCGCAAAGCCTGATGTCACAAAAGCTCTGCAAAATAAATGCCCTGAAAGTATAAATGAAATGTTTCGTGTTTCAAATAATGAAAAATACAGTTTAAGAAGTAATAACTTAATGTTGATGCCATCGAAACCAACAACAAATGCTATGAAGAGGAGCTTCAGCTACGCAGCCGCTAAAATCTGAAATTCTCAAACAATCCATTATAAAAATAGAGTTCTTAATTGACTCAAACATGTAAGCTGAAACGTTCTATTTTTAAAATGAACTAATTAACATTTGTGGAAACGTATTATTTTTATGTAAATTTTTAAATCATATATTGTAAGATAACCGTTGTAATAGTTTTAGAACATTAACATAGTTTATTAGATTTATTAGATAAGAGTTGTTAATAATTTTTTGATAGTTGATAACACGGCCCTTTGAAAAACAGCTTTTTATTTTTAGTATTTATTTATATTTTTACAGCTGATAAGGCTACCGTGTATAAAGATTACTAAATAAAAAAAAAAAAAAATAATGATGGGATGATGCATTAACTCATTCCTGTCCGGGGGCTTCCCCAGAGGTGAATAAAATCGTCTGGCGTTAGCCAGAATAAAATACTAAAGACAATTCGGACAAGAAAGAGTTAATTGCCATTTTCGACGTAGACAAAAAGAAAACAAAAAAAAAATGGAGCCGAAACCTAGACTCGGTCTCTGATCATTAAGCGTTATGTCAGTACACATTAGCCCGAGTAATTAAATTACATATTTACATAATCAGGATTGTTGATCCAAGAGAGCTAACCAAGTGCTATTCAGCAGGGGCTGACTCTCCTGTGAAGTCGTATGACTTTTCAAAAATTTAAATTTCCTCATTCTTTGAATGAGTGTTTGTCGCTGCCGTGAAGCAAAGATTACGTCATTTTGGTTGTTAAGTTGTTTTTGCTTATATGCCGTCGGCCATAACGAAAATTGGAAAGATATTAAATATATATTTACAACTACACAAAATAGCTGTGGAAGTAAATACACCGGCAATTGTTCGGCTTGGCTACATTCGAATTCAGGTCGACCTCACATCCAAAATTAAGGATTATCCTTAATTCTCAACTCGCCTATTAGAATTAAGGATAATCCTTAATTTTAAATGAAAACTCATCCTCCATACCCCAACCCCTAACCACAACCCCCCGGTAACCCTAAACCTAACCAAAACCCCCCGGTAGCCCTGAACCTACCCCCCCCCCCCCAACCCCGACCCTAAACCTAGTCACAACCCTCCGGAATAAATGACCCACCTCTCAAACCCCGACCACAACACCCCTCTAGGATTTTTAGCTTTATGTGTTCAAGTTTAACATCCCGCTTGTGGGACAGATAAATTAAGGCCATGTCTTAATTGTAGCCCTATTTTAAAATTAAGGCCATGTCTTAATTCGAGCCCTATTTTACAATTAAGATATACACTTAATTTTGGTAAGAGATCGTGTTGTCGAATTTTATACCTCGAATGTTTCACTCAGTTCACTGTTTATACACAATTCTGTTGGATTGCCCCATATTGAAAATATAGGGTGTGGGGGCCGGGAACGAATTGCCGTAAATATATAGCCTGGCGAACTTCGTTTACGGGCCCGTAAATATAGCCACTGCCTAAAGTATAAACGTGATGTTTCAATATAAAATTCGAAGCACAGGTGGCGTGTGCTGTTAGGGCGCTGCCTCTCACCGCTGTTGTTAAGCCCAGTTGGACGGGGTTAGTACTTGGATGGGTGACTGTCTGGCAATAACCCCGTTCCCGAACTTGAATTTCACGTGAGTAGAGTTTAGTTGGTCTCTCCTGTGCTTCGAGGGTTTTTCGCAGGATTCTGCGGTTTTCCTCCCTCCGTAAAATTAACACTTAGGGCTTAGCTTATGTCGTGCACTTTAATCATGAGCCTTTGACTCGGATAATTGGGCAACTACATCCTGTGTTTAACGAAGTTAAATAAATCATTACTCATTACCACGAATTCTCGCTTGTAATTTTTTGACCTCATTTTGTAACTTTCCTACGATACAACAACTCGACACAATCATTCTACACTATCACACATATTATATTTTAATGAATGCTAACCTGTGAGACTGAAGAGCGAGCGATTCCTCCTTCATCTGTTGAACAAGGGAACGAGAAAGCCAACGTTGTACAGAGTTAACTCGAACTTCATTTCTCCTTCATAGGTTCCAGCAAATTCCACAAGTCTACATTAGCTTACATTATCAAAATAGGGCCGTACTTTCTTCCCCATCCATCTTTGAACACGTTGTAAAAGCGAAGCCAACCACGCACGATTTTGTTTTTGAAATACGTCTATGCAACGAAATGGAAAAAATAATATTAAACTAAAATTTGAGATTACCTGTCTGTATCTCTTTCAATTGTGAAAACTTCAGGGCGAATAATTGAAGAAACGTTTGTTTGTTTAACGTTTGAAAAACGCCCCAGAAAGTTGAGACATTTTATTCCACAACAAATGAGGGTCTACCAGTTCCATCATGTTAGCCTCAATAAATAAAGTCACTTTATAGACCTTTTCAAGGTTTTTTTCCGCCATGACGTAAGGGGTGCAAAACCATTGGGGCGAGTGCGCGGCCATGACAATTTATCCTTGTTAAAATCATGGCGAAACCCACGAAGCAAGAAGGATATCGCTTCGATTTTTGTCAAATTCGTCTTTAATCGTCGTTTGGATCACTTTTCTGTGGGCTGGTATGATCGTTCTTTGATTTTAGACCATTATCGCTGATAACCAACGTGTAGAAACGCTATAATACGAAAGTTTCCTCAACTGAGGGGTGGCTTCGCTGTTATGACGGGCACGACCGCGTGACGATTTCAGCAACGCAATGTAAAACTTTACCTCCAACTATACTCTCTTGTAAATCACTCGAACTTCAAGCGTAGAGTAACCAGAGGTTCATCTTCATCATTTGAAGTCCGAAATATCCTCTTTCCCGTTATCAAACGAACTTAACGAAGTGTATTATGTATTAGATCCCCTTCTCGCAGGAAAGTGATACGTTTCGGGTTACGCATGTTTACTTCTATTAAATACGTACACGTTAACTTGCATTATACAGGACAAAACGAGAGCGGGAACTCTTTAAATACAGCTTATAAATATAACTAAAGTATAAAGATAGAATCGTTCATATTGATTGCATTTTTATCGAATTAAACATATAATTTATTTTGAAGAACGAAGCAATTTTATTTGGTAAGTTTTGAGAAATTTGACACCATTGGCGTTGAAAATTTTGGACAAATGTTTGCTTTACGCCAAGTTTCTGCCGAAATCTGGTGATTTGCCCGCCTATTAAGAACCAAAACTTTAAGACAATACCTCTTCACCCAACATTCTGGACTGCGTTTGTTGTTATCACAGTATCCCACTGCACAGCGAGGAGTTTTGTCTCTGCTAAAATCGACAAACAGTCGCGTCCCGTGTCCGCCACAATCGCGCAGCCACCCCTCAGTTGTGGAAACGTTCGTATTATAGCGTTTCTACACGTTGGTTATCAGCGATAATGGTCTAAAATCAAAGAACGAACATACCAGTCCACAGAAAAGTGGTCCAAACGACGATTAAACACGAATTTGACAAAAATTGAAGCGATATCCTTCTTGCTTCGCGGGTTTCGCCATGATTTTAACAAGGATAAATAGGCATGGCCGCGCGCTCGCCCCAATGGTTTTGCACCCCTTGCGTCATGGCGGAAAAAAACTTGAAAAGGTTTACTCAGCACAGGTGGTACGTCTTTTAGCGTGGTACGTGTTTTAGGGCGCCGCCTCTCACTAAAAAGTTAAGTGTTCCCTCAGTCCTTTATCCTCTTTTTACAATCCATGCTTCTTCTCTTTCATCGTTAGCAACCGGACGCCTTGACCTACGCTTCCTTGGACCCAGTCTCACTTCAACCTGACAGTTCCAAGATGCGAGACCGCACTCGTGAGGAAACTAACTACGCCAGCATTGACCTTGAAAAAGTCAACGAGCATCAAGTGTAGATCACCGGAAACTGACTTTGGAAACCATGGAACCGTAAGCGCCAATTTTTAACCATATACTAATGGAATTTTGTTTTTTAGTTTTAAAATAGTTTTGATTTGTTCCTGATTAGACATACCCTGCAAGTCAGAGCCCCTTTCCGACCTACGCAGGCTTTGGGGGCTCTGCCAACAAACTCGATCTTCGCCCCAAGTTTGAGGCGAGTCAGTTAGGTTTTAAACTGGTCAAACAAGTTCTAGTTTATGAACACAATGTAAGCACGAAAATAGCAAGTAACCTGTTATAGCCTGGGCCCAAAATAGTATCTTGGCAACCGTTCAGGCATGCTCAAAAACAAATATCGAGTTTGTTGGCAGTTGGCAGTGCCTACTTTTCCCCGAAGCCTGCGCAAGTCGGAGAGGGGCTCTGACTCGCAGGGTAGACTAGACCGTGCCCATGACACGAAATTAGGTTTGTCTTATTTGAAAGAACACTTAAAATGACAAAGTAACATCTTTTGCAGTTTTTCGTTTCCTTGCTTCGTTGTTGAGTTATCTCAGGTTGTTTGATAAGGAAATTAATCTTACATGCATGCATATTGAGTTATTGGAGGTTATATATCTTTGATATTATCAAATACAATCGCTTGAATATCTACATGTTTAGTGTTGTGAGACGAACACACCCACATGCGTTCTTCAAGTTAATTTGGTTTGATTAGGTCCGTTATTGTGGAACATGTTCCAAAATGATATGCCATTACAGATGAAAAATCCACATTTGTGTCTATATGCTGACGACCATCAACTCTGCACCATGGGTAATGAAATTCAAAGAGTAAAAGATGATTTAGTTGATATGGTAACAGCATCAAACTGGTATGAAGAAAACTTTTTAAGAGCGAATCCTGAGAAATTTCAGACGATAACGTTAAAACCAAAGCGAACAAATGATAATGATATTGATGTGTCCCTTAGTATTGACGGTTACCAAATACTAACAGAGAAGATCTTAAAGTACTGGGAGTAAACCTTGATGAAATTCTTGATTTTAATAAACATGTCACTACTGTGTGTAGAAAAAGTAGCAGAAAAGTTGGAATGATATTACGTCTACATCTGCAAAGCTACAACTTTACAAGTCTGCTATCTTACCGCATCTTGCGTATTGTCACTTGGTGTGGCACTTTTGTCGGGCTTCAGATAAAAGAAAGTTAGAGCGAACTCAAGAGCGAGCCCTCAGAGCAGTATATAATATAACTGACTCAACTATTACGTACCAGCAGCTACTCAATCATGCTAATCTCCCAAGTTTAATTAATAGAAGACTTCAAGATACAGTAATATTAATGTACAAAATTAAGAACAATTTAAGTCCTGTTCACTTAAAGTGTATATGAAACGAAAATTTAGTTTGTATTACTTGAAAGAATTCTTAAAAGGATGGGGAATATCAATTTACAGCTTTTTCATATTTTACTTAGTTCTTGAGATATTTAGACTTATGTGATATTCAAATGAGATAACTTATGGTTCGTTTTTTTCTAATTAACATATTCTAAAATCGTGAATATTTTAACGATTATTGATCAAAATCACTTGTAACTTGTCTTTCATGTTTAGTTGCATGAACTGTAGCGATATCCAAAGTTTCAAGTGATTTTGTTCAATAATCTTAAAAATATTCGCGATTTTCGAATATGTTAATTAGAAAAAAACGAACCATAAGTTATCTCATTTGAATATCACATAAGTCTATATATCTCAAGAACTAAGTAAAATATGAAAAAGTTGTAAATTGATATTGCCCATTATTTTAAGAGTTCTTTCAAATAAGACAAACTTAATTTTCGTTTCATATACACTTTAAATGAAATCTTCATAAAAATATTAATCATTACAAACTGCGAAATGCAGATTTTAACATACCGCGATACAGTACAGTAAAATACGGGAAACATTCTTTAAGATACTATGGCCCTTATATATGGTCTAAATTAACCAAAGAAGATAAAGATAAACCTAGCCTAGAATCTTTTAAAAGGAATATTAGAAAACAGGACTTAGAAAGCATACTTGATAATAACTGCAGGAATTGTATTTTATGCTCAACTTAATTTTTATTGTTATTTTACTTATTGTCTATTTATCTATTTATGTATCATATTGTATATAGGTGTATTAAGAAATATTCTTAATAGTTTTAGTAGGTAAATTATTGTAAAAATAGAGAAACTTTTGATCTGGTAGTATATTTATCTTAAATCCTATTTTAGTTTAAAACTTATATAAATAGTGTCCCCATTAGCTGTAATAGAGCTAAAACATCGACACTTAAATAAAGTTATTCATTCATTTATAAATTGCCTCGTCTGAATGTGAAATCCTCCATGCAAAGAGCCAACGCCCATTAATTTGCTTTCAAAAACTTTTATCATCATTCCAACAACGTCTAGTACATCACAATTAAGAATTGACTACGATTCGCACTTAAAATACTTACTAAATTTGTAAAAACTTTCTCTTGCTGAATATGAGAATAACCGCTCCTTGAATATCTTGCTCGATGCTGTCAACAATGACTTATGAAATACTTGGTGTTCAGTAGTTATTTTGGCTTCGGTGGTTTGTCGTGAGTCAATCGTTTTATTCTGTGTTTTGATTGGCTCCAAAGGCATTCTTTTGTTAACGTAACGTAACGTAACTTAACTTACATTACACGCACGATAGCATGCGCAGTAGATACAAAATCTTGTGGTCAGATTTATATTAAATTCTCATCCAAATTTCAAGCAAATTCAACCAAATTTGAAAGGGTTGGTCCTTTGTCAATGATCAATCTTTCCACAAACTTTCATGAAAATCTGTGCAGTATTTTGTGAGATATCCTGGCGACAGACAAACGAACAAACAAAAAAACAAACAAACAAACAAACAAACAAACAAACAAACAAACAAACAAACAAACAAACAAACAAACAAACAAACAAACAAACAAACAAACAAACAAACAAACAAACAAACAAACAAACAAACAAACAAACAAACAAACAAACAAACAAACAAACAAACAATTGATTGTCAGGCTGTTTAACTATGCATAACATTTAGTTTTATTCTTTTACCGAATTGTTTATGCACGTATTTTGGACTCTCAAACTTGTATTTTCCATTTTTCAAGAAACTGTATGGAGCCACGACAATCAAAAACTGTTTCTTTCTGAAGAAGGGCCTTCGCTCGAAACGTTAGACTCCTACGTTCTCTGTTTCGGCAGTATATCTAACCTTACTATATTTCGATTGTTGTTTCTACACTGCCTACGCAGCACGCTACTTTTATTACACCTTAAGGTGGCTCTCTACGGTAATTTTAAGGGACTGGTAGCGAATATGACGTCGGCACATGCGTAAATAGCAATCTTGTCGAGTTGATATTCTGTCACGTCAGCAGCCGTCCGAGCGATACAAATGCTGAAATATCACATATTTGCTTCGGAAAAGTTCTTTAAAATTTTGTGCATAAAGAAATAGGAAAACCTTAAACAACATAGTTAGTTTTTTAAAAAGTTCATACGACAGAACTTTTTTTAACTCCATTAAGATTATAACGAATATATTGACTCGATCGTATAAATCACCAGCGTGCTGAATGCATCCGCCACGCCTTCGACGAGTGAGCCGCACGGTTAAGAGCGCACCTAATTCAAAGAGTGAACCAAATTGATTTATACAGCGCGCCACAATTTCGATCTGGTGCCGTGTGAACGCAACGGCGTTTTGTGACTTTATAGCGCCGTTTTCAACTCGCTCCGGACTCGTGTGAACGGGGTCTATATTGTGTTTATATACATCAGGCTAGCCCGGTAGGCCGAGATGAGTTCTGAGTTGACGTGGCTGATTTCAGCCCAAAATTCGCAATTATCAAGTGAATGTTGCAAAGTTACGTTAGTTTTACTTCAGTTTTAAGCCCTAATCAAACGAGAACACAACTCATCGCAAGTTGGCAGTCAGAATTTCTGTGGCGGTCGTTCGAACTCCCCAAATGAACAAAATAAAGGTTTCATGAGTGTTTTAAACAAGTTTTAACTTTGTCACGGGAAATTATTCAGAGCGGCTGATTGAGATAGCGTGACTGCCAACTTGCGATGACTTGCGCTCTCGTTTGATTAGACTGATATTTATGTCGATGCAAGTTTTTGCATCGTCAATAAAAAATTGTTCTTGTCTTAGCTAACCCGCGAAAGCGTCTTCATTAATTAATTTATTAAGTCTTCACTATGATCACGAAATACATAAACACAGTTTTTGATGTTCTATTTCAGTTCCTTTCAGCACTATTTATTCACACAGGCAAGTAAACGAACGCGTATCGAAGTGAGTTCAACAGTTTTTCAGTACACTTGGCCGGGACGAAACGATTACATGGACAATTTATCCAGGCTGGCCCGCTTAAAAAAACATGCTTTTTATATAGGACGTCGTGATGACGTCACTATTTAAGTTTGCCCGCTTTTACCCACAATTCTTACAGTCTGAACATTAGATAATGGCTTATTTGCAATCATTTGGAAGTCAATTTTGAGTTGTTTGTCCGCATTTTGTGCTATAAGTAGCAGCTCGACGGCATGCTATTCTGTACACAATCAGACAGTGCTAAAGAAAGCCGTGCCCTATTTAACGCTAAAAAGTCACGTCAAAAACACAATTTGAAAACCGATTGCTTCATTCTTGAGATATTCAGGTTTAATTCTTTGAAAGTTTACATGGCGATAAAGTAATATAAATAAGTTTTGTGGAAACACCACGTAAAATATTTCTTTGCTAAGCTTTCGGCCTGTTGACTCAGGCCTTCATCAGAGCAATGACAACAAGTTGTTGGCTCACGTCCTTTATAAACTAAGCAACTAATCAATTAAATCACGTAAGAATACAATGGCGTATCACGTTAATTTTATTAATTAGAAAACAAAATCAAGAATGTTCTCCGAATAGGGCACACCACGTGCTGTTTAATGGCTGTCCTTCACTTATTTATATATTCAGGTTTGTTTGATATGCAAATGTCATACTTATGACATCACACTGCATAATGACTTTTTAGAAAAGTATGATTTTCGTGGAGAGTATACTTATCGAAAGTAGTCATGACTGGTCACTAAACGTGTGTAGCTGTGTGTAAAATATTTGGACCATCCTAAAATTGATGCTCTTTCAAAAAGTCATTATGCAGTGTGATGTCATAAGTATGACATTTGCATATCAAACAAACCTGAATATCTCAAGAATGAAGCAAGGAAACGAAATTCTGCGAAAGATGTTACTTTGTCATTTTAAAGCCCGGTTCACACTAGCGGCCTAGGCCTGGCCTTGGCCCAGATTTTTGATGGTGTGAACGGGTTTTACCTGGCCTGGACCTGGCCTGGACCTGGCCTGGACCCAGAAAACTAGGCCGACGAAAGTAGCTGGCCTGAGCCTGGCCTAGGCCTGGCCTGGGCCTCGTGTATGCTGATGTGAATGGGTTTTACCTGAGTCCGGCCTAGGTTAGGCCATATTGCCATGGTAATAAGCGCCTACGATAAAAATTGGTCAGACGCATGATTCAAGAATCGGAGGGGAAACGATTATAATAAGTTGCGGCTCGTGTGCGTTTCAAGACATTTTTATTCTAATCGTTTTCATTCGTATTCATGGCAAACACTTGTTCGGATATCGAAACCAAGCTTCTTGTTACGCTTTAATTTGGAGTGATGCAAACGTGCAAGGACAACTAGAAAACCACAGCAAACTCGGAACAATGCGGTATTCGAGAAGCTTGCCGAAGACATGGCGGATAGTGGATTTAAGCGAAACGCTATATAAACAATGCCAGTCAAAAATCAAACATCTCAGAGAAAAATATTGCAATTGTAAAGATAAGGATGCTAGATCTGGTGCTGGTAGTGCAAGGCCGCCAAAAATTGTATGGACATACGAGCCTGTTTACTTTGGCCACCAAACCTTGGCCACGTAAGTGTGAACGGGTCACACTTGGCCCAGGCCAGGCCGCTAGTGTAAACGCGGCTTAAGTGTCCTTTCGAATGTAATCCTAAAATACTGGGGTGAAATTTCGTTGCATACGCACTTTAAGATTTTCGCTTTTTTATACCAAACCACTGCCTATACGCAGCACTTATGGATATTTCTGTATTTTTGCAGATGACGAGTGTTTACAAGCTTCTATTTGTCCAACTGGATCATCCTGTGTCAATACTGTCGGTTCATACAAGTGTAACTGTAATGAAGGATTATATAAAAACGAGACAGGACAGTGTGTTAAAGGTAAAATAAATAAAACCCTATTATATGTGATGCCCTCGACTCTGCCACTTGAAATTTAATATGTAAATTGCTCTTAAAGCGCCTATGAAACGAAATTTCACTTTAGTTTTTTAAGATTGTATCTGAAAGAACACCTAAGATAACTAAAAATGGCTTTTACATGCCTTTCAAATCTTATCTCATTCTTGAGTTATTGGCTATGCAATTTGACCAATGACGTCACACGTTGTATGTGGAAGAAAACGGAAAATCAGTCATATCTTTGAATTGGTTTAACTACACACCACCCATGGCACATGTAACCAGACCATACCACAAGGAAAATTTGCAACGTTTAATTCAGTTTAGTTAAAGTGTATATGAAACGAAAATTAAGTTTGTCTTATTTGAAAGAACTCTTAAAATAATGGGGAATATCAATTTACAGCTTTTTCATATTTTACTTAGTTCTTGAGATATTTGGACTTATGTGATATTCAAATGAGATAACTTATGGTTCGTTTTTTTCTAATTAACACATATTCGAAAATCGTGAATATTTTTAAGATTATTGATCAAAATCACTTGTAACTTGTCTTTCATATTTAGTTGCATGAACTGTAGCAATATGCAAAGTTTCAAGTGATTTTGTTCAATAATATTAAAAATATTCGCGATTTTAGAAAATGTTAATTAGTGAAAAAAGGAACCATAAGTTTTGTCATTTGAATATCACACAAGTTTAAATATCTCAAGAACTAAGTAAAATATGAAAAAGCCGTAAATTGATATTCCCCATTATTTTAAGAGTTCTTTCAAATAACACAAACCTAATTTTAGTTTCATATACACTTTAAACCAATCCAAAGATATGACTGATTTTCCGTTTTCTTCCGCATACAACGTGTGACGTCATTGCTCAAATTGCATAGCCAATAACTCAAGAATGTGATAAGATTTGAAAGGCATGTAAAAGCCATTTTTCATTATCTTAGGTGTTCTTCCAAATACAATTTTAAAGAACTGAAGTGAAATTTCATTTCATAGGCACTTTAAAAAGCTCTTTGTGGGAAGAAGTGACTAAATTTGTATTACTAAAACTACTTATCGTTTCCTAAATTGTATTAAGGTCTTCGTTAAGGTTTGCAGGGTCATTTCGGCAAAGCGCTCTCAATTCGTCAGAATTTATGCCACAAAAATAAAATAGATATCGTTAGAAAGTTATGAATTTGTACAATACAATGTATTTGATTTTGCGATAAACACAAGCCAATAACAGTTGTAAATTTTTCAAGTAAAACCAGAGAGCTTTACTCGGGGCGACTTAAGAACAAAATGTTTCATTTTGTTTTCGTCGTGAATTATTAATGAGTTTGAGAAAGATAATATAATTGTTTGGTTTTGTTTAGATCAGTTTTTTTCTGTTTCACAGATTCGTTTTTGTTCCGTAAGCACTTTAAGTGTTTATGCAACGAAATTTCACTCCAGTTTTTTATGATTGCATTTGAAAGAACATTTAAAATGACAAAGTAACATCTTTCGTAGAATTTTGTTTCCTTGCTTCATTCTTGAGATATTCAGGTTTGTTTGAAATGCAAATGTCATACTTATGACATCACACTGCGTAATGACTTTTTGAAAGAGCATCAATTTTAGGATGGTCCAAATATTTTACACACAACTATGTACGTTTAGTAAGTGACCAGTCATGGCTACATGCATGTAAGTGGAATTTTTTAATTACTTTCGATAAGTACTCTCCAAGAAAATCATACTTTTCTAAAAAGTCATGCAGTGTGATGTCATAAGTATGACATTTGCATATCAAACAAACCTGAATATCTCAGGAATGAAGCAAGGAAACGAAATTCTACGAAAGATGTTACTTTGTCATTTTAAGTGTCCTTTCAAATGCAATCATAAAAAACTGGAGTGAAATTTCGTTGCATAAACACTTTAAAGTGAAAATAACTCGAAAATTAAGTTTGTCTTATTTGAAAGAACACTTAAAATGACAGAGTAACTTATTTTTTAGATTTTCGTTTACTTGCTTCGTTTTCAAAATATTTCAGTTTGTTTAAAATGAAAATTTCACACCCGCATAATGACTTATCGAAGAATGTTATGTATCTCTGCTAATATCAAACCAAATCACTTGACAATTTACATGCTTGGTGTTCTGGGAGGAACACATGCACATGATTTCTTTGAAGTGATTTCGTTGATAACAGCAGATATATATATATATATATATATATATATATATATATATATATATATATATATATATATATATATATATAACCTTGTCAATAAGTCATTATGCACGTGTGACATCATTTTGTTAAATTTTCATTTTAAACAAACTGAAATATTTTAAAAACGAAGCAAGTAAACGAAAATCTAAATTATAACTTACTCTGTCATTTTAAATGTTCTTTCAAATAAGACAAACTTAATTTTCGGGTCATATACACTTTAATACATGTCTAACTTGCAGATCATTTGAAAGTTTTCTTTTATATTATTTTCTAGGCGTTTCTTACACGGCAACATTCAAACTTAATATAACGTTTACTGTAGATTTAAAAAATTCTAGCAGTCCTGCTTACATCACCTTGGCATCAAACTTAATCTCAGCTGTAAGTTGTTTATTCTTGTATATTAATGAAGTGAAAAATTCGTTGGCGTTTTTGGTGTTTTAGATCCCGTTCACACGAGTCCGGAGCGAGTTGAAAACGGCGCTAAAAAGTCACAAACGCCGTTGCGTTCACACGGCACCGGATTGAAGTTGTGTGAAAACGGCGCTCTCACCGGAGCGTTTTGGAAACGATTTCTAGACGAATCGAGATGAAAACGGAACCCTTGGCGATGGAAAAAAATATCCAAATCAGAAGTAGATGATCAGGTCTAGTTTGGACTATGTTTTCTCCAGTTTTCCTTAATTTAAAGCAATGTCTGAGGGTTTTTCTCAGCACATTGGCGCTACTTGAAGTATTCTATTTCTAAAAGAAATGCCGCTGACCAAGAAATTGTGTTAAAAACAAAATGGTGGTGATCAAATGGAGGTTACAACCGTACAACGTTTTAAATTATACAATTATTTTGAAAATAACCAAGGTGGCCCTTTTTGGCGGTGCCCCCGCCCACTTCTCAAGTGCTTCCGCGGCCCACCAATATAAATGCCAATGAATTTTTCACCTCATGTACACTTATAAAAACCTTGATGTAATATGGAACGAATTCCTCGTTCTTGAAAACCCGGTCTAGTCCGAATTGGAGGCCTTTACATGACTTCTCAAAATCACTTAGTGTATTCCCAAAATGAATTAATGTATTAGTAATTAGTGTATGGATGAATAACCGATTGTGTGAAGTAATATTTCAAGTCCAAGGACTTGAAATATTATTTCCAGTCCTTGGACTGGAAATAATATTTCAAGTCCTCTGCCCAGTACTTCCCTGGTGTTTCAAGTCCCTTCACGTGGTGCAATTCAGCGCTTCTGATTGATTGATTATCTCATGAATTCTTAATGAGTTTGAGAAATAACAATTGTCTTTTGGATTTATTTAATCCTAGTTTGTCTTTGAAAAACCTACTTGCGTGTGTTTCGTTTTTTCAAATTGCAGTTAAAATTATGCTATTATCTATAAAGACAAAAGACAAATGCTTAATTTCCGCATTTGATTTTAGGAAATAATTTTTGACATCACTTTAACTACATTTTATAAACATTAACTACACCTCAAATGTAATGTGTTCTTTTTTAAGATATCGTCTGCTTACCAAAGTAATAGCTTCTTCTTTGCGGTTCTTGTCAATGGTTTTAGGTAAGTCTCCTATGGACCTATTCTGCATATTTAAATGCAATTTGCAATAATCATTGTTATCATCATTATCATTATCATCAATATTATTATCATCATTATCATCATAATTAGTCATCATTAACATCATTATCATCATCATTATTATCGTCATTATCATCGTTATTATCATTATTATTATAATCTTTATTATTATTATCCTTATCTTCATCATCATCATCATCATCATCATCATCATCATCATCATCATCATCATCATCATCATCATCATCATCATCATCATCATCATTATTATCATCATCATTATTATTATTATTATTATTATAATCTTCATTATTATTACCCTTATCGTCGTCATTGTTATTATCATTATTATCATTATTATTATTATCATCATCATTATCATCATCATTATTATTATCATTATCATCATCATTATTATCATAATTTTTATTAGCATATACCTCGCAGGTGAATAGTGCTTTTCGCGCAACCTGATTGGCTCCTCTAGCTCGGGATATCCTGCACTATTCACCTGCGGGCAAAACAAGATGGCGGCCAGTTTTACTTTGTTTACCGAGGCAGGAGATTTTGTTGATAAACAAGGGTGATGTAGTAGAATAACGAGAAAAGTCAACAAAATTACGTAGAAGAGTGTCCACAGGTATGTTTCTTTACAATTTTCTAGCCATTAATATATCAAAAGTTGTATCAAAAAACTGTTTTGACGACAAATATCGAGTACGCCAAGTGTCCAAGTTGCTAGCGGTCGTGTCTTGTATAAAATACCGAAAAATATGAGTTAACAATGTTAAACTTGTTATTTCATTTATGAGGTATATGCTAAAACAATTATTCACCTCAGTGTCGGCGAATAGTGTGGATATTCACCTCGCCGAAGCGGCTCGGTGAATATCCAGCACTATTCACCTCCACTTCGGTGAATAATTGTTAATTATTATCATCATCACCATCATTATTATTATTATTATTATTATTATTATTATTATTATTATTATTATTATCATTATCAACATCATCATCATTATTATCATTATTATAATCATTATCATAATTTTTATTATCATCATCATCATCATCATCATCATCATTATTATTCTTATTATTCTTATTATTCTTATTATTATTATTGTCTTCATTATTATTATCATCATTATCGTCATTTCCATTAATATCATTACCATCATCATTATTATCGTCATCGTCATCATTATCATCATCATTACCATTAATATAATCATCATCATCATCATTACCATCATCATCATCATCATCATCATCATCATCGTCATTATCATCATCATTATTATATCATTAGTAAAATTCTGATGTACTTTTGCTTCTTTATTGTTTTAGCGAGGGAAGCGTTGTTGCAGATGTCACAATTATTTTTAATACATCACGATCATCACCGTTAGCTGAACTTAAGAAAGTGAAAAATGGTAAACTTGGCAATTACACTGTCGACCTGTCAAGTATAAAGCTGATTGAAGGTATGTAAAATGACTGACTGAATTATTCGTTATTTGCTAATACCGTTCTAAATATATATTAATCACTAATAAACAGTGTTTTCACTTAATTTATCTTTTTTTCTCTTTTAATTAACACTTCTGAAGACGCTGTTTTTGTTTAGCAAGGGCGGACATAAACAGTTGCACCCCTCCCTTTTTCTCATCGACGGTAGGAATAACAAATGCCTTTTCGCATCTCATTATTGATTTGTTATTGTTATTTCGCTCTGATTGGCTAATTTTTTCGCATCTCATTAATTTGTTCTTGTTATTTTTATCTGATTGGCTAATTGTTGATCACATGATTATCTTTCTTATATAAGCCCATTGTTTGTTTACGCTCTTTACGTTTCTCTCTGACGAAGGGCCTTCGCTCGAAACGTTAGACTACTAGTTTCGGCAGTATATCTAACTTATTATATTTCGATTGTATTAGACTTATTAACCGAGTGCGAGGTTTGTACGGGAAAGTATTTGCCTGAGGTTTTCGTACAGACCGAGCGACGAAGAAGCGAGGTTTGTGCGATAAAACCGAGGGCAAATACTTTCCAGTACAGACCGAGCAAACGAGGTTAATAAGGAATTTATTATATGGCTATTGGTTCATTTTATTTTTAAGTTTTTAGCGTTGTTTTCGTCTTCGGAGTATGCTGTTTACCTTATTGCCTGTTGACTTTTTCGTGTCGCTTCTTGGCCTTCTTATTTACACCAGTTCGGCTTTTATTTGTCGTATTTTTAGATAAACAGCTTTAAAGAAAACCAGCAGTGATGTTCCAACACATTTTATTGTTCAGAATATTTGAATAAAGATACCTATTTCTCTTTTATTTGTATTCAAATCAACTCAGAAATCTTCCCGCCAAAACTTACAGGGCCGAGAAGAAAGCGTATTGACCCCGAGGTCAATATCGTAAAATCCCGACCTCTCAGGAAGCAATCAGCGTGCGTCGTTTTGCGTACGGAGCGGAAATCAACCCAGCCATATAATAAATTATAGATATTGCCCTGGTCAACAAGGCAATATCTATATATTTCCCTGGACAACAGGGCGATATTTGGTAATTGATATGTTTTGTAGAAAACCTCCTCAACTATTAAATAGAGGTGACGTACAGTCCGTTCTGCGCATGACCGCAATGTGGTCCCCAAAACATGACATTCGTAGATAATTACATGAAGTACTCAGCTTAATGTAAACCGTTAGGAACAACATGGCAGAAAACCAAGCGATTCGGCAAGGATATCTCTTCGGATTTCTTCTATTTCTCCTGAAAATCTTTTGTTTTGGGTACAAGTAATGAATGGGAACCAAGAAAAGCTTACAATCTTGAATAAGGTATTAGTATTTTTTTGTAAATAAAGATGTAAACATTAGTTTCGTACATGCGCAGAACGGACTGTACGTCACCTTGAAATAAGTCTGTTAATTACCTCGACCCTCGCCTTTTATCCAAATACAGCCCGAGGGGCCGCAAAAACTCCTACTTACAGCTAGACGTCAAATGGTAGTATTTCTTATACGATTTTTCCCGTTCCTCTTAAGTCGAAATTTTTTATCGTTCCTCATGTCTAAATTAGTATCGAAGGTCAATAAAATCATTTTGAAGAATTTTAACAAAAATTCTATTCAGTTTCTGTTGGTCGAGGTTGAGGTAACTAACTTACTTAGTTCACGATCAGAGACGTTGCCTAAGAAAACTGAGATACTGAGTTCGTTATCACAGTGCTTGTCTAAAAAACACTTTGGTCGCGACGATAAATCCTTTATCACATTCGTAACCATTGATTAACCTTTATTTTTCACATGCCTCGGTTTCCTTTGTTCTTTTAGGGGAATATATTCAATAGCCCCTGGCAAAGCAATAGATTAATATTCCCCTCTAATATATATTCCCCTCTACCATTCCTCGCTATAATATTCGCCTCTAATCTTCCCGTCTAATATCCCCCACACCACATCTTATGAAATCCTGTCAACCTCGCCGTGTGAAAAATAAGTACGTTATTTTGAGGCCCCTCGGGGATATGTGTTTATCCCCTCGTGGCCTCAAAATAACCTATACTTATTTTCCCAATCACGCATAAATCAAATTAATTGCCCCGGGCTAATATATATTAGCCCGGGGCAACTAACTTGATTCGTGCATGGTTGGGAGTAATTATTATAAATAAACAACCGCGGTACATCAAAGAAAACCGAGGTAATCGTGAACTAAGACGTGTTTATCACCGCAAAATAGTAAAACCAAACCCACCAAAACAAGACAGGACCACCAAATTTCCCTCAGGTTTCTGAAAATACTAACTTTAGCATAATAGATTATATACTAAAGTTGTGATGTTGCGTAAAACGGTTTTTTGTTGATTTATTAGTTCGACCAACGTCTTCAGCGTCTACAGCTGTCCCAGGTACTAAAAAAAGCCAGGTATAGTAGACAGGGCCGTAGATAGCGGGGGCAGCAGGGGCAACTGCCCCCTCCCCCCTCGAGAAAATCCAAAATATGATTTTTATAATGTTAATTATTATATTTGCTGCGAGCCGTAAGGCGAGCAGCTCACTAATCTTGACGAGGTCTGGGACGAGTTTATATGCGTTCACAAACTCGATTCTTAGGATTTCGTGGGCGATGATCTTCGGTATACGCAATGTCTACCGATCAGCGGCAGGCATATTAAAGATGGCAACAGAGTGCTTGATGGCACCAGCCGTTATTGCTGCAAATCAACAACCTAAAACTGCATAGATTGCCGTTCTTCACTTCAAGCAAGAGTGCTGACGCCATCACTCTTTAATGGCTCGATTTTATACGCGTGACGTCCATGTTGAGGAAAACGTCGCATGCTTAAGCTCTTTAATTGAAAATGCTTCGGACGATAACAAGTATTTTACTACTAAATAGTAAATGGTAGCAACTCGCAGCACTTCACTTTTGATAAAAACTTCTAGTTTATTGGTATTCAAACAGTTATTGCTGCGAGCCGTAAGGCGAGCAGCTCACTAATCTTGACGAGGTCTGGGCCGAGTTTATATGCGTTCACAAACTCGATTCTTAGGATTGCGTGGGTGATGATCTTCGGTATACGCAATGTCTACCGATCAGCGGCAGGCATTATTAAAGATGGCAACATTAGATATGGCAAAAGCCGTTATTGCTCCTAAAACTGACGCCATCACTCTTTAAAGGCTCGATTTTATACGCGTGACGTCCGTGTGAGGAAAACGTCGCATGCTTAAGCTCTTTAATTGAAAATGCTTCGGACGATAACAAGTATTTTACTACTAAATAGTAAATGGTAGCAACTCGCAGCACTTCACTTTTGATAGAAACTTCTAGTATAGTTAATTAATTGGGCAAGAACATCACATTTCCAGAGTCACAGAATAAAGTACTAACTAGTCGTTTAACATCATACAGTAACTCTGACAATGAGTTTTCGCGTTGCGTTCTCGCTTCCCAACGAACTTGCGAATTTCGTAACGAACTTCTGAACATTTTGGTGAAAAGTGACAAGTGAGTTGCAAATGACTGTCGTTATCTTTGTAAGTATGTAATACTGTGGTTTTAGACAAAATCTTTTGTAAAAATGAGAGAACGTATCTTAAAAATATGTTTTAAAATGTTCAAAATTTTGCTAAAATATGATCTCAGATCGCGGGGAATGCCATTTCAGAGACTCAAATCTCAAAAATTTTCCGGGGGAGCATACCCCGGACCCCCCTACAAATTTGGCACTCTTACTGCCCCCCTGCCTAAAAAATCCTGCCTGGCCTTGATAGTAGACATAGTTAGGCCCCTGGGACTTAAGGTGGCTCCCTACAGCTTTTTGATATGTCGAGTTTTCCTAATTTTATTGACGACCAAAGTTGAAAATTTATGCTGTTTTTGAATTTCGACCAACATTCGGACAAAATAAGTCATAAAATCAAAACCAGGCAATAAATAAAATCACTGACACCGTTTTGCTGGAACTTTATCTTGGAATCGAACTGCGAAAAAAAAAATTGAACAAAATGAAACGCTTTGTTCTTAAGTCGCCCCGAGTGAACCTCTCTGGTTTTACTTGAAAAATTTGCAACTATTATTAGCTTGTGTTCATCGAAAAATCAAATACAACATTGTATTGTACAAATTAATGGCTTTCTATAGATATCTATTTTATTTTTGTGGCATAAATTCTGACAATTTAAGAGCGCTTTACCGTCCTTTAACATACCACTCCTCTGCATATATGTACTCTTAGAAAGGTACATTTGTGGTCATTTGAACACGAAACAAGTGCTCTACTCAACTTCTGTCGTGTTCAAATGACGTCAAACGAACGTTTATAAGAGTACATATGCACGGAGCTTATGTTTTATTTGTTAAATATATATTTTTCTCAAACTCATTAATAATTCATGAGGAAAACATAATGAATCAGTTACCGAGACGTTGTTGTGAAATGTGGTAATAGACCACTTTCATAAAGTCCACCGCTTTAAATATTCTTTTATGTGCATCTAAACGAGCCTTTCTGGCCTCGTTATGAAGCAAAGATTCTTTTGAATTACAAACACACAAACGAGGCCAGAAAGGCTTATTAATATGCACATAAAAGAATATTCAAATTAATCGCTATTATGAAAGTGGGCTATAAACGCCCATAAATTAAGACAAGTTTTACCTCAAATTTCTCTTTAAATACTGATTTGTTTGAGAAGCTATACCATACACTCGAAAGCTGTTTGTTATCTGATTTAAAAACACCTCGAAGTGAATTAAAAAACTCGGCTATCGCGTCGTCGTTTTTCAACACACTTCTCGGTGTTTTCAAATCAGATAATAAACGGCTTCTCGTGTATGGTATATTACTTCTCAAATTCATTAATAATTCATAAGGAAAATTCAAAAGAAGTGAATGTTTAATCCGGTATTTGTAAGTATAGGATAAAACCCGAGAACGAGGGATTTATGCTATATAAAGACCCGCGCAGCGTCCGAGGGCTCTATATAGCTTAAATCCTGACGTTCGAGGGATTTATCTGACTTAAATAATTATTCAGGAGGTTTTCCAACAAAGTTTTATCTATTTTTTCTACCTTGGACAAAGATTTTCCTAGTTTTTTTCTTCGTTTCTTTTCTAATTAGTATTCAAGGGCTTTATGCGATATAAAGCCCTCGGAAGAACAAAGATAAACGACTCAATAATTTTTTAAATACTGTTAAAACATTGATTAATAAAACATCAATGTTTTATCAAAGGTATTAGACACTAGCGGCTCAAATTCAGTTTTTATCTAACGTTTCTTACAATTCTTAAACAAAGTATTCATCATGTACACTTAGAATTTGATAAGTAAGTTAAAATATTCGCGTCCGATCTTTATGGGCATCTACAATGGCTCGCCTTCGGCCTTCGGCTCGCCATTGTAAATGCCCGTAAAGATCGGCCGCTCATATTTTAACTACTAATTCTAAAACTCATTAATAATTCATGAGGAAAATTCAAAAGAAATTAAGGTTTAATCAAGGTTTAAGGTTTAATGTCTATTTACCCCGGTACAGAACTGATATCACTGTCTGTGAAGAACGACAGAACGGCTATTTATGGCACGTCACTTAGAATATAAAATGTGGGACTAATACTAAGGACTTATTAACCGAGTGCGAGGTCTGTACGGGAAAGTATTTGCCTGAGGTCTTCGTACAGACCGAGCGACGAAGGAGCGAGGTTTGTGCGATAAAAGCGAAGGCAAATACTTTCCAGTACAGACCGAGCAAACGAGGTTAATAAGGAATTTATTATATGGCTATTGGTTCATTTCATTTGTAAGCTTCGAGCGTTGTTTTCGTCTTCGGATTATGCTGTTTACCTTACCGAGGTAAACAGCATAATCCTTTATATATATATATATATATATATATATATATATAAACCGAAGTGAAATAGGAAAGAACGGTAAATTAAATTCATATTCTTTATTATTTTAAAGTTTTTATCAAGTGAAAAGGTCGTTGACATTCTTGTTGTTTTAATAAACAGATGAAATTTAAACACGTTAACTGTTGTAAATCTTCCTGAAACCTGTTGATCAACCACTGCAGTTATTCTGCGTTATTTACGTATATTGCTCACAAGTATTTATTGTTTAGGTGCACCCACGAGCAAAAATAACATTGCCGCAATTGTGGGCGGTGCAATTGGTGGTGTCGTCTTTCTCATAATACTTAATTTGCTAATCTGGTATTGCAAACGTTCAGCCGGTGGAAGCCGTAAGAGTAAGTAAAGCGTCTTTCTCTATCAATAAAACTTGCATTATAAATCGATACATACTATTGGACCAATAAAAAATATTGTTAGCAATGTTTTAGCTGCGCCTTCGCAGACGTTCTTATTTAGGGTTAGGGTTAGGGTTAGGGTTAGGGTTAGGGTTAGGGTTAGGGTTATCGCGATCGTGGCGATCGTTGCGTTTTATATGGAAACGGTGATTTAGCAATCTCAGCGATCTTGGCGATCAGTATGCATCCCAGCGGACCATTAAAACAATGGCCGCAATCAACCATGGATCCCAGTGGACCATTAAAACAATGGCCGCGATCAGCCACGGATCCCAGCAGATATTAAAATAATGGCCGCGATCAACCACGGATCCCAGCAGATATTAAAATAATGGCCGCGATCAACCATGGATCCCAGCGGACCAGTAAAACAATGGCCGCAATCAACCATGTATCCCAGCAGATATTAAAATAATGGCCGCGATCAACCATGGATCCCAGCGGACCATTAAAACAATGGCCGCGATCAACCATGGATCCCAGCAGATATTAAAATAATGGCCGCGATCAACAAATGGCCGCCTTAGCGATCATATGGAAACAGCGACATGATTGTTGATGATATGCCGAGTTAATTTTTGAGCGATCGCGGAGAACATGGCGATTATATGTACACGAGGCTTTAGAGGGAGACTGCCCCCCCCCCCCCCCCCTCTGACCCCCTTTTTAGCCCAACCCTTCATATATCGCTCCTCCGTGCCTGAGATACATATGAGTGTCCACCTAATGCTTTGCGCGCTCACAATGCAATGAGATCAGTGGATGAGAGTGCACGCCATCACTTTGGTCATGTACGCTCGCGGCCATTTTTCGGGCCACGAAGTTCAACAAGTGAAGCAATCCCTCGATATCTGTGCAATGGTTGCAGTAAATTACTCAATTTATGTTTTTCGTGAGAGCAAAGATGATTTAGTAAGTAGTTATTGTCATATTTTTGATACTATTTGATACACTCAGAGGGCCCTGGAGTTGTATTCCGAGACAAGTATTCGTCGATCGGCGTTTCTTACAAAACCAAACGAAGGCCAGACAAGAGATCATAACTAAATTAGTTGCTACTAATAAGAGCTAGCTAGACCCAAAGTTTTGTCATTTCAATAAGACTGCTGTTAGTTGTTTACAAGTGGTTTACCTGTTGGATTTCATCTCCGATTAGGATTTGTTTTGATTAGGCGCTGTTGTTCTCGTATTAAGTTTCTCATTGTTTGGTTCTCAGCCGATGATATTATACGCTTTCAAAAGTCGTTTGAATTGATTTGTAGCGATGTCTGACTCAGAATTTGCCGAAAATAATTATAAACGACACTCCACGAATCTCAGTGTCAGCGTGTTCTATTCGCAACGGCTTTGATTACAACGGTCTTTCAAGTACATATATATTATTTCGCATTTTACAGACTGTGCATATAAACACTTCTGTATGCTGTATACACGCTCCACGTTTCTGACGTATTTCTGCATGTCTGTCTGCTCATAGAATATAGGGAATAAAAGATTAAAAGGATCTTATAGGCTTTGCTAGGAAACTGTACGTGTCGAAGAGAAATATATTACTTTTGACGCTCCGCGTGAAATTAATTGACAATGATTTGTCTTTGTCTGAGAACTCAAAAATATTGGATGGTCTTCACGTTTGTGTTACTCATAGTCAATCGAGATATGGTCTGGAAACTCAACTAAAGTCTTTGGTCTATCTTTTTGTTCGCCTTTATGCATTTTTGTGCACGGTGTACGGTCACTGAACACATTGTATTTTAGAATAATGAACGAATTGTCCAATAGCAACGTTTCAGTTCAATCACTCAACCGTGCTATTTAAATATTAATAAACCTAAAACAAAGGATGTGCACGGTGTAAGGTACGGTTCAACATAAAATCACAGCTCATTATAGGCGCTTTGAAGTTTGCCGAGTTTCCAGACCATATCTCGATTGACTATGTGTTACTGTAGCCTATTCGAAGGGAAAGGAGCCTACAACTACAAACAAAACACTGCGATAAACTGCAGTATTGCATTTGAAAATTAAACGCCAGAGAACAAGAGCGCCGAATCAAAACAAATTCTAATCGGAGATGCAATCCAACAGGTAAACCACTTGTAAACAACTAACAGCAGTACGAATTATGCGTCTTATTGAAACGACAAAACTTTGAGTCTAACCAGCTCTTATTAATGGCATCTAATTTAGTGTCTACGTTTAGTTACGATCTCTTGTCTGGCCTTCGTTTGGTTTTGTAAGAAACGCCGATTGACGAATACTTGTCTCGAAATACAACTCCACAACCCTCTGAGGGTAATCAAATATCAAAAATATGACAATAACTACTTACTAAATCATCTTTGCTCTCACGAAAAACATAAATTGAGTAATTTACTGCAAGGATTGCTCAGATATCGAGGGATTGCTTCACTTGTTGAATTTCGTGACCCGAAAAATGGCCGCGAGGGTGCATTGTGAGCGCGCAAAGCATTAGGTGGACACTCATCCTTTAAAGTACACACAATTCGAAAATTAAGTTTGTCTTATTTGAAAAAATCACTTAAAATGATAGAGTAACATCTTTTGCAGTTTTTCGTTTCCTTGCTTCGTTCTTGAGATATTCATTTTCTTTGACATGGAAATTAAACATTTTGACGTCACCTCTGCATAATGACTTATCGAAGAAGGTTATTCACCTGCTTCTCTGATAACTCATTATGCACACGTGACGTTAAGATGTTTAATTTGTATATCAAACAAACTGGAATACACCAAATCCTAGTTTCATTTAGGCCCACATGCAAATTAGTTTCCTATTCAATTTGGGCCCCTATGCAAATTACATCGTGTCTATTAACGCATAACGGGAAGATAACATAGGCTGGGACTGTTTTTTCATATTTTGAGTTCATTATTTTTAGACACTACGTTTAGGATTATTGTCAAGGATAATCGATAAGCAAAGTTTATCCTTATCGAATACCAGTAGATAACCCCCCCCATATAGGTAAACAAAGGGATGCCGCCTCATTAAATATTCAGCGTGACTCACGCATGACTCATGCATGACTTACGCCTGACTCACGCATGACTCACGCCTGTGACATGTTTGGACAAGACTGGAATATAGTTAGTGCGCATGAAGTTATAAAAATTGAATAATATGGGGACTTTGAATATTATATTAACCTAAATGATCAAACAGTCTTATACACGTTTTGTGGCAATAAGTGTTAACAATTTTAGAGAGTTATCGTTTACTTTGGCGTAGTTTGTAGAGGAACGAAACAGAAATGGATAGAGACACTTTATATTTTTTATCTTAAACCTGGTTTGTAGGATTTTAGCGGGGTTTTGAACAGCCTAAAGTGTCTGAATTAGCAGAGATAACGTATAGACTTGAATTAATAGCATATCATAAATATTAGGACCTAAATATTCAAACAGAGTAAATCATCCTAGAATTATTGCTAACTAAACCCTAGTTTAAGAGCGAGGAAATTGTAGGAAGATAGAATGAGGAATCACGAGAAGTCATGAAAAGAACGATTTTAAATGTCGAAATATAAAGGCAAAGCGATTTATTACTTTGAAAGCGTTGTTAGGTTAACTGGAGTACAAACGGAGTAAGTCATCCTAAAATCACTGCTAACTAAACCCTCGTTTATAAGCGAGGAAATCGTAGGAAGATAGAATGAAGAATCAATTCGAGAAGCCGTAAGAAGAACGATCAATGATTTCATGAGAAAATATAAACGGAATAACTCTTTAAGCTGGTTGCTACGCTTTCTGTTACTAAATGTGATATTTGCATATTTATCCTCAGTGCACGTGCAGGAGACAAAAGAGAAACTCATTAGGGCAATTAAGAGGATTAAGCGCTTAGGCAAGTCTAGGCGAGAAAGTCATTAGCAACACGCGTACATGTAATATAGAATTTAAAATATTTTATTGAGAAATATATCTTTACACACAAAAAAACAAAACAACTCTTGATTATTATTGACTGTTGTTTCATGTGAATCTTCGTATAATCTTAGTCTTAGGACTATAGTCTTAGTCTGAGGACAATATAGTCTTAGTCTTAGGACTATATAGTCTTAGTCTTATAATCTCACCTAAAATAACCCCAAATACCCCCGGGGTACCCCCAAACACCCCCGGGGTACCCCAATCACCCCTGGGGTAACCCCTAAACACCCCCGGGATACCCCAATCACCCCTGGGGTAACCCCTAAACACCCCCGGGATACCCCAATCACCCCTGGGGTAACCCCCAATCACCCCTGGGGAACCCGCATCTCCCTGGGGTAACCCCCAAACACCCCCAGGGTACCCCCAAACACCCCATGGGGTAACCCCCAAACACCCCCGGGTTTAATTCATTTTAGGGGTGATCATGAGTTTTTGGAGGATAATAAGGGGCATGAAAAGGTATTAATGCATGGATCTGGGGTCTCGGAGCCAGGAGCTGGGGGCTCGGAGATAGGAGCCAAGGGCTCGGAGCCAGGAGCCAAGGGCTCGGAGCCAGGAGCCAAGGGCTCGGAGCTCGAAGCCAAAAACTCGGAGCTAGGAGCCAAGGGCTCGGAGCTAGGAGCCAAGGGCTCGGAGGTCGCAGCCGAGAGTTCGGAGTCTTATCTTCCTTATCTTCCTCTTATCTTCCCATTATCTTCCTTTATCTTCCCATTATCTTCCTTGTCTTCCTCTTATCTTCCCCTTATCTTCCCCTTATCTTCCCATTATCTTCCTTATTTTCCTCTTATCTTCCTCTTATCTTCCCATTATCTTCCTTATTTTCCTCTTATCTTCCCATTATCTTCCTTTATCTTCCCATTATCTTCCTTATCTTCCTCTTATCTTCCCCTTATCTTCCCCTTATTTTCCCATTATCTTCCTTTATCTTCCTTTATCTTCCTCTTATCTTCCCCTTATCTTCCCCTTATCTTCCTTATCTTCCTCTTATCTTCCCCTTATCTTCCCCTTATCTTCCCCTTATCTTCCCCTTATCTTCCCCTTATCTTCCCATTATCTTCCTTATTTTCCTCTTATCTTCCCATTATCTTCCCATTATCTTCCTTATCTTCCTTATCTTCCTCTTATCTTCCCCTTATCTTCCCCTTATCTTCCCATTATCTTCCCATTATCTTCCTTTATCTTCCTCTTATCTTCCCCTTATCTTCCCCTTATCTTCCTTATCTTCCTCTTATCTTCCCCTTATCTTCCCCTTATCTTCCCATTATCTTCCCATTATCTTCCTTTATCTTCCTCTTATCTTCCCCTTATCTTCCCCTTATCTTCCTTATCTTCCTCTTATCTTCCCCTTATCTTCCCCTTATCTTCCCCTTATCTTCCCCTTATCTTCCCCTTATCTTCCTTATTTTCCTCTTATCTTCCCCTTATCTTCCCATTATCTTCCCATTATCTTCCTTATCTTCCTCTTATCTTCATCTTATTTTCCTTATCTTCCCCTTATCTTCCCATTATCTTCCCATTATCTTCCTTATGTTCCTCTTATCTTCCCCTTATCTTCCCCTTATCTTACCATAATCTTCCTTTATCTTCCTATCTTCCCCTTATCTTCCCCTTATCTTCCCATTAGCTTTCTTATCTTCCCTTTATCTTCTTCTCATCTTTCTTATATTCCATTTATCTTCCCATACGATTGATTCAATCTTAGGATACAGTTATTCAATCTTATAAGAATCAATCGTATGGGAAGATAAGTGGAATATAAGAAAGATGAGAAGAAGATAAAGGGAAGATAAGAAAGGTAAAGGGAAGATAAGGGGAAGATAAGGGGAAGATAAGGGGAAGATAGGAAGATAAAGGAAGATTATGGTAAGATAAGGGGAAGATAAGAGGAACATAAGGAAGATAATGGGAAGATAATGGGAAGATAAGGGGAAGATAAGGAAAATAAGATGAAGATAAGAGGAAGATAAGGAAGATAATGGGAAGATAATGGGAAGATAAGGGGAAGATAAGAGGAAAATAAGGAAGATAAGGGGAAGATAAGGGGAAGTTAAGAGGAACATAAGGAAGATAATGGGAAGATAATGGGAAGATAAGGGGAAGATAAGGAAAATAAGATGAAGATAAGAGGAAGATAAGGAAGATAATGGGAAGATAATGGGAAGATAAGGGGAAGATAAGAGGAAAATAAGGAAGATAAGGGGAAGATAAGGGGAAGATAAGGGGAAGATAAGGGGAAGATAAGGGGAAGATAAGAGGAAGATAAGGAAGATAAGGGGAAGATAAGGGGAAGATAAGAGGAAGATAAAGGAAGATAATGGGAAGATAATGGGAAGATAAGGGGAAGATAAGGGGAAGATAAGAGGAAGATAAGGAAGATAAGGGGAAGATAAGGGGAAGATAAGAGGAAGATAAAGGAAGATAATGGGAAGATAATGGGAAGATAAGGGGAAGATAAGGGGAAGATAAGAGGAAGATAAGGAAGATAAGGAAGATAATGGGAAGATAATGGGAAGATAAGAGGAAAATAAGGAAGATAATGGGAAGATAAGGGGAAGATAAGGGGAAGATAAGGGGAAGATAAGGGGAAGATAAGGGGAAGATAAGAGGAAGATAAGGAAGATAAGGGGAAGATAAGGGGAAGATAAGAGGAAGATAAAGGAAGATAAAGGAAGATAATGGGAAAATAAGGGGAAGATAAGGGGAAGATAAGAGGAAGATAAGGAAGATAATGGGAAGATAAAGGAAGATAATGGGAAGATAAGAGGAAAATAAGGAAGATAATGGGAAGATAAGAGGAAGATAAGAGGAAAATAAGGAAGATAATGGGAAGATAAGGGGAAGATAAGGGGAAGATAAGAGGAAGACAAGGAAGATAATGGGAAGATAAAGGAAGATAATGGGAAGATAAGAGGAAGATAAGGAAGATAAGACTCCGAACTCTCGGCTGCGACCTCCGAGCCCTTGGCTCCTAGCTCCGAGCCCTTGGCTCCTAGCTCCGAGTTTTTGGCTTCGAGCTCCGAGCCCTTGGCTCCTGGCTCCGAGCCCTTGGCTCCTGGCTCCGAGCCCTTGGCTCCTATCTCCGAGCCCCCAGCTCCTGGCTCCGAGACCCCAGATCCATGCATTAATACCTTTTCATGCCCCTTATTATCCTCCAAAAACTCATGATTACCCCTAAAATGAATTAAACCCGGGGGTGTTTGGGGGTTACCCCATGGGGTGTTTGGGGTACCCTGGGGGTGTTTGGGGGTTACCCCAGGGAGATGCGGGTTCCCCAGGGGTGATTGGGGGTTACCCCAGGGGTGATTGGGGTATCCCGGGGGTGTTTAGGGGTTACCCCAGGGGTGATTGGGGTATCCCGGGGGTGTTTAGGGGTTACCCCAGGGGTGATTGGGGTACCCCGGGGGTGTTTGGGGGTACCCCGGGGGTATTTGGGGTTATTTTAGGTGAGATTATAAGACTAAGACTATATAGTCCTAAGACTAAGACTATATTGTCCTCAGACTAAGACTATAGTCCTAAGACTAAGATTATACGAAGATTCACATGAAACAACAGTCAATAATAATCAAGAGTTGTTTTGTTTTTTTGTGTGTAAAGATATATTTCTCAATAAAATATTTTAAATTCTATATTACATGTACGCGTGTTGCTAATGACTTTCTCGCCTAGACTTGCCTAAGCGCTTAATCCTCTTAATTGCCCTAATGAGTTTCTCTTTTGTCTCCTGCACGTGCACTGAGGATAAATATGCAAATATCACATTTAGTAACAGAAAGCGTAGCAACCAGCTTAAAGAGTTATTCCGTTTATATTTTCTCATGAAATCATTGATCGTTCTTCTTACGGCTTCTCGAATTGATTCTTCATTCTATCTTCCTACGATTTCCTCGCTTATAAACGAGGGTTTAGTTAGCAGTGATTTTAGGATGACTTACTCCGTTTGTACTCCAGTTAACCTAACAACGCTTTCAAAGTAATAAATCGCTTTGCCTTTATATTTCGACATTTAAAATCGTTCTTTTCATGACTTCTCGTGATTCCTCATTCTATCTTCCTACAATTTCCTCGCTCTTAAACTAGGGTTTAGTTAGCAATAATTCTAGGATGATTTACTCTGTTTGAATATTTAGGTCCTAATATTTATGATATGCTATTAATTCAAGTCTATACGTTATCTCTGCTAATTCAGACACTTTAGGCTGTTCAAAACCCCGCTAAAATCCTACAAACCAGGTTTAAGATAAAAAATATAAAGTGTCTCTATCCATTTCTGTTTCGTTCCTCTACAAACTACGCCAAAGTAAACGATAACTCTCTAAAATTGTTAACACTTATTGCCACAAAACGTGTATAAGACTGTTTGATCATTTAGGTTAATATAATATTCAAAGTCCCCATATTATTCAATTTTTATAACTTCATGCGCACTAACTATATTCCAGTCTTGTCCAAACATGTCACAGGCGTGAGTCATGCGTGAGTCAGGCGTGAGTCATGCATGAGTCATGCGTGAGTCACGCTGAATATTTAATGAGGCGGCATCCCTTTGTTTACCTATATGGGGGGGGGGGTTATCTACTAATACCTAAACATTAAAAAGTTTCTGAAACCAGAAATGTTATGTTTACTACGGCTGCTTCAGCCTCATGTTATAAATGAACTACGTTTTATCCCGACTCAGATTGTATGCGCAGTCGAAACTCCAATTTCGTCTATATCTCAACAACGAAGCAACGAAACGAAAAACTGCAAAAGATATTACTTTGTCGTTTTAAGTGTTCTTTCAAATAAGAGAAACTTAATTTTTCAGTCAAAGACATTTTAAAATAGTGTGACGTTAAGATCTGTTTCAAATACAAGAAACCTAATTTTCGTTTCATGGAACACAATTTTCTTACTAAGACTATTTCCGTTTATTTTTAGGAGACATGATTGGAAGAGAGTAAGTAGTTTTTTAAAAACGACTTTTATGACGCGACATTTTTGACACCAAACAGAGCAACTGTGAGTTCTGCCAGTTCGTTCGTTCTGTTGAAGCGATAGCACGGGACATTTTTGACGCGATGTATTTGGCGCAACTTTTTTGACACAACTTTTTTAACGCAAGACTTTTAACGCGACGTTGTTGACACGTTATACAAGCGAGAATTTTTTCACACGTTTTGGACTGACTTTTGGCGGAATATTTTTGAAGCGCCGTTTTTGAAACGACTTTTTTGACGCGACGTTTTTGACACGACCTTTTTAACGCGACATTTTTACGCGACTTTTTAGACGCGACGTTTTTGTTGATACGACTATTTAAAGGACTTTTTTGATGCGAGATTTTTGCGTTTTCGACGCAAATTTTCGAGACGACCTTTTTAACGCGATTTTTTTACGGGAATTTTTCGGCACAACTTTTCTGACGGGACAGTTTTACGCGACGTTTTCGACAGGACATTTTAAACGAATTTTTTGACGCGAGGTTTTTGACCCGACTTTTTTGATGCGAGATTTTTAACGCGACTTTTTTGACGCTATCTTTTTTTTACGCCACGTTTCGCGTTACGTTAACCAAATAAGGCATCGGCCGTTAGCACTGTGTCTGGTTATATGACTGAATCTGTCATTTCATTTTCTAGAGATGACATTGTGGGAAATAGTTTAAATCCTAGTTATGTCGCCGCTTTGGGTGACAGTATGGATGGAGGCAACCCGTATGAATCTGTTGACCAAGCGAAGATAGACCAGGCTCGTGGAGCTGACGAAGCAGGACCTAGTAACGAGAGCCCTGCAGATGCTGGTAAGAAGAGCCCTCCAGATGCTGCTAACAGCTTGCCTCCTGTGTATGCGGTGGTTGATAAGTCAAAGATAACACCAAAACCACCACCGGAGAAAGTAAGTCATTGATACTGAGCGCCAGCAAGCCAGCGCATCATCGTTGCGTGGAAGTTTTGACACTAGGCTGCGTGCTATTTGAGGCGGAAGGCGAAAGGAACGGCTGTCGTAGTCCTATTCTAGCCTAGTTTTTAGGCCTAGCAAAATTCGAAAATACTTTCACTTCACAGCATGGTTTGAGGAAGAGTTGTGATGTTATGATGTCCTTAGTGTTTCCCGACATTTACTATTCCATCTGCATAAAATAATACAAGCCAGCTCACCGCGGATCAACGAAGGTTCACTGGCCTAGCTTTCTTATCACTAGCTTTCCTTCTGCACCGCCAAAAGTTGAAAGTTAAATAGTTAATCTAGCCTAGTTTGTAAGCCTTTCGTTTCCGCCATGAGCTTGGCCGCGTAGTCGGTTTGGGTTCTTGGGAAGACTGGGAAGAGGCTGGAAACGAGAAGGCCTAGCAACATTCATAAAAAGGTCCTGCCCAGAATCGTTCTGGCCCTTCGAGTGTTCCTGGTCTGAACTGTGTCGTATGGCGGCCGATATGCCTCGACACAGCCACGTTGATCTGCGTCCTTCGGATCGTAATTCAGTCGCTGGCTGCGAGTAAGTATGGTTAGCCCCAAGTCCTTTATCCTAAGTGGCTTGTTTACGCTGACACGATCATATACGCAGGTTGTCACATGCCGTGCTAGGACTTAAGTCTATTAAACACGTTGGTCACAGACAAAAGTCAAAACACAATCCAATTCTCCGACAGAAAACACAATTTGCAATAACGAAACACGATTGCCTGTATTTAACGTATTTCCACACATGTACACAGCGTTCATATGTCGAGTCTCTTCGGGTATTAAATATTAACACAGCTATTAACGGCATGTGCGATTGTATATATCAAGATACTTGCCAGCGACATTACTGACCAATAACTATGTCTGTGAACACACAACACACATCCGAGACGAGAAAGACTTGATCAGACATCAAGAAAGCAAAGAAAGAAAGTATTATTTCCACACATGTACAGCGTTCATATGTCAAGTCACTTAATCAACGGCGTGTGCGATTGTAAGCGTATATAATATCAAGATACTTGCCAGCGACATTACTGACCAATAACTATGTATGTGAACACACAAAACACATCCGAGACGAGAAAGACTTGATCAGACATCAGGAAAACAAAGATAGAAAGCATTTAGCATGCACAGCATCAGTTTCGGAAAGCCTGGTCGGATGACGCAATAATTGCCATTTCCGACAGACAAAAAGAAAACAAAAAAAAAATGGAGCCGAAACCTAGGCTCGGTCTCTGATCATTAAGCGTTATGTCAGTACACATTAGCCCAAGTAATTAAATTACATATATTTACATAATCAGGATTGTTGATTGAAGAGAGCTAACCAAGTGCTATTCAGTGGCTGACTCTCCTGTGAAGTCGTATATTTGACTTTTAAAAATTTAAATTTCCTCATTCTTTGAATGAGTGTTTGTCGCTGCCTTGAAGCAAAGATTACGTCATTTTGGTTGTTAAGTTGTTTTTGCTTATATGCCGTGGGCTATAACGAAAACCGGAAAGATATTAAATATATATTTACAACTACACAAAATAGATGTGGAGGTAAACACACCGGCAATTGTTCGGCTTGGCTACATTCGAATTTTATACCTCGAATGTTTCACTCAATTCACTGTTTATACACAATTCTGTTAGATTGCGTCATATTGAAAATATAGGGTGTGGGGGCCGGGAACGAATTGCCGTAAATATATAGCCTGGCGAACTTCGTTTACGGGCCCGTAAATATAGCCACTGCGTAAATAATAAACGTGATGTTTCAATATAAAATTCGAAGCACGGGTGGCGTGTGCTGTTAGGGCGCTGCCTCTCACCGCTGTAGTTAAGCCCAGTTGGACGGGGTTAGTACTTGGATGGGTGACCGTCTGGGAATAACCTCCGTCCTCGAACTTGAATTTCACGTGAGTAGAGTTTAGTCTCTCCTGTGCTTTGAGGGTTTTTCGCAGGGTTCTGCGGTTTTCCTCCCTCCGTAAAATCAACACTTAGGTCTTAGCTTATGTCGTGCACTTTAGTCATGAGCCTCTGGCTCCGATGATTGGGCAACCACTTCCTGTGTTTAACCAAGTTAAATAAATCGCTACTCATTACCACGAATTCTCGCTTGTAATTTTTTGACCTCATTTTGTAACTTTCCTACGATACAACAACTCGACACAATCATTCTACACTATCACACATATTATATTTTAATGAATGCTAACCTGTGAGACTGAGGAGCGAGCGATTCCTCCTTCATCTGTTGAACAAGGGAACGAGAAAGCCAACGTTGTACAGAGTTAACTCGAACTTCATTTCTCCTTCATAGGTTCCAGCAAATTCCACAAGTCTACATTAGCTTACATTATCAAAATCGGGCCGTACTTTCTTCCCCATCCATCTTTGAACACGTTGTAAAAGCGAAGCCAACCACGCACAATTTTGTTTTTGAAATACGTCTATGCAACGAAATGGAAAAAATAATATTAAAGTAAATTTTGAGATTACCTGTCTGTATCTCTTTCAATTGTGAAAGTTTCAGGGCGAATAATTGAAGAAAAGTATGTTTGTTTAACGTTTGAAAAACGGCCCAGAAAGTTGAGACATTTTATTCCACAACAAATGAGGGTCTACCAGTTCCATCATGCTAGCCTCAATAAATAAAGTCACTTTATAGACCTTTTCAAGTTTTTTTCCGCCATGACGCAAGGGGTGCAAAACCATTGGGGCGAGTGCGCGGCCATGACTATTTATCCTTGTTAAAATCATGGCAAAACCCGCGAAGCAAGAAGGATATCGCCTCGATTTTTGTCAAATTCGTCTTTAATCGTCGTTTGGATGACTTTTCTGTGGGCTGGTATGTTCGTTCTTTGATTTTAGACCATTATCGCTGATAACCAACCTGAGAAACGCTATAATACGAAAGTTTCCTCAACTGAGGGGTGGCTTTGCTGTTATGACGGGCACGACCGAGTGACGATTTCAGCAACGCAATGTAAAACTTTACCTCCAACTACTCTCTTGTAAATCACTCGAACTTCAAGCGTAGAGTAACCAGAGGTTCATCTTCATCATCTGAAGTCCAAAATATCCTCTTTCTCGTTATCAAACGAACTTAACGAAGTGTATTATGTATTAGATCCCCTTCTCGCAGGAAAGTGATACGTTTCGGGTTACGCATGTTTACTTCTATTAAATATGTACACGTTAACTTGCATTATACAGGACAAAACGAGTATAAAGATAGAACTGATCGTTCATATTGATTGCATTTTTATCGAATTAAACACATAATTTATTTTGAAGAACGAAGCAATTTTATTTGGTAAGTTTTGAGAAATTTGACACCATTGGCGTTGAAAATTTTGGACAAATGTTTGCCTTACGCCAAGTTTCTGCCGAAATCTGGTGATTTGCCCGCCTATTAAGAACCAAAACTTTAAGACAACACCTCTTTACCTAACATTCTGGACTGCGTTTGTTGTTATCACAGTATCCCACTGCACAGCGAGGAGTTTTGTCTCTGCTAAAATCGACAAACAGTCGCGTCCCGTGTCCGCCACAATCGCGCAGCCACCCCTCAGTTGTGGAAACGTTCGTATTATAGCGTTTCTACACATTGGTTATCAGCGATAATGGTCTAAAATCAAAGAACGAACATACCAGTCCACAGAAAAGTGGTCCAAACGACGATTAAACACGAATTTGACAAAAATTGAAGCGATATCCTTCTTGCTTCGCGGGTTTCGCCATGATTTTAACAAGGATAAATAGGCATGGCCGCGCGCTCGCCCCAATGGTTTTGCACCCCTTGCGTCATGGCGGAAAAAAACTTAAAAAGGTTTATTCAGCACAAGTGGTACGTCTTTTAGCGTGGTACGTCTTTTAGGGCGCCGCCTCTCACTAAAATGTTAAGTGTTCCCTCAGTCCTTTATCCTCTTTTTACAATCCATGCTTCTTCTCTTTCATCGTTAGAAACCGGACGCCTTGACCTACGCTTCCTTGGACCCAGTCTTACTTCAACCTGACAGTTCCAAAATGCGAGACCGCACTCGTGAGGAAACTAACTACGCCAGCATTGACCTTGACAAGCTCACCGAGCATCAAGTGTAGATCACCGGAAACCACTTTGGAAACCATGGAACCGTAAGCGCCAATTTTTAACCATATACTAATGGAATTTTGTTTTTTAGTTTTAAAATAGTTTTGATTTGTTCCTGATACCCTGCAAGTCAGAGCCCCTTTCCGACCTACGCAGGCTTTGGGGGCTCTGCCAACAAATTCGATCTTCGTCCCAAGTTTGGGGCGAGTCAGTCAGGTTTTAAACTGGTCAAACAAGTTCTAGTTTATGAACACAACGTAAGCAGGAAAATAGCAAGTAACCTGTTAGAGCCTGGGCCAAAAATAGTATCTTGGCAACCGTTCACGCAAGCTCAAAAAGAAATATCGAGTTTGTTGGCAGTGCCTACTTTCCCCCGAAGCTTGCGCAAGTCGGAGAGGGGCTCTGACTCGCAGGGTAGATTAGACCGTGCCCATGACACGAACTTAAGTTGGTACGTCTTATTTGAAAGAACACCTAAAATGACAAAGTAACATCTTTTGCAGTTTTTCGTTTCCTTGCTTCGTTGTTGAGATATTTCAGGTTGTTTGATAAGGAAATTAATCTTGCATGCATGCATGCATATTGAGTTATCGGAGGTTATATATCTTTGATATTATCAAATACAATCACTTGAATATCTACATGTTTAGTGTTGTGAGACGAACACACCCACATGCGTTCTTCAAGTTAATTTGGTTTGATTAGGTCCGTTATTGTGGAACATGTTCCAAAATGATATGCCATTACAGATGCAAAATCCACATTTGTATCTATATGCTGACGACCATCATCTCTGCACCATGGGTAAAGAAATTCAAAAAGTAAAAGACGATTTGGTTAATGATATGGTAACAGCATCAAACTGGTATGAAGAAAACTTTTTAAGAGCGAATCCTGAAAAATTTCAGACGATAACGTTAAAACCAAAGCGAACAAATGATAATGATATTGATGTGTCTCTTAGTATTGACGGTTACCAAATACCTAACAGAGAAGATCTTAAAGTACTGGGAGTAAACCTTGATGAAATTCTTGATTTTAATAAACATGACACTACTGTGTGTAGAAAAAGTAGCAGAAAAGTTGGAGTGATATTACGTTTACGGAAGTTAATTCATACATCTGCAAAGCTACAACTTTACAAGTCTGCAATCTTACCGCATCTCACGTATTGTCACTTGGTGTGGCACTTTTGTCGGGCTTCAGATAAAAGGATGTTAGAGCGAATTCAAGAGCGAGCCTTCAGGGCAGTATATAATCTCAATCGTGAATAGTCTCTCAAGTTTAATTAATAGAAGACTTCAAGATACAGTAATATTAATGTACAAAATTAAGAACAATTTAAGTCCTGTTCACTTAAATGAAATCTTCATAAAAATATTGATCATTACAAACTGCGAGATGCAGATTTTAACATACCGCGATACAGTTCAGTAAAATACGAGAAACATTCTTTAAGATACTATGGCCCTTATATATGGTCTAAATTAACCAAAGAAGATAAAGATAAACCTAGCCTAGAATCTTTTAAAAGGAATATTAGAAAACAGGACTTAGAAAGCATACTTGATAATAACTGCAGGAATTGTATTGTATGCCCAACTTAATTTTTGTTTTTTTCTCATTGTCTATTTATCTATTTATATATCATATTGTATATAGGTGTATTAAGAAATATTCTTAATAGTTTTAGTAGGTAAATTATTGTAAAAATAGAGAAATTTTGATCTGGTAGTATATTTATCTTAAATCCTATTTTAGTTTAAAACTTATATAAATAGTGTCCCAATTAGCTGTAATAGAGCTAAAACATCGACACTTAAATAAAGTTATTCATTCATTTATAAATTGCCTCGTCTGAATATGAAATTGTCCATGCAACGAACCAATGACCATTAATTTGCTTTCAAAAACGTTTATCATCATTCCAACAACGTCTAGTACATCACAATTAAGAATTTACTACGATTCACACTTAAAATACTTACTAAATTTGTAAAAACATTCTCTTGCTGAATATGAGAATAACCCGCTCCTTGAATATCTTGCTCGATGCTGTCAACAATGACTTATTAAATACTTGGTTTACAGTAGTTATTTTGGCTTCGGTGGTTTGTCTTGAGTCAATCGTTTTATTGTGTTTTGATTGGCTCCGAAGGCATTCTTTTGTTAACTTAACGTAACATAACATAACGCAACTTAACTCAACTCAACTCAACTCAACTCAACTCAACTCAACTCAACTCAACTCAACTCAACTCAACTCAACTCAACTCAACTCAACTCAACTCAACTCAACTCAACTCAACTCAACTCAATTCAACTCAACTTAACTTAACTTAACTTAACTTAACTTAACTTAACTTAACTTAACGTAACGTAACTTAACTTACATTACACGCACGATAGCATAGTCTATAAAAATCTTGTGGTCAGACTTATATTAAATTCTCATCCAAATTTCAAGCAAATTCAACCAAATTTGAAAGGGTTGGTCCTTTGTCAATGATCAATATTTCCACAAACGTTCATGAAAATCTGTGCAGTAGTTTGTGAGACATCCTGGCGACAAACAAACAAACAAACAAACAAACAAACAAACAAACAAACAAACAAACAAACAAACAAACAAACAAACAAACAAACAAACAAACAAACAAACAAACAAACAAACAAACAAACAAACAAACAAACAAACAAACAAACAAACAAACAAACAAACAAACAAACAAACAAACAAACAAACAAACAAACAAACAAACAAACAAACAAACAAACAAACAAACAAACAAACAAACAAACACGGGTGCAAAACATAACCTCCCGAAGTTAACAACTTGAAATATCTCAAGAACGAAGCAAGGAAACGAAAAACTTCAAAATATGTTACTTTGTCATTTTAAGTGTTCTTTCAAATAAGACAAACTTGATTTTCCTGTCAAAGGCATGTTAAAGGGCGCACAATTATTCAATTATTAAGTGCAATTTCTAGCAAGGAGATCGGCGAGATTTAGCTTATCGGTGTAAGTAGCTAGGTTCATGTTGATATTCACACAAAACGAGGAACTGAAGGTTTTTATGTTCACAGTTTGCACAAGAACAAGCACCGCTCGAGGTTAAAAGAGATGATTCAAAATGCAAAATACGTCCTCAAATACGTACCCTAATGGACAAAATATTTGAGCCGCCCAAAGGAAGATATTGTTGTCAGACAAAACCATTACAAATACAAATTAAAGTACTTTTTTCAGAATGTCAGGGGAAAATCATGCTTAATCGCGCGCTAAACGTCGCACATTAGACAAATTTAATTCGAATTAACTTCGTCGGTAATGCGACATAAATGCGAAGTCGAGTTCAACGTCGAAATTCAGTCGAATTTGATGGTTTTTACTTGGAGTCGTGGAGCCTGAAAACAATTTCTTGAAAACATGGTGCCGAATTGTCACAGACAGAAGAGAAACATTTAATTCGACGCGACGATAAGTCGTCGTGTACTGACTCGAACACGCATTGTCGTCGCATTATCCATCTAACTCAGACGAATTTAATTGCCGAGACGAACTTAATTCGTGAGTCGTATTCAATCGAGTTATACGTCGCAGTTTCGTCGAATAAAATTCAAACAATTAAATTCGTCTGAATTAAATTCGTCTATTGTGCGACGTTTAGCGCAGGCCTGGGACTCACAAATTTGATGCCACACGGTATTTTAGAAAGCCGCGGGTCAATTTGAGTCATCCCTTTTAACCCCGATCTTAGCCCGTGTAGCTGGCTGTATATTGGGGTTGGGGGAACAGCGCTGCCAAACGTTTGCGCATGCGTGAACTCGCTGAGTAAACATTGCAAGAGAAATGGGAACTAGCCGTAGCGACAACAACCAGACAGTGAAGACTAAGTAAGACTCGACTATTCATTTGTGTTTTAAAAAAAGGGTAAAGAAAATTAGGAAAGGGTAAATTCAGAATATGTTACAATATTGACAAGGAAGCCATGCACAAATTACCTACCTTATCTTTTTGGTAGTAGGCTTATAATTTTAACTTTTGTGTCGGACTCTCGGACCAGTCCAAATATTTCAGTGTTTTCCTGCTCTTTTTCTGAGGACGAGCCTGGGACGAGCTCGGACGTCGCGCATGTGCAAAACGTTTGGCAGCGGTGTTGGTTGGGGGTGGAGTTGGGACGCAGGCTATCTCAACCTGCTCGGTCTAACCAATTCATTTCACGAAGTTTATTTACTAACTTCCTATTTTGTATTTGATTGGTTCCAGCCAATAGGAATCACCAAATTCAAAACAACTTCTCCAACGCGAGTTTAGATAAACCGAAACTTGTCAGGAATGATCCAATGAATTGCAATAATATTTTAGGAACACTTCTATTGTGCTACGACAGTAAATGTTGATTTAATTTCGACGAGTATTGCCTAATGGTGGCGCAGAAGTTTAGCTTATAAGAAAAACACTTGATTCTGCACTGATTCGAATCATATATATATATATATATATATATTAGAAATGTAATTAACAGTCTTCATTACAATTTATTACAAATAACTTAACGTTACCGTGTACCTTCTGAGACGAATTTATTTCGAAAAAACATTTTTAAATCATGACCGTGACGTGTCTCTATATGTGATAGAGACACGCTCGCTATTTTCGATGAACTTTTTCTTCGATTTTGCGGCTCAGACAACTTGATTTCTATATGAGCTTATTATTTGGATAATTGGATTAATATGGATGAAAACATTCGCAGTGCGTGTTTTATCAGATTTAATTGCTGCTCATGTTTTAAATATAGAGAGAGCAGTGAGCCATCCCTTAAGGTATATGGTAACCTTAACAGAAGTGTTTTATTGATATACATGGCAAAACCTTCATTTGTTGATCAAATTATGACAAATGTAGTCATTGTAGTTTTTAATATTTAATCAAATGATGTCAATCTTAAAAATGTCAAAATTTGTCTACCAGTCTTGTTAAAATGTAATCCCTGTACAACAGGCTAGCTTTAGTCAAATTTGTCTTTAAAATAAAAATGTTACAAAAAAACTTATGGTTTCTGTCTGTCTGTCTGTTTGTTTGTCTGTCTGTTTGTCTGTCTGTTTGTCTGTCTGTCTGTCTGTTTGTTTGTTTGTCTGTCTGTTTGTCTGTCTGTGTCTGTCTGTCTGTGTCTGTCTGTCTGTCTGTGTCTGTCTGTCTGTCTCTGTGTCTGTGTCTGTGTCTGTGTCTGTGTCTGTCTGTCTGTCTGTCTGTCTGTCTGTCTGTCTGTCTGTCTGTCTGTCTGTCTGTCAGTCTGTCTGTCTGTCTGTCTGTCAGTCTGTCTGTCTGTCTGTCTGTCTGTCTGTCTGTCTGTCTGTCTGTCTGTCTGTCTGTCTGTCTGTCTGTCTGTCTCTGTCTGTCTGTCTGTCTGTCTGTCTGTCTGTCTGTCTGTCTGTCTGTCTGTCTGTCTGTCTGTGTCTGTCTGTCTGTGTCTGTCTGTCTGTGTCTGTCTGTCTGTCTGTCTGTCTGTCTGTCTGTCTGTCTGTCTGTCTGTCTGTCTGTCTGTGTCTGTCTGTCTGTGTCTGTGTCTGTGTCTGTCTGTGTCTGTCTGTCTGTGTCTGTGTCTCTGTGTGTGTCTGTGTCTGTCTGTGTCTGTCTGTGTCTGTCTCTGTCCGTCCGTCCGTCCGTCCGTCCGTCCGTCCGTCGTCGTCTGTCTGTCTGTCTGTCTGTCTGTCTGTCTGTCTGTCTGTCTGTCTGTCTGTCTGTCTGTCTGTCTGTCTGTCTGTCTGTCTCACAAGAAATGCAATAAATGTTGGTGGAAAAAAGTGTTAAATTACCGGTCCATCCTAGAAGGCTAGTCACTAAACACTTGTTTAATCCAGTACATGTTGCTTGCCCAAATGACAGTACTTAAAGTGCCCCTAACCCCAAACATTTTATCGTTTACTTTGAAACCGCTTCTAAAGTTATGAAGAATGTCGTTGAAACTTCGGCCATAACAGTTTTTGTTCTTAAGTGTACATGAAATGAAAAATACTAAATATTCGTACCGTCTTCAGTTCGAGGTTCGCTAACTTTTTTCGCTTTCAAATACAATTTTCTCTTTCAAACACTGCTTTAAACTCTAACAGCTGTATGCGTAGCTCGCTTGGTTTTTCTTGGTAGTTTTAGCGTCAACAAAACGTGTCAAATCCGTCGAGGATTAATCCTTACCTCGCTTGCTTATTTGCATATTACAAAAACCCTGATAACTTAAAGGCATACTCCAGGCCCGAAACAAGTCTTGTTCAAATGAAAGACGTTATGTGATCTTACCTCCGAAGGGCTATTAGTTTCCTTCAAATATTTTTAGTTTGGGAGAAATTTGACTTTGTTTGCCGTATTTTCCATATACTGTGAGCCGCCATTGTTGCTTGATTGCGGGCGAAAGCGGTCGCTCCCAATAGTATTTTGACGTCATTGAGTGATTGAAACAGATCTTTTGTTATGATTTGTAAGAGCAGAGAAATTTGTTGCCGCTATTGAGAAATACAGCAGGTTCATTGAATTATGTGGCTGTTTACATCATATATTTGAAAATGTGAAGAAGACATAACCACCAAGATGTTTGCAGGATTTACTAACTATCTGTTGGTTATACGAACGGAATTATACATAAATTTAGCACAACATTGTGGCAGTTAAAAGGGCTGCTCGACATAAGACAGAATCTAAGTTAAATGAATACATAATTTACCTACCAACGGCAATTTTCCCATTACTAAATACCCCTCAGATATCAAGAGCAGAACTTGGATAAACATGAACCGGTAATTAAATTTTGGAGCAAAAGGTAAATTTTACGATATAGTCGATCAGTCACCCCCCACCAATTTGGCTCTAGTGTGGTTTCTCATACCGCCATTTCATCTTCCAATATTTATATAACCTGCCACTTGAAATATCTCCTTTCAAATCTCAGAACAAAGTCCGTGTTGCCAGGAAATTATTGACATACGTTAAAGCTCTGGTTACATAGAAATATATAATCAGTTTTTTTATCTTGCTCAGATCTTACAATGAAGTTTGACTTGTCTTTGCTACTAATTACAGTGAAACGACGACATGCAAATATTGTTAATTTCTGCAAAATTTGCCTTTTGCTCCAAAACGAAAATCAAGTGATTTCATTCCCTGGTTGTATGGGAACGCATTGTTGGTAGATGTTTACCGTTAAAAATTGACGTTGACCCCTCATTTCGTCTTCGAAACCATGCGTTTGTCGCTGTTGCTATACGGCTGTCGTTCTGGACATGCCACGGGCTTGTAAATATATTGTTTGGCTTTCGATATTCCGCGTATTTTCTTTATTTTATGTACAATTTCTATTACAGGCTATGCATGTAGCTTTTGTCGAGACCCTTGTACATTTCAAAATGCAGAAAAGCAACGATATTAAATAGCAAACCTTTTCCTGGCCATCCGACCGCCATATTTGTTTACACTGAATTATCTTTGCAAAACCCCAGTGGAAAACCCGCACTAGACTTGCGGTTGAAGCAGGCGCAGACAGATTTCCCTGCTCCTATGATTTGTTTACTATCACTCAATGACGTCAAAATACTATTGGGAGCGACCGCTTTCGCCTGCAATCAAGCAACATTGGGCTCACAGTAAATGGAAAATACGCAAACAAAGTCAAATTTCTCCCAAACTAAAAATATTTGAAGGAAACTAATAGCCATTCGGAGGTATGGTAACATAAGTCTTTCATTTGAACAAGACTTGTTTTGGGCCTGGAGTAAACCCTTTAAACACAAAACCCGATATTGCCGAACTTTCAAAGCCATTCTTCATAATCTTAAGGGTGCTTTTAATCTAAACCATAACATTTTGGGGGGTTAGGGGCACTTTAAATAGAAGACAAAGAGGATAAAAAAGTTGAGAAGTATATGAATCTAGCAATAGCAATCAAAGAGTTTATGTGGTCTTACGGAAGTTTAAAAAAGTGAAAGTTGTTTTAAGTTGTTATTGGTCCATTAGGAACTATTCCTAGGAGGTTAGAGAAGTATATCTACAGTATGTACCAGTAGTAGATTAACCCTTTAGGGGCAAAAATATGTTAGGGCCATCATAATACTAGAACTACTCCTGGTGGGCTGCTACTTTCTGGAGGACCATTACTTTCAAGGAGCTGCTATTTTCGAGGGGGCACTAGTTTCAGGGGGCCCTATTCTTTTTTGGGGGGACGTACTACTTTCAAGAACAGCTATTTGCGGGAGCTGCTATTTTCGAGGGTTGCTATTTTCAGGGGGCTACTAACTTTAAGGGGCGGCACTAGTTTCAGGGAGCTGCTATTTTCGAGGGTTGCTATTTTCAGGGGGCTACTAACTTTAAGGGGGCACTAGTTTCAGGGAGGTGCTATTTTCGAGGGGGCCACTACTTTCAGGGGCTACTTAAGTTTTGGGGGGCTGTTACTTTCAGGGGCCACTATTTTCGAGATCAACTAGTTTTGGGGGACCACTATTTCTGGGAAGCCACTAGTTTTGGGAAGCCACTATTTCTGGGAAGCCACTGGTTTTGGGGGCCACTACTTTCAGGAGCTGCTACTAGTGGAGGGCCACTACACACGTAAAAACGCACAGTCTGATCAGCTCTGATATCAGATCTGTTCAGAGAAATGTAGCGACCCTTGATACAGCCTGACAGCTACAGAATGTACCAGCGCTGGTGTATAAACATTTAGTTAGAATTTCTAACAGACTGCGACAGCTCCGTAGACAACATACCTGTTCAGTCTGTTATATCAAACTGATACAGTACTGACCGTGTCAGGCTGATACAGTTTGACAGAATCTGTTCTGAAAAGTCTGTTGTAGCTGCAGGTACTGATGATACAGATATGATATCATGTATCAGGGGTCGCTACATTTTTCTGAACAGATCTGACATCATTCTGCATCAGGTCTGACACAGAATGTCCGTTTTTGCATGTGTACTTTGGAGGAGGGCCATTACTTAGGGGATCTCATCACTACTTGTGGGTTACTGTGGGTTACTGTGGATACTGTAATGTTCAGTATAGTTTGCACACAGAGCCATATCCAGAGATAATTTGGGGATACCGGTTGTGCAATCAGTGAGTGTACCATCTAGGGGGTTCCGGGGGCATGCTCCCCTGGAAAATTTTGAAAACTAGAGTTTCTGATTCCTGCATTTTGAGCGGCGAATTTCAACATTCTGATGGGTGATTTTTAATGCAGCTTTTCACTAATCTACACAGCTTAATTAATAAACTTTTGAATTTTTTTACACAATGGCAAAAATATTAAAATACAATAAAAATTTACATCTTTCCACACTCGAATGCTCTATAGACTTTTCTCCCCAGAACCTGCGTTCCTTGTGGTCAGTATTTCACAAGAAACGGGAGGTAAGTACTTCATCTTATCGTATTATGAGATCATGAATTACGACGTTTTATTGCGTTTTCTTTTTCTACTGGCATTGGTGAGTGCCTAATAGCTAATTTAGCTGCTTTAAATGACTGCATGGAAAGAGAACTCAGTTTGTAGTACACAGTTTATAATGATTGTAGTTAGTTTTATGTTAATTTCATATTCTTTTGAATTAATGTCATTTTAATATGATTTTTTGGGGACCTTAGTTTGGGATCTCAAACCGGGGTTCCGGCGTCTAAACCCTTCTGGATACGGCCCTGCAGTGTTGCCAAGTCAAGTTTCGTAAAAATCCCAATAAACGTCTGAAAATATCCCAAGATTCCCTATTTTTTACCAAAAAATCCCAAGGCTCACAGTTTCATTTACTGACTAGTTCCCAGGTCTCTATCGCCGTTTGACATATAGCAATCTGAGCCCACTGTATCAGTAATACATACTTCATTTGGATAGAGTACTTCATCTTGTCTAAATCAAACGAATACATAAAGAACGTAGGGGCTATGATCTAATGATCAATTAAATACAAAAATAATAATTAACATTGAAATCAGCTTTTTAAAACCGAAAGTGTTTGCTCTGGAATTAATCCCAAGAAAAATCCCAAGTTGAATCCCTGAGGAAAAAATCCCAACTCCTTTAAAAAATCCCAAGATCTTGGGATAAAATCCCAAGGTTGACAACACTGCAGCCAGTGGCACAGGGCCTTAATTGCATGATAAGTTGATAACACCATTCGTGTATATACACTGAAGTTTTCACCATTCGTTTGTAAATTAAAGAGAAACCAAATAGTTTTTTTCTACTCCCTCATTTTCTTGGGCCCGCCTGTCAAAATCTGCAGGGGGAATGCCATCTTTGCCCCACAGATAATCTAGCTACATGGTATTACCATTAATTTCATGGTATTTACCATTACAAATACATGTAATTTGAACAGTGTGTGTGTCTTAGAAGCTACTGTTTACCAAATTGAAACTGAACCCAAATGGAAGTTTCTTGTGGGTAAAATAAATGTTTGTTGAGTATCAATGCAAGATATACATGTTCATGCTTCACAGTACAGAAATATAGTCAAACCTTTTAATACAACAATGAAAGTCGTCCCTAATTAAAATAAACTACTATACTAAATCAAACATCTTATAAGTATGTTCATGCAGACAGTACCATACCGTACAGTACAGTACAGTACAGTACAGTACAAGTTTAGATACTAATAGACAATATGGTACAAAATACTCTCCTTCAGTTCAGTTACAATATTATATTGCACCATGGTGGACAACCTTAGCCAAAATCTTTTTTTTTTTGTAAATCTGTTTCAATGTTACTAGGAAACATGAAGTGCAAACACATTTTTGCAGCTTGTAACAAGCTTTTCAAAGCACGTACAGCTAATCAGACCCAGGGTCATAATTTGTGTCATGTGCTTATGAGGTGCTCTTGCCTTGGGGTTACATATTATAGGTTGCCTATAGGCGGATAGCCTATTGGTTGCCTATGTAATATATCAACAACGAGTTTGAGTGTTTCATCAGGGGATCCAAACACGAGAAAACATGATGAAAGCACGCGCGAGGCTGAAGGCCGAGTGGTTTTATTGTTTTTGAGTGTTTGGATTCCCCTGATGAAACACGATAAACGAGTTGTTGATATGGCATCTCAATTGAGCGATTTCAATTACAAAATACAATTAAAATAAACCCTCAAGAGATTTTATTCTTGAGTGTGTGTAAAATTTATTCATACAGCAACTTGTTTATTTTGCATAGATAATTAAGATCTCAAGAGTTAGATGAACACTGGTTTTCATCTAATATCTTGGGCTTTCCTGGCGTATCCAACGTCAGTCAGGTGATTGAATGGACTATTGTAATTGGCTGATTATCTCATGAATTATTAATGAGTTTGAGATGCCATATATCAACAACTCGTTTATCGTATTTCATCAGGGGAATCCAGACACGAGAAAACAATAAAACCACTCTTTCATCATGTTTTCTCGTGTTTGAATCCCCTGATAAAACACTCAAATTCGTTGTTGATATATTACATAACAACGATACTGATAGCTGCATTCACTACAAAATTTATCAGAGACTAAAAATTTAACTGAAACACTTAATAGTGCTGACACAGCACATGACATGACCGCGAAAACACGAGGCGAAACCCGAATAATTTGCAAGCTTTTCAACTGCTCTAAAAACTCAACAATCACCCATCGACTAAGTTATTTACTTCTTAGATTAAACAATGTCTTTAACTCGTTAATAAAGGCAAGAAAACTACACAATACCTGTCTCAAGACGAGCTTGTTATATCACAGCTACGACCACACGTGGTTTCGAGCACCTTGGCGATTTCAGCAATAAAAAGGCCTTCAACGTTGCAGTTAAAACGTTTTGTTGTGTAAATAGCTCATCTAAATCCATATCCAGGTACTCCCGACTTTTTCTTGTGATTAAAACCACTGGAAATTCATTAAAAACGACAAAAAACACTCGTCCAAGTATCCTGGTTTCGCCAGTGGCGGTGAAAATTCAAAATGGATCTTTAAAATGCAGGAAACACGCTAGTTTGACTCAGTAGCCAATCAGATCGCGCGTTGTCATCCATTTACTTCCGGTTACTTCATAAATAGAGAAACGACGAAGGGCCTTCGCTCGAAACGTTGCACTCTTGGGGTCATGACCCCGTTTCACGCACTGATTTTAGGAAACATTTTATGTAAGTAATTTAGGTAAATAGTGTCCCCAATTAGCTGTCAATGCTAAAGAATCTAGACACTGAAATAAAGTTTATTATTATTTATTATTATTATTATTATTATTATTATTATTATTTAAGGCAATTTCACGCATCACGAATTCTGACGAAGTGACGTTTAATTAAACTTTATTTACATTTAGCCATAAAATAAACGTGGTTTGGAAACTCGGCAAGCTTCAAAGTGGTTAACAATCAAGCTACAATTCATGTTGAAAGGTACATGAAGGTGCCACATCCTTTGTTTTAGGTTTATTAATATTTAACTCATTCCTGTCCGGGGGCCTCCCCAGAGGTGAATAAAATCGTCTGGCGTTAGCCAGAATAAAATACTAAAGACCAATTCGGACAAGAAAGAGTTAAAGAGATAGTTTATAACTCATTCCTGTCCGGGGGCTTCCCCAGAGGTGAATAAAATCGTCTGGCGTTAGCCAGAATAAAATACTAAAGACCAATTCGGACAAGAAAGAGTTAAACAGTACGGTTGAGTGATTGAACTCAAACGTTGCTATTGGATGATTGCTTCATTATACAGAAAACACAATATGTTCAGTAACTGTGAAAGTGCACAAATTTCCATAAATTAAACCTGGACAAAAACATAAAACAATGATTTTTTCGAGCTTCCAAACCATGTTTATTTTCTATTAACTAGCAATGGTTTAACTAGCGAATTTAACGTTGCGTCTTATGTCCCCTATGGCTATGTGAAAAGTTACTAGAAACTAACGTTAAGTAACTTTAGTGTACTACGTGTATGACTGTCGTCCATTGTCCATACAATCCGAGAAACAAAGTGACTTAACTAAATGGCATAAGGAAGCAACGTTTCAGTTCTATTTCCGACTTTAGGCCAATTAAAAAAATATTTTTGTTTTTCATCACTTTTTTGGAAAAAATTTGGGCGGGCGGGCGGGTTTTTTAAATTTTTTATTTTTATTAGTAGCGTATTTTCTTACAGAAAACGGGTTAAAAGATGAGATGTTTAGTCTATTTCGTACGCTTTGCTTGCATAGCTAACGATTACTGTCCAAAGTTATTGCACGTTTAAATCTAATTTTAACTTTCAACGCTTTGCACGACTTACCTGCTTGTCCAGTTTCTTCGGAAGGCTACTGTACTTTTCTCACGGGCGACGGTACAAACAAAAGCAAAAACATGATTTACCGCTCTTTTCTAACAACAATAGCGCATTACGGCGCCAAATTTTTGGTTTCCGACAGAAACTGACGATAAAAGAAAATTAAAAAATCGGGGCAGACGAATTTTGGGGGGCGGGCGACGATGAAAAACAGAAATATTTTTTAATTGGCCTTAGTCTCAACAACTAATTGTTTCCATATGTTCTTACAAGCACCAAAGCTATGATAAACTTCAAATATACGACAAATTTTTTAATTGTAGACATGTTTCGGCAAAACTTATGCCATCTTCAGTACAGATAAACGGTTAACTAATTTACAAATGGATACGAGTGTCTTTATATATACAGTGAATAAAGGATTATAAAATTCAAATTCAAACTTAGATTCAAAATTACAACGGGCAAAATTACTGAAATACCTAAAAGTTCAGTTGGTTATATGTATATGCTAATTAAAGAGTAGAACTCATGCAATGGAATTTACATTAATAAGATAAACTATAAGTGTAAACAGATTATAATTACAGGGTATGTTAAAGGGTATGTACTCTTTAATTAGCATATACATATAACCAACTGAACTTTTAGGTATTTCAGTAATTTTGCCCGTTGTAATTTTGAATCTAAGTTTGAATTTGAATTTTATAATCCTTTATTCACTGTATATATATAGACACTCGTATCCATTTGTAAATTAGTTAACCGTTTATCTGTACTTGAAGATGGCATAAGTTTTGCCGAAACATGTCTACAATTAAAAAATTTGTCGTATGTTTGAAGTTTATCATAACTAATTGTTTATTGATAAGAAGCTAAAGCCCTGTGACACAAGGTTATAGCTCTGCCTGACCGAGTACGAATTGACGTCGATAAGAAATTTACGGCAATGTTATTCAAATTATTAGCTACTTCATCAGTTTCTGCTTCTCTCGTTGTTTCTTCGTCTGAATCGGAATCATATTCGGACTGTTGACAGCACTAGTCTTTCTCGAAAATGTTATTAAAAAGTTCCATTAGTACTTTAATTTAAGGTGGCTCCATACAGTTTCTTGAAAAATGGAAAATACAAGTTTGAGAGTCTAAAACATGTGATTAAACAATTCGGGAAAAGAATAAAACTAAATGTTATTCATAGTTAAACAGTCCGACAATCAAAAACTGTTACCAAATAAATAGCAACAGTTGTTGCTACGGCAACAATGACGTTTCAAAATGGCTGCCAATTACCCTTCAAACTAATTTAATTCGAAAAAAACTTTGGTGACCCCCAATTTTTTTTCATTAAAACTTTTCTTGAAGTATGCGTGATCAATTGGCCGATTTTAAAAAAAATCTGTAGAGCGAAATTGAACAAACATGATTTTACTGGAAAAAAAATTAATCGTTCTACAGAATTTTTTTAAAATTGGCCTATTGATTACTCGTACTTCAAGAAAAGTTTCAATGAAAAAAAAATTGGGGGTCACCAAAGTTTTTTTCGAATTAAATTAGTTTGAAGGGTAATTGGCAGCCATTTTGAAAGGTCATTGTTGTCATAGCAACAACTGTTGCTATTTATTTGGTAACAGTTTTAACTTGCATTTTCCATTTTTCAAGAAACTGTGGGGAGCCACCTTAAAGTCGTATGGATTACGGGCTTTTTCTGTTTCAGCCGCATTCCTTTGGAACAAGTTGCCATTTTATATTGAGAACATATTTATTTTGCATTGAGAACAAATTTGTTTTGCATTGAGCCTTATTTCATATTAAATAGCGTATCGAAGTAATTGTTTTTGCACTGAACAAATGTTTTGTGGATTGCACGTATGGGCCACCGTACTTTTAAGAGTACATTAAAAACCTTCCTTTTTAAAGATATTTTTAATTAAAATTGTAATATAATTAATTTTAGTTAGTAGCATAGGTTATATATCATACTTTTATTATCCATATAAAGCGCCTTTGGGCATTTTTATGAAAAAGGCGCTATATAAATTCATATTATATTATTACATCTACACGAAAAGGGGCTCTTGTTATATTTCATAGCCTTGACTTCTTCTAGCGATATATCTTCATTTTTAATATCATTTCCACAGGTGATAATGCACAGCTTACGTTTGAGCGTGTTCGCTTTCTGGTATCAAACGACACTGAACACTTTCTTACTTTTTCGCCATATATAGCACATATTTTTAGATAATTGTTTATTATTAGGCTTAAATTGTTGTATAGGTTTTATTATATTTTGTAAATTATTTATTGCACATTTGAGATACCCAGCGTGGTATAATAAAGTTATCTTATTGATGTATGTTCATCGCTAAATGCTTTCTTGTCGCCTCCTGGCGAACTCCATTTGCCGCTTAGTTTAAGGTTATGGCTGAGGAACTGTTTAAGTGATTCAAAATCTTTGGTCCCAGACAACTAGTTGGAGCTCTGACATCTTTCTTTCTTTACAATATACCGTTCAAGATGTTCTCTGTCAAGAATGTTTTCTACCGTTCAAGATGTCAGTGAAAAGAAAGACAAATAAAGACAAAGAAGTCCTTGGTAAAATTTAATTTTCACGAAATCCTATAAAAAAAATCACGGGTCTCGCATCTAATAGCAAGCAAATCACGCATCACGCTAAACCCTAAATTCACGAATCACAGTTCTAATTCAGTTTCTTTCACGTTTCACGGGCTCATTTTAACACGAATCACGTGTCACGAATAACCCCTTTACCACCTACTTAATGAGATTAATATCAATTCTCTTGAACTGTAGGCTGCAGTTATTTATTTATTTGTAGGTAATAGCATGGTTTCGAGTGCAAATTGGAAAAAAACATGCACGAGTGAGTTTTTCAAATACTGTCAAAATAGTACGAATCCCAAGGACTATCCACAAGGAGTGCTATTTGAAGTATTTGAAAAACTCACGAGTGCATGTTTTTCCAAATTGCACTCGAAACCATTCTATTACTTATCAATAGTATACATGAAAAAATCTTCAAAACAACTGTACTAAAATTTTAACGCACGTGTTTAGCCGTCCACTCCTCACATGTTTATTTGTAAAAAAACGTTTCGCTTCCTTTACTACTTGAAAAAGTTTATTCGAGGCATAAAGAAGCTTCTGGTCTTCTTGTAGGTACTTCACTTGGCAATATTAAAGCATAACTAGCTTCAAATTTGAACAAATTATCCCCAAAACCGCCGAATCTTGGCCGCCATCTTTGTTTGTTTTGTGTCGGGAAAAATCCGCTGTACAATCAATTTGATTGGTTCTTAGTGACAACAGATTTTTGCACTGTGATTACAGATTTTTGCACTGTGATTACAGATTTTTGCACTGTGATTACAGATTTTTGCACTGTGATTACAGATTTTTGCACTGTGATTACAGATTTTTGCACTGTGATTACAGATTTTTTCACTGTGATTACAGATTTTTGCACTGTGATTACAGATTTTTGCACTGTGATTACAGATTTTTGCACTGTGATTACAGATTTTTGCGCTGTGATTACAGATTTTTGCACTGTGATAACAGGTTTTTGCACTGTGATTACAGATTTTTCCACTGTGATTACAGATTTGTGCACGGTGATAACACAATTCTGCACTGTTGTTTCGGATTAACTGCACTGAAATCAGCCAATACATTTTAAGCTAAATACATTTGGTATAAAATTTTTATAATAAAGAGCTAGGGGCCTACTAGAAACCATTACAGGCTTTTGATTAAGACTCCTAGTTTTTACAGTGTAGCGTAGTTCAAATTTTAACTGTTGTGGAAACCGAAAATGTGTGAACTCAAGAGTCTCCAGGTAGACCAGGTGCACTTTCGTTGATTATTCCTGCAGAAAATTAACAAAGTTCAACCGTAATTGCTTTTTCAACAATTCCTTCATTTTAAAGCTAGGATTCGTGTGTCATAAGTCTTCAATGTCCTTCAAAATCTTCGAATATACCCATGGCTATTATCAATGAAAGTTAATTATGCAAAATTATTCCGTGCCAAATTTTTTACAGGACCTTGCAGACCCTTCAAAAGTGTGACCTGCATGCCCATGATGCAATGAGGGCCTGCGGAGGAGGAAGATTAATCTTTATCCTCTTTTTACAATCCATGCTTCTCTTTGATCTGTAGAAACCGGACTCCGTAACCTACGCTTTGTTGGACCCAATCTTACTCCAACCTGACAGTTCCAAGATGCGAGACCGCTTTTATGAGGACACTAACTACACCAGTAGAGAGTTTAAGCATATTAGGCGTTTTTGAGACACGGACGGTGACCGGAAGAATAGGAATACAATACAGAACTACTGAACCGCGTATTCTTTGAAAAGACTTTTTTACTCAAAACAAAGGTGTAATAATCACATACCTAAACTGTTAGCTCATAAGCTTAAATTTCATCTTTATATCTTTATTTTATATTGTAATTAATTCTAGTTCCCGTCGTCTCAAGAACGTGGAAATGCTCAGTGACGTCTTGTGTAGAACGACGACGGCGTTCACTTTGCTCTTGGAATTTTAAATTGCTCATTATCATTGTTTTGAATGAAATATGCTATTGAATTCAATCGCCGTCCGTGGCTCTAAAACGTCTGTTGCTTAAGCTCTCTAGTATTGACCTTGACAAACTCAAAAAGGATCAAGAGTAGATCCCCAAAAACTCACTTTAGAAACCCAAAAACTCACTTTAGAAACCCAAAAACTCACTTTAGAAACCCAAAAACTCACTTTAGAAACCATGCAACCGTAAGCGCCAATTTTTGACCATAAGCTGATGGGAAAGGTTTTGGTTTGTTCCTGATTAGACGTGTCCACGACACGAAAATTGAGTTTGTCTTATTTGAAACAACAAAACGACAAAGTAACAATTTTTGCAGTTTTTTGTTTCCTTGCTTCGTTGTGGAGATATTTCAGTATGTTTGATATGCAAATTTTGACTTTCAAGATAACTTCGTTACACTTTGCAAAATGACTTATCGCAAAGTGTTCTATATAACTCAGTTGGTACCACCCACTTCCCAGGCTTTTCGCTCCTGCCATCCCGAACTCGTCGAGTGGCATGGGCAACACCGCTGCCAAACATTTTGCGCATGCGCGACGTCCGAGCTCGAACTCAGAAAAAGAGCGTGAAAACACCGAAATATTTGGACTGGTCCGAGAGTCCGACACAAAAGTTAAAATTACAAGCATACTACCAAAAAGATAAGGTAGGTAATTTGTACATGGCTTCTTTGTCAATATTGTAACATATTCTGAATTTACCCCTTCGTAATTTTCTTTATCCTTTTTTTTAAACACAAATGAATAGTCGAGTCTTACTTAGTCTTCACTGTCTGGTTGTTGTTGCCACGGCTAGTTCCCACTTCTCTTGCAATGATTACTCAGCGAATTCACGCATGCGCAAACGTTTGGCAGCGGTGTTGGCATGGGCGACCGTGCCTCCCAGAATCTGAATATACTAAAAGGGGCGGGGGTCGTTTACACGTTCGTGTTTTGTTTTTATCATGTCTGGATTCCGCTATCAAAAAGAGTATTTATACAAGTGTTAATTTAAAGCCAAAGCAAGTCACCTGCTTAGAGGCTCTTTTTAATCGAAGAGATACAGTCGCTGTATTGCCTACAGGATATAGACCACTTTCATAAGAGCGACTAATTTGAATATTCTTTTATGTGCATCTTAATAAGCCTTTCTGGCCTCGTTTGTGTGTCTGCAATTCAAAAGAATCTTTGCTTCATAACGAGGCCAGAAAGGCTCATAAAGATGCACATAAAAGAATATTTAAATTGGTGGCCATTATGAAAGTGGTCTATGGGAAATCGCTGATTGACCAACTGCTTCCTTCCCTGCTCACTGAGAGAAATTTATTCCTGCAGAGGCGATCATGCCGAAGTTCGTCAATCATTCCTTCTGCTGTTGTGCTCGTCGTTTCGCCGCGACCTAACCGATATTTTTACAGTGAGTTACATCGCAAATCTTGAGACACAAGCGGTCGAGTAGAGTTTTTCTCTACTTACCCAGTATGGTTCGTCACTCCTAATATCAATATTCTCCGCCTGAGTTCACTGTCTCACAATTTTTCCACCGCCTAAAATGCCATATTTTTGTAATGCTACAAACCATGATTTTTCTCTAAAGTTATATTGCCAATATATAATAAAATACTTGTGGTGGCTACTTTTGGCTACAGAGTGGTATAAAATGTTTAGTTTTTACCAAAAATATATCGATTTACATATATAGATAAACAGTATTCTCGGTTTTCACTCACGTGATCGCTGGCCCCGTTGGAGTGGTGAAACAATACAAAATATTTGAATAAGAATAGAGTTAAATTCCCAAAGGATAAAGATTGTGCACCAACATGGCCGCCATTTCATTGTTCACGTGCACCAACATGGCCGCCGTGACGTCAGATGAAAACCAAGAATAGGAAAAACGTAAATCAACTGAGAATAGATTCAAAGAAAATGGAGTAAAATTGACGAATAACACGACCACCCAAATGTTCCCTTAACAAGTGCTTATATGCCTGGTTTAAAAAACCTTATGTTATAATAGCATGTTCTAAGGATGTTGGGTAAAGGAAAATTCGAGTGTAGAATATATACATTTTAAGACCAAACCGGGACCAGTTGCGAAAAATGCAACTACACAGGCCTTCCGGCAGGAATTGAACCCACGACCTTGCGATTCCAGCGCAATGCTCTGACCACTGAGCCACGGAGGCCGTTGCCGAGAGCTTGATCGTGAGTCTTAAAATGTATATATTCTACACTCGAATTTTCCTTCACCCAAAATCCTTAGAACATGCTATGTAATCGAGTGAAATGCCCAATATTACTTCTAATATACCCAATTCTCTCCTGGCATTACCACCTTATTATATATACAGAACTCACGATCAAGCTGTCGGCAACGGCCTCCGTGGCTCAGTGGTCAGAGCATTGCGCTGGAATCGCAAGGTCGTGGGTTCAATTCCTGCCAGAAGGCCTGTGTAGTTGCATTTTTCGCAACTGGTCCTGGTTTGGTCTTAAAATGTATATATTCTACACTCGAATTTTCCTTCACCCAAAAATCCTTAGAACATGCTATGTAATCGAGTGAAACGCCCAATATTACTTCTTATGTTATACTAAGTATAAAAAGACTAGTAAAAATGATTATGAAATGAAAATTAAGTTTGTCTTATTTCAAAGAACACTTAAAAGGACAAGGTAACATCTTTTGCAATTCTTAGTTTTCTTGCTTCGTTGTTGAAATATTTCAGGGTTTTTTTGGGTTTTTTTTGGGGGGGAATTAAACATTTTGACGTCACATGTGCATAATCATCTCACGTCATCAGTGAAGGTACGTTGTTGCTATTATCAGACCAAATTAATTCTAAGGAAGCGCGTGGTCGTGTGGATGTGCTCTTTCCACAACACCAAACATGTAGATTTTTCAAGTGATTATATTTGATAATAGGAAAGATACATAATCGGAGATAACTCATTATGCACATGTGACGTCAAGATGTTTAATTCGTAATCAAACAAACTGAAATATCCCAACAACGAAGCAAGGAAATGAAAAACTGCAAAAGACGTTACTCTGTTATCTAAGTGTTCTTTGAAATAAGACATACTTAATTTTCGTTTGAAAATCGCCCTTTTTCTCATTCCCCCTTTTACATTGCCCGTAATTGTACATGCCCACTATCTGGCATGTCTAAACACGATTTAAAGATTGATAATTATTATCACCATTACTTCCCCTCACTTTATCCAATTCCTGATAACTAGACTCTGCAGCCTCAGCGGTTGGTTCTTGGTGTCCAACGGGTCTTGAAGTCTTCCTCAGTGACTGATAATTATCTTCCTTATTCATTCGCTGTAAGTCCAATTCTTGATAGACAGAAGGATTATCGTGGGTTTCAGGAGCCCTACGTGTTTCAGAAGGTTTAGGATGATCTCTGTTTTCTTTCCTTCGTCGATACAACCACATTACAGTGAAAGAGAATATAATCCCAACGCCTATCCCAGAAAATACTGCGATAACAACTATATACCATTCTGTTCCACCACAGTTTTTGTCAGAGATTGATTTTTCTGAAGAATAGAAAGCGAAATACCAATAGTTCAGTAAACTCAAATCAAAACAAATCATGATCACATCACACCACACCACACCACACCACACCACACCACACCACACCTTACGGTGACACACGACACAGCACGGCGCGGCACGGCACGGCACAACACAACACAACACAACACAACACAACACAACACAACACAACACAACGCACAACGCACAACGCACAACGCACAACGCACAACGCACAACGCACAACGCACAACGCACAACGCACAACGCACAACGCACAACGCACAACGCACAACGCACAACGCACAACGCACAACGCACAACGCACAACGCACAACGCACAACGCACAACGCACAACGCACAACGCACAACGCACAACGCACAACGCACAACGCACAACGCACAACGCACAACGCACAACACACAAAACAAAACAAAACAAAACAAAACAAAACAAAACAAAACAAAACAAAACAAAACAAAACAAAACAAAACAAAACAAAACAAAACAAAACAAAACAAATCACATCACATCACACGACATACCTCACAACACAACACAACACAACACAACACAACACAACACAACACAACACAACACAACACAACACAACACAACACAAAACAGAACAAAACAAAACAAAACAAAACAAAACAAAACAAAACAAAACAAAACAAAACAAAACAAAACAAAACAAAACAAAACAAAACAGAACAAAACAAAACAAAACAAAACAAAACAAAACAAAACAAAACAAAACAAAACAAAACAAAACAAAACAAAACAAAACAAAACAAAACAAAACAAAACAAAACAAAACAGAACAAAACAAAACAAAACAAAACAAAACAAAACAAAACAAAACAAAACAAAACAAAGCAAAACAAAACAAAACAAAACAAAACAAAACAAAACAAAACAAAACAAAACAAAACAAAACAAAAAATCAAAAACAAAAATAAATTAAATCAAATCAAATCAAATCAAATCAAATCATAAATCAACCACCATATTTTTCCTATAAACATGTTTATCTTTAACGATATATATGCCTCAATTAAGGGTCTTCTTGAAGCTCTACCACACCAACCGAAAATGCCTTTTTGAAGTTGTGCGCCTTCCAACATTAACTTGCTTCCTACACCACTGATAAAGTGAGAAAACCCATGCTAATTTTCCTCAGAAAAAAAAATCGTTTTAGCGTTATACTGTTTCTTTATATCGTTGCACTAACATGGCTTCTAGCACCGCAAAGTACTGGGATTGCCTTATAATAAGGAAACTTGCAAAATTCTGAGACTACATTAACTCTTGACTACCAGGGGTCTTCGCTTGGCGAGTAAAATCGTCTGGCGTTAGCCAGAGTAAAATACTCTGGCGTTAGCCAGAGTAAAATACTAAAGGTGCGTCTACGTGCGTGCTTACAAGTCAAAGGGTTAATCCTGAAATATGCACACGATATTAAAGTGTCTATACGACAAAATGAATCAAACGAATCTTCGTGATCTGTAGATACGAAAATCTGAAATCAGATTTAAATTTGGACTTTTCTTCTCAAGGTTATCCGCGTTTAAAAGTCCAAATTTTATCGAATAAGAATTTGAAAACCGTGTAAGGAGCTTGGAACCGAGTTAATACCCTGTGACGCAACTATAGGAACTCATTCAAACTAAGAGGAAAACCAAAACACAGCAACAGTATTAGCATATAGTGCGCGAAAGCTTAGTGCGATGAGTAAAGCTGCACCCAATTAATCGATTAATCGATTATCTTTTCGGTTTTTTTTGCACAATCGATTATACTATTAATTGATTATCTTTACGTTTTTTCCACAATCGATTATACTTAACAATAATCGGATCATCTATAACAACCCTGCACAGCATGATACTGGAATGATTTAATCTTGTTTGTTAAACAGATAAGTAATGACTGATTACGAACACGCCTTAGTTAAACCAATTATTCATAAACTGATTAGCCAATAGTATCGCAGTATCATTTAGGAGTGTCAAGTGTAAACTAAACATCATCTCTGTCTTGTCATGTCTCTTGTGTGAACTGTGAGAACGCGAGAAAGTGCGCAATCTATAACCGTGATTAAACAGTGATTTAAAACGTGACTAGTGACTGAATTGTTGGGCGACAACAAGGGAGGCAATCCCCAACAAATTTAGTAAAAATTTTATAAAAGCACCCCCTTCCTTTGAATGGACAAACCACCATGGATAGTCGTATTTAATTCATGACATATTTAATCAATACGATTAATCGATATTAATCGATTGTTGACAACGATTAATCGATTATGAAAACGAACCGATGGGAGCAGCTCTAGCGATGAGTCGCAAATTTCGAAAATGCCAAATAGATGTGTTGTTGGCGGTTGTTCCAATGGTTCAAACCTAAATCAGGGAATTTCGCTGCATTAAATTAATAGTACGGCTCGGCTATATTTTAAAAGATTGTAATTACTCAGTTACAAAAGTTTTACTTGTAAAGAAACTTTACACATTTAACGTCTTCGTTAAGGTTTGCAGACTCATAGATAGATAGATAGATAGATAGATAGATAGATAGATAGATAGATAGATAGATAGATAGATAGATAGATAGATAGATAGATAGATAGATAGATAGGTAGGTAGGTAGGTAGGTAGGTAGGTAGGTAGGTAGGTAGGTAGGTAGGTAGGTAGGTAGGTAGGTAGGTAGGTAGGTAGGTAGGTAGGTAGGTAGGTAGGTAGGTAGGTAGGTATAGGTAGGTAGGTAGGTAGGTAGGTAGGTAGGTAGGTAGGTAGGTAGGTAGGTAGGTAGGTGGGTGGGTGGGTGGGTGGGTGGGTGGGTGGGTGGGTGGGTGGGTGGGTGGGTGGGTGGGTGGATGGATGGATGGATGGATGGATGGATGGATGGATGGATGGATGGATGGATGGATGGATGGATGGATGGATGGATGGATGGATGGATGGATGGATGGATGGATGGATGGATGGATGGATGGATGGATGGATGGATGGATGGATGGATAGATAGATAGATAGATAGATAGATAGATAGATAGATAGATAGATAGATAGATAACTTTATTTTAGCAGGGTAGCCCAATCAGCACAATGGCTGGAATCCATAGGGGCCCTGCATATAATAAAATAATTACAATCTGCATTTAAAACATAAACAAAGACAAACAAACTAATTAAACTAATTACAAAATAGTAATCAGCTACCATACTAAAATCCTAACTACAGTTATATCTACAAAATCAATATTTTAAAATTCCAGAATATAACTACAATATCAATGTCATGCTAATATAATAGACTGAAAACAATGTTTTTGACTAAGATGCTTAAAATTAGACAAGGATGTAGCATTTCGGTAAAGCGCTCTCAACTAGTTAGAATTTATGCCAGAAAAATAAAATAGATATCGTTATAGAAAGCTATTAATTTGTAGTTCTAATACAATGTTGTATTTGATTTTGCGATAAACACAAACCAATAATAGTTGTGAATTTTTCAAGTAAAACCAGAGGACTCCACTCGGGGCGACTTCAGAAACGTTTTCGCAGTTCGATTCCGAAATAAATTTTCCAGTAAAACGTTGTTAGTGTTTTTTTTTTTTAATTTAGTGCCTGGTTTCGATTTTATGACTTCTTTTTGTTCGAATGTTGGTCGAAAAACAGCATTTTCAACTTTGGTCGTCAATTAAATCAGCAAAACTCGACATATCAAAAAACGCTGACGCTGTTTTGCTGGAAATTTATATCTCGGAACTAAACTGCAAACAATATTTTGAACAAAATAAAACGCTTTTTACTTGAGTCGCCCCGAGTGAAGCCCTCTGGTTTTCATTAAAAAATTGACAACAATTATTGGTTGTGTTTATCGCAAAATCAAAGACAACATTGTATTCTACAAATTAATAGCTTTCTAACGATATCTATTTTATTTTTGTGGCATAAATTCTGACGAATTGAGAGCGTTTTTCCGAAATGTCTCTGCAAACCTTAACGAAGACGGGCGCCCAGACCCCTGGCAGCTTGGCTTAAGGCATATTGACTTTGTATCAAATCACTATTCCGCATATATTCTTTCAACTGCGCATATTAACAAGAATGAGTTATAAATAAAATGCGTTGTACACTTGCAGCTGCATATTTCTTATACCTATAATGGAAAATAGCACATAAGGCGTGGTAATTAGAACACACGCATTTAGCGTGTTCTGGTTTTGTCCTCTCAGAGGACAAATGACGTGCTCTTTATTGGCGTGTTTTTATAACACATTATGTGTGTTCTAAAAACACGCTAAAATTACAAAACGTAAAAAACGTGTCGATTGAGAGGAGAAAGCAAGAACACGGTTTTAGCGTTTTCTTGTACAACACGTTGGCGTGTTTTTAAACAACACGCTAACTGCTTGTTGGTCAACACGCTAACTGCTTGTTGTTCAACACCCTAACTGCTTGTTGTTATACAACACGCTAACTGCTTGTTGTTCAAGACGCTAACTATTTGTTGGTCAACACGCTAACTGCTTGTTGTTCAAGACGCTAACTATTTGTTGTTCAACACGCTAACTGCTTGTTGTTCAAGACGCTATTTGTTGTTCAACACGCTAACTGCTTGTTGTTCAACAACACGCTGACTGCTTGTTGTTCAACACGCTCACTGCTTGTTGTTCAACAACACGCTAACTCCTTGTTGTTCAACAACACGCCAACTGCTTGTTGTTCAACACACTAACATGCAGCTTGCTGTTCAACACGCTAACTGCTTGTGGTTCAACAACACGCTAACTGCTTGTTGTTCAACAAGGTAACTGCTTTTTGTTCAACACGCTAATTGTTTGTTGTTCAACACGCTAACTGCTTGTTGTTATACAACACGCCAGTATATGTTGTTTTGCCATGTCGTCTGAGAGGACAAAATTGCGTGTTATTTTAACACGTTTACAACACGTCGAGATTTCTAGTACAGTATACTCTCCCACGATTTCATAGGAGAGTCAGCCATTGAATAGCACTTGGTTAGCTCTCTTCGATCAAGAATCCTGATTCCACTATGTCATTTAATTAATTTTAGAATAAACGTATAAGCACGTAACAACGCCATTGTGTTCTTACGTCATTCTGGTTGTTTAGTTGTTTTTGTTTATATGACGTGAGCCAACACGATGTTGGCATTTGCTCTGATGAAGGTCTAAGTGAACAGGTCGAAAGATCAGCAATAAGTAAGAAACGTGGTGTTTCCACAAATTCTCGTTTGTATTACAATCTTTCTCCATGCAAACAATAAAAAAAATAATTATGTTCTCTTTACCTGTAGAAGCAATTGTGTGTCTTCTTGGTGTGGTGCTTGGCACTGGTGTGGTGCTTGGCGATGGTGTGCTGCTTGGCGCTGGAGTTCCGGGACCAGATTCTGTCACATTGAAAACTAAACTTTTCTGTATTGAACCAGCGCCATTACTGGCAAAACAGGTATATGTTCCAATATCATCAGAGTCGGCATTTTCAATTATTAGTACTCCTGTACTTGAGACGGTCTTTCCTTTAAACATAATTTGGTATGTTGGCTTGGGATAACCATCAATGGCGACGCATGTTAGATTAACATTGTCACCAGGTTTGGCAATGTTGTTGGTGGCGTTGCTGGTGAACGATATCATAGTTGGTCTGTCTAAAAGAATACAAAGAAAACCCCAAGATTTTCGACAATGCTTTCTTCATATTACTTGACTACAACAATAATGCTCACTTCATATTACTTGACTAAACAATAATGCTTACTTCATATTACTTGACTAAACAATAATGCTTACTTCATATTACTTGACTAAACAATAATGCTTACTTCATATTACTTGACTAAACAATAATGCTTACTTCATATTACTTGACTAAACAATAATGCTTACTTCATATTACTTGACTAAACAATAATGCTTAGGCCTACTTCATATTACTTGACTAAACAATAATGCCTACTTCATATTACTTGACTAAACAATAAGCTTTCTTCATATTACTTGACTAAACATTAATGCTTACTTCATATCACTTGACTAAACAACAATGCTCACTTCATGTTACTTGACTAAACAATAAATAAATGCTTACTTCATATTACTTGACTAAACAATAATGCTTACTTCATATTACTTGACTGAACAATAATGCTTACTTCATATTACTTGACTATAACAATAATGCTTACTTCATATTACTTGACTAAACAATAATGCTTACTTCATATTACTTGACTATAACAATAATGCTTACTTCATATTACTTGACTAAACAATAATGCTTACTTCATATTACTTGACTAAACAATAATGCTTACTTCATATTACTTGACTATAACAATAATGCTTACTTCATATTACTTGACTAAACAATAATGCTTTCGTCATATTACTTGACTAAACTAACCGAGACAATCAACTTCCACAAACACTTCCCGACACTATATATCACAGTAGGTTCTATCTAATCAGGAAAACGAAAGGCTCATTTACAAAGGCGACTTTTGCAAAAATATTTCTCTTCTTGACTTCATGTATGCGATTGAGTGGACATGGTATTGATTTTCTTCTGTATTTTCCTCATGAATGATTAATGAGTCTTCTTCATAGAATTAAACTACAGTATCTTGACTGAGAGAAGTTACATTAATACCCCGCACGCGGACAAGGAGACTGACAACGAGCTCCACTTTTCTTATTGAGCATGCGCCTAGTCCGTTGTAACTGAGCCAACTATAAACTCGTTACAATTCAATAATAATACTCGCTACAATCAATAACGAATCAGCTGGATATCAACCAAGGGGGGAGATTTGGTAAATCATCGACTTACCATGGCAGGTGAAAAGAGATACGAAAGTATCATTGCAAGATTTCCTATCGAAATCGAACGATTCTCCAGTCATCAAGCGGGACTTCCTCTTGAATCTTAAAATAGTCGTTTGAATCTTTAAACAGTCGTAACCTAGCAACGGGCGTTCCAAATTTCACTCAACTGTGAGAATAACTATTCCACTGTCTGGACAGAAAGTCCCGGTGGATGACGGGAAAATCGTTCGATTTCGATAGGAAATCTTGTAATTTATCGCAAATCGAACTCGTAGTGGAAAAAACCTACGTCTCTCTCGGGAGGTCCCGATGTGAGGCGGCTGTATTTGCAGGCTAATAATTAATACCATGGGCGTGTAGAAATTCAGCAATTTCAATAATTGTGCATGCGCGTGAGATAATAACCTTCTCCTTCTCCGCGTGCGGGGTAAAAGGGGCACTCTGTCAGTAAGGTAACCGTGGTAAGATATCGTAAAAAACTGCCCGCTCACGCAGCCAATCAAATTGTAGCATTACGTAGGATTCCGCCCGCTTACGATTGATAAAAAGATAAACATGTAATATCTTCACCTTCTTCGACAGTGAGAGAAGAAGAACATTTTATGACAGCAGTAGGTTGCTAGGAAAGATAATTAAACAAAAAAGGGTAGACTGGTACTCCAAAATTAATGAATACGTGGTCTAGCTGACAAAGCGACTTCTACTGCCAGATGTCTTCGCCTCGACTTACGTCTTTTGCAATTCAGCTACCGCTTGCAAGTAAGGATGATTAGCTCCTAGCCTTTTCTTTCAAACGAACAACCTCACCCACTTAAAATAATAACGACACTAGCAACAATATATTTTTTCCCTGCATGATAAGTCATTATGCACATGTGACGTCAAAATGTTTAATTTGCATATCAAACAAACCGAAATATCTCAACACTGAAGCAAGGAAACGAAAAACTGCAAAATTGTTACTTTGTCATTTTAAGTGTTCTTTCAAATAAGACAAACTTTCGCGGGCAATAATAGGAAAAATAACATCCTTAAAGCAGTTTAGTTTTTACATTGAAATAATTATCGTTCTAATAAAACAAGTCTTTAAACAAGCCTTACCATTTACGGTCAAGACAAACTGTGCTGACACATTACCAATAATGTTCTTTGCCACGCATGTATATTTTCCAGCATGACTAACATTTACTGAACTGATGTTATACACCCCGTTAACAGCATCAGTGAGTAGTTGAGAACCATTAAATGAGATACTGTAGGAGGCTTCAGGATAAGCATCGGCCTTACAAGTAATTTCCACTGTATAGCCAGAAGTAACGACGTTGTTCGGTTTGTTGCTCGAGAAGGAAATATTCCTCGGTTCATCTAAACACACGAATAGAGAATTTGCAACAATTTCGCTTCAATGAACAGAAGAGTATGGTGGAACCATTCACCAAAAATGGCAAGAGAATCTGGCGTATACTTCTCGGGTTATAAACTCTCAAAATTTGCCATGGCTGGCAAATTTGCTGCAAAGATTTGGGCTTTCAGTAACAATGCCTTATGACCAGAGAATTATTAGTTATAGAATGCGGGCTCTTAATTATCACTTGTCAGTCAAAATGTGTCTCCATAAAATGGCGGATTTATAAGGGCAACTGAACTCGCCCCAAGACGTTTTGTTGAGAAAGCAGAACCATTTATTTTGAAAATTGACAACAACGTGTCTTCTTTACAAAGAAACTTAATGAATGATTTTTTCTTACGGGATAACTACTGAAAATTTGCTTGATAATTCAGTTTGAACTATATAGACAAATTCAATATGTCGAATTTATAAGGGCAAAATTGTTGTAAAAATTAACCCCTGTGACGTAACAAAGCGCGCACACTATATCTACTAATTCTATATGCTTAAGATGTACACAATGTAAAACTATGCAAACGAACAATGGATTTCAGCATCAATGACCCATATGCGTACGTCATAAGACATTGTAACCGAGACTCCAAATTTTATTTTTTTACTGGGGCTACCTGTGGTAGCCGAGTCTAGGTTTCGGCTCTGTTTTTATTTTATTTTTTTGTGTTCACAAATTGCAATTATTGCATCATCCCGATAGGCTTTGCGAAACCACGCGGTGCTCAATGCTCACTTTTGTCTGGTCGCCATCTTCTCTGGTCGCTATTGGTGGAGTGTTCGCTCAAACTATCCAAAGAAATATAGTAAATTTGTGATAAGATTCATGATAGATAGATAGATAGATAGATAGATAGATAGATAGATAGATAGATAGATAGATAGATAGATAGATAGATAGATAGATAGATAGATAGATAGATAGATAGATAGATAGATAGATAGATAGATAGATAGATAGATAGATTTATTAAGATTACATCGCAGCCAATATGGCTGAATTACGTAATTTACACATTTAAATATTCATAAGTAACTTATATCTATAAAACTATGTTACATTACAATATAAAACAATCAAATTTAAAATGTAACTAAGGTAAAATTTTAAAAACTATATAAAACTACATACAAATTTTAAAAGGAATATAGGCGAAAGTTTCACTGATTACACATAGCGAAAATAAAAGAGTTCATTGTCCTGTTGGTGTGAACTTGTGGGATGTTGAAGTTTCGTTGACTTCTTAGATTATAATTAGGATTATGCCTTGCTGGTAATAAATTACTAATCTTATGGTTTAGATCCGACGACACAGACTGGAAAAGTTTGTCACATAGGTGTTCGTGATGATCCTTCATAGGTTTAATACCTAATCTTTCAAGAGCAGTATGATAATCCATACCTGACATGATAATAGATATGGCCCTTTTCTCCAGACGCACCAGCTCATTTTTTAGGTATTGCGGTAGAGAATGATAAAACGCTGGTATTGCATAATCTACAACTGATCTAATACATGATACGTAAAACAACGCTAGATCTTGAGATGGCACTTTTGCTAGCTTTCTTTATAACCTCCTCTATGTAGGCATTCCAGGTTAAGTTATCACTGATAGTAAGACCTAACAACTTGACACTATGAACTACCTCTAATTCTTTGCCATTAATAACTATTGGATGGAAAACTGCTGGTTGCTTAGCAAAAGAGATTCTTAGTTCTTTACATTTGCCAGGATTTAGATGCACTCTGTTTTCACGAGGCCACTGAATTACGTGATCTGCTATATTCTGGGCGTTACTAACACTATCCTTGCGAACTATTTCGGACGTTGTCGTATCGTCTACATATTTCCAAACATTCGGTTCTCCAAAATATAAATCGTTAATCATAAGGACAAACAACCAAGGGCCTAGTTTGGTTCCCTGTGGTACGCCAGAAGGGACTGACCCCCACTCCGAATAACAGCCATCTACTAGTTTAACTCTTTGGGATCTGTCGGTAAGGAAGTCAATTATCCAATTAATAACACTTCGAGGAAGATCTAATTTACATAGTTTGTCAATAAGAATACTATGATCGATAAAGTCAAATGCCTTACGATAGTCAAAGAGTATTATTCTTACAGTCGACCCATTTCCATCAGTCCCCAGGAACCAGTGGTGTAACATGCTGATTAACGCCATTGTAGTGCAGGATTTGGGGATTGCTCCATACTGGTTAGGGTCAATTACTTTTAAGACAGCAGGCTTGACATAGTCTTCAACCAGGAATTCCTCTGCCACCTTGGAGACACAAGACGTGAGTGAAATAGGTCGTAAATCTTTCTTGGGATCCTGTACAGGCTTAGTTTTCGGTAACGGCGATACATCGGCCATCTTCCAAACGGTAGGCAAACGTTGCTCACGATACGAAGCGTTGAGGATATGCGTAATGGGGAAAGCTACCATGTTCGGGTATTCTTTCAGGAGCCAGTTTGGTATTTCGTCGGGACCAGACGCTTTTCCCGGGTTGAGTTTTGCCAAGACCTTCTGTACTCGTATCTCAGTTACATTTAATATCTCCGGTGACTCCTCCAAAAGAAGACACGATGGTGGAGCTGGTAATCTGTACTCTTCAAGGGGCTCCAGGAAGGCTGCATTAATGGCGTTAGCTTGCTCGTGCTGCGAGAGATTCGAAAACTCGTCGACATTCACTTGACTTATCAAATCATTATTTTTTATCTTCATATTGCTGAGACGCTTCACTTCACTCCACCATCTCTTCGGATTTTCTCCTTTCAATTGCTGTATCTTCGATTCGTAGTATTTCCCTCTACATGCCTTTCTTTCTCGGTTAACTAAATTCCTGTAGTACTTAAAGTTAGCAGAATCAGCGCCACTGGTGTTAAACGCCTTTTGTCTCTTCACGATAAGGGACTTCAATTTCTGGTTCATCCATGGGGCATCAGCTGTACAGACCTGAATCTGTTTTTCTGGCATTAGTAGGTCAAGCCCAGTACGTACTGTTCCATGAAAAACGTTCCACATTTCCTCACAACTGTCCAAGGGGGCAAACAACAAGGACCAATTAACGAGGCTCAAATATCTTCCCATTTCAACTTTACGACTTGCCCAATAGTCACGTCTTGTTATCACTTTCTTCGTATTAGTTTTATGTTCCTTAGTTTTAGGCGATGCCACAACAGTGTTATGGTCAGATAGACCAAATTGGCGGATAAGCTTGCGGCTGGCAATAATACTCATGCATATTAGTTAACATAAGGTCTAATGTGGCATTTCTCCGTGTAGGTACTTTTACTATTTGCTTAAGACGAAAGTGATTTAACAAACCACTAATATCTAGGCGATTAAAATCGCCAGTTACTAGTATACCACAGTTAGGGTATTTTGATTCGGCTAAAGTAAGTGAATTAAACAAATGGTCTCGAATAGATCTCGCATCCCCTCCTAGCAATTATACATGAAAAACCCCGAGGTAAGCGGTTAGGTCTTAAATAAAGCCACAAGGTCTCGTGATCCTCACAACAATTAAGTTCATTTATTTGCTTGTAGCTGCATTTATCATCTTTAATGTAAGCACACACACCACCATGGTCGTCTCTATTTCTATCTCTGCGAAAAACGGTGAAGCCAGGGATGCTAATTACACTTTCGGATATCGACTCTTTCAACCAGGTCTCTGTAATAAACGCTAACTTTATCTCGCAACGAAATAGAAATTCTCTCACTTCATCCAGTTTTGGAACTAACGACATCACATTAGTCAACATCAATTTGGGAACCTTGAATGGTATATTTAGAACTTCTGCTACTTTAGTTCTGCTTGTGATATTAACGCAATTTCTTGGTACGTGGCCCCTTATAGTTTCTGTATATGCATGATTTGGTGATTTAGAGAATCTCCCAAAACCCAACGAGGGTTTTATTCTTTGTTGTTCGAGTACACCGTCTCTACTGCCGTGACTAATCTTAGGTTCTTTATTAGAGTTGCTTTGTGGCAAGATCGGCCTCAGTAAACTGATTGGATGTAGTCAGTTCGTGTGAATTAGGTACTTGATGATGTTATTCTCAAGTAATAGAGATCCATAATCGTTTAGAGACAAGGTATCGCCTTGCCAACATTCAGGGGGAATATTGCTGTTGTCGATGAAATCTGAGAGGTACTTTCCTTGGTTACGGCGTCGGCAGATATTTCTGATTTCTTGGTTAAAGAAGGGTAGACGGGCAGCGAATTGATCTTTCGTAACAATACAACCGGAGATAGAAATTTTGGCTTTCGGTAGAAGCTGTTGTACATCAGATAACATTGTTTGTATTTTGTGTGAACAGCTTTGTGTAGTTTCAGAGCGGATGAATTTAGGCCCCATATGTATTATTACTGAATTTGGGATGTTGGCAGGAACAATTCGATTAGCCATAAACGGAGCAATGTTTTCTATCTTGGCGGTAGGTATAATTCGGCAAGAAACTTTTTCTCCAGTCGCTTTACATAATTTGGATATCTTAATCTTTGTTAGTGATGAATCTCCTATCACCAATACCGATGGTTTGCGACGTATTTCTTTGTCTTTCTTTTGTTTCTTAGTGCCATTTTGTAAAGGTGTGATAACTTTCGTCGGTCGCACTGAGGGTGGGGAATTCATTGATTTGAAAGCTCTTTTTTGTTTGCTTCGATAATCTTATAGCTGTGCTGAAATTTCGGCTTCATTGTTGGCAGGTAGGCGAGTGTGAGGACTAATTAAACTTGGCTCATTGCGATTGTTGACCTCGCCATCAATAGTATTCGGCGGTGCGTCACATATAATTGGATTGCTTCTATTGTTTCCTGCATTATTAACACCATTGGCTTTGGGGAATTTTTGAATTAAATTATTCCCACTTGGATTTACTTGTCGGTCTGTATTTGAATATTCAAAGTACGGCAATTTCTTCGCATGGTTTTGTAGAGATTCACGGGTTTCTTCCTTGAGTTTATCAATTTGTTGTCGCATATCGTTATGATCTTTTTGAAGTTTAGTCAGCACATCGCCAATTGACTGGAATGTGGCTGGCAAGTATCTTAATCATAAACACGCTCACAATGCTTACAAACGCACACGCCGATCGCGGTAGACCTACTCTAAAAGATGCCGAGCGGTTTCGAAACGGGTTGGTCCGCGATCTCGATAACCGTACGCTGATGCATACTCGAGCATACAAAAACTCTCGTTTACATGTGCTATTAAATTGTACTGAAAAATGTTGCTCAAGTGCTGTAAATCAAAGAAGAAGAACAAAGAACATTATTGCCAACTTGCAAGTGAAAGGTAAACATGCTGTGTACTTGACATCTTCGAGGCTGACAATACCCGAAGGACTTGTGCCTTTGAATGCTGTATGGAAATACGTCAAATGTATTGAGGTAACTGCATTATTTTTTATTTTTGCTTGTATTGTTTATTATTGTACTGATGTCTTACCAGTAAAAGTCGATGTTATTGAACAGTGTATAGTTTCGTCAAGTGTGTATTCATTATCGATCGTCCATGCACAGCGAAATAAATCAGAAAGCACGTTGTCATCAGATAACCCTGTTTCACTTGAAATTTTACTTGTACGTGAGAATTCAAAATGTTCCCAGTTATCAGTACAAGCTATTGCTGATATAGACTCAAAGTCAGACACTCTTTATAATACGACAGAAGAAACTAGATCTGGTTATGCTAAATTTAGTGTGATCGAAGTAAAATACCGCCATGTTGGTCGTGATCGAGAACCTAGCAGAATTCCAGGTAAAAAACTCTCTCGCCTTTTGACAAAAAGCAGAAAAATTGGTAAACTGGTTCGAAAGCATATTAAAAAGAATGTACCCAGATCTTCTCGTATCCATCGTTTGCGTTATGCATGTAGTCGTGAACGAAAAAGGCTACTGAATGACCATTCAGTTTATAATGTAATTGTTTTGCCACACTTTGATTATTGTAGCCTTGTTTGGGATACCTGTAGTAATTATCTACTTGAAAAATTGCAAAAAATGCAAAACAGGGCTGCAAGAGTCATTACTGGCAAATCATATGACGTCAGATCTATCGATTTACTAAGTGAAATGAATTGGCAACCATTGATGGAGAGAAGAAATGAAAATAAGGCTGTATTTATGTATAAAGTAAAAAATGGAGAATATTTAGAAAATATTTCCAAAATTTTCAAAGTTGCAAATAACCAGGCATATGGCTTACGCAGTAACAGTCTTGATTTTTCTATTGAAAAACCTAAAACAAATTTTCTAAAAAAAAGCATCAGTTATTCAGGTGTGAAAACATGGAATAATTTACCAAGGTCTTTAAAGGACGACAACATTTCCCTAGGGCAGTTCAAGGTTCTACTCAGAGACAGGTGTACATGTATATAATGTAATACATGCAGTGATTAGTAATAGGCTACGTATTTGTATTTATTTGATGTATGTTAGTTAGTTAGTATAGTTAGTAAGTTTTTGTAATTAGTTTCTAATTTATGTGTAAATAGTTTTAAGTTGTACGGCTCCTTGGAAAGCAGACATTTTTTATATAGTCTGAAGGACTACCGTATGTAAATAAGATTAAATAATAATAATAATAATAATAATAATAATAATAATAATAATAATAATAATAATAATAATAATAATAATAATAATAATAATAATAATAATAATAATGTTAATTATTTACCTCAAGTTATCGTTAATAAAACAAAATGTCGACGCAGTAAACCACAGAGTTACAAGTCATATACAAAACCACAACACCCAAGTAATAAAGTATCAGCTACCTGTACTTACAGGAATTTAAATCACAGGATGAATTGCTGTAAGTTCGATCTTAGTAGAGACATTGAAAAGAACCCAGGCCCTACTTTTATTGATCCTTGTAAAAGTATTCATGCACCTTATAGTCAAGGTGATGTTGCTGTATTTGGTCCAAATGCAGGACAGCAATGTGTTGCCATGAGTTTGTGTGCTTTGATACATAACTTCAGAAACAAATCAATGACTTACACAATAACTCACCCAGAACACCTAGTTCAAATTATGAACCTTGGAAATGAATTATATTCTGCATTGTCAAGATTATCAAGGCAATCTTATTTATTGCTAACTAAATTACCCAGCATGGTTACAGTGCTAAATACAAATTATCAACTTGAGTTTAGTGAAAGTTACTCTGGTAGACTCCATACAACTACTTTGAGTGAAAACATCCCATATGTCATGCCCTTAGAATGTGCTTTACAAGGTTTGCTACAAGAGAGTTATAATTCATTTCTGTTAACAATCGGATGTAATACTGTATCCATCTATACTATTGCAAATGGTTTACTGAAAATATTTGATTCACATGCAAGAGATTCATTTGGTATGGCCCACCCTCGTGGAACATGTGTATTGTTGGAAGTAAATTCAGTTATCAACTTGGTAGGATATTTCAAAAATTTATACAAACCTGATGTTTTATTTGAGCTTAAAGGCATTAAAATTACTGCTGCACAGGTTACACAAATTACAAATATACATACGAACACATCTGAATCAGGTCACTGTTCATTGACATATGACAATGAGACATTTAATGACAATTTAAATTGTTCTCGGCAATGTTGTGCAATGTGCCTCTATTCTATCTGCTTTTCTACTATTAAGGCATGTAGTCACTGGAATGATCTGACATTGAGTGCTATTGCAGAGTATGGCATGTTCATTTACCAGGGAGCCTCAAATGATGGAAATGAGTTTACATGTAATCATTTACCAACTATAGTAAACATACACGGTGCAGATATTGATGTAGTATATAGCTCAAGAGACCAAGGGACATTGTTTTCTACTTCTCTTTCTAGTAAACTAGTCCTTGAGAGGTTAATTGTAGACAACACTACTGAAAATACTGGGTTTTTGTTGTGGCTTTCAAGCTATTGCTTAGGTTGCATTTTTGCAAATAATGCAAGACAAAAAACAAAATATTTTTTAATTGCATGCAATGAAAGGCAAACAATTAATTTATTTGAAAAATTTAATGATACTGATTCTGTTATTGATAAAGTATGCAATATTGTCACACACAATCTTAAATGTGAGGAAACACAATACAACATTCAATTTCTGTCATGTTCATCTCAATTAAGCCAATCAGGGGGAAAAAAGATTATAAGAAAGCATAAGACTACCATGCAAAAAAAATTAATTGCGGACAAAAGAAAAGAGGAATTTGCAAATTTGGAACCTGTTAAGAAAAGAATGAGGTTACAGAAAGCTGCTTTAGAGTACAAAAGTATGGATCCTATGAAGAAGAAAGATCTAGTTGAAACAAATGCAAAAAAATATAAATCAATGGATCCTATGCAAAAGGAAAATCTAATTAAAACAAATGCCAAGAAATATAAATCAATGGATCCTTTGAAAAAGAAAGTTCTTCTTGAAACCAAAATCAAAAATTATAGATCAATCAATTTAGATGATTTAGATGATTATATATCCAGGTTCCACAATAAAATAAAAGAAGGTCCTTATTATATTTGTTCTGTTTGCAATCGATTACTCTACAGAAAATCAGTCATCCTATTACATAAAAATAAGTACATTGATGTCAATGAACATCTTTTTACAGATATAAAGTCATTTGATCAAAAAGAATACATTTGTAAAACCTGTCATTCAAAGGTATCAAAAGGGAAAATTCCATGTCAGGCAATATTTAATAACATGTATGTTGTCAAAATACTAGCTGAACTTGCATCGTTAGAAAAACTTGAGCAAATTCTTATTGCACAGAGAATAGTTTTTGAGAAAATAATAGTAATGCCGAAAGGACAGCAAAGAAAAGTTAAGGGAGCAATCTGTAATGTGCCTGTTGAATGTGATGAGACATGTAAAGTTTTACCACGGCCACCTGAAAGATCAGGTATTATAATGTTGAAACTGAAACGAAAACTTGAATTCAGAGGTCATGTATATTTTCAAGCAGTACGTCCTCAGTTCATTCTTGATGCACTTAACTGGCTCAAGGTAAACAATCCATTGTATAATAATATTACAATTGATATTCAAAATATCAGTGCAAAGCTTACGAGTTTAGAACAAGATGACAATGCTTCAGGTATAAATTTTGATAAAAATGAAAAGTCCTTAACAGAAAACTGCATGCAACACGTTACGAATGATGATGATACTAAGGAAAAAGATGACCCATTGAATGAATATAGACAAGCAACTAATGAGACATGTTCACAGTCTGTATTACCAAATTACCCTGTTACAATACAAAGTAATGAAAATTGGTCATTAGGGAATGAAGTGTACAATATTGCACCTGGAGAAAACAAACACCCTGTATCCCTAATGAGAGACATAAAATGTGAAGAGCTTGCATTCCCAGTGTTGTTTCCAAAAGGACAGTTTGGCTTCACAGATGATAGAAAGATTAAATTGTCACCAGTGAAGTACTTCAATGCTCGACTTTTACATTATAGTGGAAGGTTTGCAACAAATCCAGAGTATCTTTTCTTTGCACAATTTATAATGGAACAAAAAAAAGTATCAGATAGTATTAATATAGCCTTAAAAAAAATTCACGGCCAACCTGTAACTGCATCACAAATAAAATCAGATGTGAACAAGTTAAAAGGCTTAATTTGTTAAGACCAGGCGTATTTGTTTTTAAGGCAAATTCCAGGTACACCACCATACTGGCAAAAATTTATGTACGAAGTAGTAGCCATGGTAAAACAACTTGGGATTCCAACATAGTTTATGACATTATCATGTGCTGATCTTAGATGGCCTGAGTTGTTTCAGATTATAGCTAGAACACAAGGTAAAAACATGACTGACGAACAAGTTGAAGCTTTGTCTTACAATGAAAGATGTTCAATGCTAAATCTTAATCCTGTTGTTGTTGCAAAGCATTTTCAACATAGAGTTGAAACATTTTTCACTGAACTTCTGCTTAGCAAAAAAAAACCAATAGGTAAAATAATCTATTATGCACTCCGTATTGAATTTCAAATGAGAGGATCTCCTCATTTACATGCATTAATATGGACTTCTGATTGCCCAAAACTTACATCTGACAACAAAGAAGCTTATATACAATTCATCGATAACCATGTACAAGCCTATCTTCCAGATGAGGAAACAGAACCAGAGTTACATGAGTTAGTTAAAACTTATCAAAAGCACAATCATTCTAAAACCTGCAGAAAATACAAAAATATTAGTTGTAGATTTAATTTTGGTCAATTTTTTACCAAAAGCACAATAGTAGCAGAACCTCTTAATGATGACCTAGATGAGGAAATCAAGAGTAATATACTTGACAGGAGAACACAGATTCTGACCTCAGTCAAACAGAAAATAGATGAAGTATTAAACCCATCCAAGCCAGATTATAATGAAACATTAAATGAAGCAGACATTCTAAAATCAGTAGGTATCACTGAGGATGAATATTACTGGGCTCTATCAATATCACCAGACTCTGATTTTGAGTTGCATCTTAAAAGGCCTGCAGACAGCTGTTTTATTAACAATTACTTTGTTGCTGGTATTAAGGGGTTTGCAGCAAATGTTGATTTGCAACCTGTATTCAATCACTACAAATGCATAACATATGTCTGCTCATATTTTACTAAAGATGAAACTGAATGTTCTCAAGCTATTACAAATGCAGCAAAAGAAGCAAAAGCTGCTAACATGAATATTAGAGATGGCCTGAAAAAAATTGGTGCTGCTTTTCTGTCTACAAGAGAAGTTAGTTCACAAGAATGTGTCTACAGATCAATGCCTGAACTTTGGTTGAGAAAAATATTTCCAAAAACAGTTTTTGTTAGTACAGATTTTCCAGAAAAAAGGGTACGTGTTACTAAGACACAGGTGGAGCTTGATGAACTAGACAACGATAGTACAGATATCTTTAAGTCAAATATAATTCAGCGTTACAGCATTAGACCAACCTCAATTCCTGTTGTTGATAACTTATGTCTGGCAGAATTTGCTGCATATTACTATAAAGATTATAAAATTGATTATTGTGAAACAAGTGATTGCCAACCTGGTGTTCTAACAGATGACTTGGTTGAATCGCAAACCATAAGTGATACAACACAATGCCCTCCCAAAAAAATAAAATTAATTAACACCAATGAATACATGAAATGTAGAAAAGTTAAGGCTGTATTAAGGTATCATACACCAAATAAAAGAAAAGAACCAGAATCTTATTTTCACCATTTACTTATGCTCTATTATCCATGGCGAGATGAAAGTAATCTAATGGCTTCAGATCAAACATATACATCAAAGTTCTATGAACCTGATGTTCAAGCTATTGTTGAACACAACAGAGCAATATTTGAACCTGATGCAGATGCTGTTAGTGAGGCTTTTGAAATATTAAAATCTAATCAGGGCAATATTATTCGTTCATTTGATTCAATAAATGATCAAGAAAATGCAGATTTACAAGGTGAAATGCAAGATGACTCAATCCCACATGAATAATTTAATGAACAATTACCATCACATCTTGACTCCACATCACAATCCAATCAGCATACTTCCCCTGGAGCAATTACTTCTTACAACCGACCAACAGAAATCTCTGATGATATACTACGTGAAACTGTGAGGTCCTTGAACATGGAGCAACGTCATGCATATGATACATTTCTTACATGGTGTAGGGATACAATGAAAAACATGAACAGCTTAAAACCTGTGGAAATAGAACCAATCTATCTTTTCTTAACTGGTGGTGGAGGTGCAGGAAAAAGTCACTTGATTAAAACAATATACCATACAGCAGTTAAAACATTCAGACATCCTCCTATTAACCCTGAATTACCAACAGTTCTTCTCATGGCACCAACAGGTGTAGCTGCAATAAACATTGATGGAACAACAATAAATACTGGTCTTGCTATTCCTAAAGAAACTGGTGATAATGTACCTGCAATGTCCGACCAAAAGAAAACACAATTAAGACTATCATTATCTGACCTAAAGCTAATAATAATAGATGAAATTTCTATGGTTGGAAACACTACCTTACTACATATCCACCAAAGATTAAAAGAAATATTTGGCACCACAAGTTCTCTGTTATTTGCAGGAATTACTATTATAGTTGTAGGTGATCTATGTCAACTTCCACCAATACGTAAAAGATTTGTATTTGACACTTACAAAAATGATTCTTATAATCTATGCCATCCATGGAAGGTCTTTAAAATGATAGAACTTAATAAAATCATGAGACAGAAAAATGACCAAGCATTTATTGAACTTCTTAACAGAGTAAGAACTGCTAGTCAAACAGAAGATGACATTAAGATAATCCAATCCAGATCAATATCCCCATCTGATCCTAATTACCCATCAGATGCACTTCATATCTGGGCTGAAAATGCTCCTGTTGATGAACATAACAAGAAAAAACTAGAAGAACTGCCTGGATCCTTATTTACTCTTAAAGCTAAAGATCAATATCCAACAAATGTAAGGAAACAAGATATTGATCGAGTATTAGCAAGAGGACGGTCTGAAACAGGTGGACTAGATTATGAAATTATGATTAAAAAAGGTGCTAGAGTAATGCTTACAACAAATATCAGTATTCCAGATAGACTCATCAATGGACAAATGGGAACTGTCTTTAAAGTTGATGTCAATCAAAATAACCAAAAAAAACCTGTTCTCTATATCAAAAATTTGATTACTCAAGTGCTGGTAAAGACTTAACTAACACTTGTGGCAACCCTTTTGCAAGAGAAAACAACGTAGTTCCAATTGAACCTGTATTAGCAAAGATCAAAATAAGACCAGGTAAAGCATCTTCTCCAGAAATACAGAGTACAATTCCCTGTTAAACTTGCATGGGCATGTACTGTACATAAGGTTCAAGGTCTAACACTTGAAAAAGTTGTAATCAGTTCTGACTTGATAAAACAGAGAGCGTTTAACTATGGACAAATTTATGTTGCTTTAAGCCGTGCAACTTCTTTACAAGGTCTGTACATTTTAGGACAAATTGAGAGTAAACATATTAAAGCAAATCCTAAAGTTCTTGAAGAATACCAAAGACTACGCAATGAATGTATGGTTCCACATTCAACAACTCTATCCCAAGACAATTTCAATGTTTTGACAATATCACTTTTAAATATAAGATCTCTCAAAAAACATAGCATTGATATTAAATTTGATTCGAGTTTTCAATAGTGACGTCATAGCTCTTACTGAAACCCAATTATTACTTCAGGATTTTGACAATGAAATTTTAAATAATCTCAGTCCTTTCAAACTCCACCGTCAAGATCATGATACTGATAAATATTCAAGTATGGCACTTTGCACAAGAAATACTGTAGAAATCAGAGAGTGTGAATATTTTTCTTCACTAAATGCGCTAAAATATGACCTGGTTAATAGTAAATCCCAAGAAAAAACAACTTTTCTTTTGCTGTATCGAAAGCAAGCCTCCAACATCCTACAATATGTAGATTGTTTGTTTTTAACATTTAACATGTGTTAAATAGTTATACAATTGACATGATTCTTGGTGACTTTAATATTAATTACTTGAATGACAATCAAGTTCAACCACTAAAATCTTTAATGCAATCTCTCAATTACACTCAGATTGTAACAAAACCTACATTTATTTCTTCTGGTAGTTTATTAGACCATGTTTATGTTAGATCCACAGTATTTCAAATAATTGACAATTTGTAGTCAATGTGTATTATTCTGATCATGATGCTATCAAAATCGTAGTACAATATTGCAACTAGGGAATAATTATATCTGTCACATTAATCGAAATATTATATTAATTACATGTAGTTATATCCAATTCTTTCTGGCAATTGTTATCAAGCAAGTTTATCTTACACCATGTACATAGTCTCCTCAGAGATCCCTGGATCCATATTCACAAACCATATTTATCAATAAGGGGTGGGCCATTGGAAATCTTGCAGGGAGGGGGTGACAATTCCTGTGCAAGGGAAAGTGATCAAAAAATCCTGCAGGCAATATACAGAGAATACTGGCAAACTGTTTACAACTTTCCTTTATTGTCCAAAAACAAAATATCCTGCAGAGCTTACATGGGACAAAAAATGTTAGGCTTAGAAATAATTTTTTTACCCCCTCCCAAGATTTCTATTGGTCCACTCCTTAATTAGTGCAGTGAAACTGCACTTGTACTTGGGATGGTGCACCTATACTCAGTGCCCACCAATTTATTACTCTGTACCAATTTATTACACCTATACCCACCAATTTATTACTCTGGTATTAAATGACTTTATAACATTGACATATCTGGTATCAATGAAAGAGAAAACAAATTAACACTGGTGTCTGAAGTAAATGGCTTCTACAGCCACACAGTTGGAGTTGTGAGTTGCACTATTAAACCATCAACCACTAATTTATTACACTGGTATTAAATGACTTTATAACATTGACATATCTGGTATTAATGAAAGAGCAAACAAATTAGCACTGACTCTGAACTAAAGGGCCTCTCGGACCACACAGTTGGAGTTGTTCAGTTGGACTATTAAACCGTCAGCCACTAACCTATTACTCTCGTATTAAATGACTTTATAACAGCAACATATCTGGTATTAATCAAACAGCAAACTTAATTAACACTGGTGTCTGCAGAGTAAAGGACCTCTACGACCACACAGCTGGATTTGTGTTTACTCCTCTACGACCACGTAGCTGGATTTGTGAGTTGGACTATTAAACCATCAACCACCAATTTAACAGCAACACAGTTGGAGTTGTGAGTAGGACTATGAAACCGTCAACCACCAATTTATTACTCTGGTATTAAAATTAATTGACATAACTGGTATTAATAAAAGAGCAACCCCAATTAATGCCAATATGAATACCAATGTATATGAATACCAGAAGTTTATAAATGCTAAAAGTATATGTATCAATGCCAAAGTTATACAGTATATGTGAACACCAAAGTTATATGTGAGAATGCCAAAAGTATGTACAATTGGACATGGTGGTGCTGACTTGATATTATAGCATGAGCAGTGCTGTTAATACAGATATCGTTATGTCAGATCTGTGAACACCATCTAAACAGTTTATTAACAATAACTAAAATATTAAAATGTAATATGTACACAAAATGTCACAATACCGTACATATAGTTCGAGATATAGTTTAAAGCAATGTCATGATGGCTTTCAGTATATGAATTCTATGTTGTCCCAATCTAGGTTGTCCAAGCATGTAAATTTATAATAGTAGTCAATAAAAAAATTGTTCTTTGTAAAACAAGTAAGTGTGCTTTCTAACTAGCTTTCTAACATGTCTTCCTCCACCGCGTCTTATAATCTCTCTGATATGAACGACATTTGCCCATTGCCTATGCCCAGTAGCCCGAGTTAACGCCTAGCGGGCGTCTTGTTTTATTAGCTTCGCCATAGACTTGACTAAATACATGTATGGTATCACAAAATAAACTAAAACGAGGACCATTCAAACACAAACACAAATTTAAACCTATGGCAGGATCACCGCAATAGCGTGAAGGCCAATTACTGCGGGCCCAAAAATATAAAAGTTAAAGTCAAAAATTCTAATAAAACTTACACATACAACATACATGCAATATAGAAATAAATACTAAAAACAGCAAGTAATGCTGCGGGACGTCTGCTTGGAACACATATATCTTATTGGAATTGTCTATCTTGGGAATTGTCAATCTTGGGAATTGTCTATCTTGGGAATTGTCTCTCCTGGGAATTGAATTGGGACGTCTATCTTATTTGAGAGAACACTTCAAATGACAAAGTAACATCTTTTCCAGTTTTTGGTTTCCTTGCTTCGTTGTTGAGATATTTCAGTTTGTTTGATATGCAAATTCTAAAATATCTTGACGTCACACGAACATAATGAGTTATCGGAGGTTATATATCTTTGCTATACTATCAAACCAAATTAATTCGAAGGAAGCGTGTGGGTGTGTTTCTCCTATACAACACCAAACATGTAGACTTTCAAGTGATTATGTTTGATAATAGCAAAGATATATAACCTTCTTCGATAACTCATTATGTACATGTGACGTCAAGATGTTTAATTTGTATATAAAACAAACTGAAATATCTCAACAACGAAACAAAGAAACGAAAAACTGCAAAAAATGTTACTCTGTTATTTTAAATGTTCTTTCAAAAGATTTATTTAATTTTCGTATCTTAGACACTTTTTAAGAAACTCGGCACGAAACGGGTACAATCGATAAATGATGTACAGCGTGTTGGCGTAGAAATTCTGCCGGAACATTGTGTGTAAATAACGAATACTCGCAGGTGAGATAGACATGTACACTTGAATTAACTTGTTTGAATAATCCATATTACTGTGCATACTTACGCTTCGGTTTTAATGTGATGTTGACAAATTTTGTATCAGTTAAATTGTGACTCCTAACAGTGCAGTTATAAGTTCCAGTGTCGTCTAAGCTGATATTTTTAATAATCAAGTTCTTCTTCAATAATCCAGTTCCATTGATCATCATTCCATTTTTCGACCATGATGCTGTAGCAGGAGGATTGCCTCCCGTAGCGTTACATAAACATGTCATATTTTCACCTTCTTTAACAATGGGAATTAATGGAGAACATCTTATGACAGCAGTTGGTTGCTCTGAAAAATCATTAAAACAATAACAGCATTAATTCTTTGAAAGTTTTCATGGCGATAATGTAATATAAATAAGTTTTTATGAAGGATTGAGTCAACAGGCCGAAAGCTTAGCAAAGAAATATTTTATGTGGTGTTTCCACAAAACTTATTTATATAATAACGGCATTGGCTAACAGAAAAAAGAATGAGAAAATACATAAATAACATTAGATAAGTATCGCCTACACACGTATGAACTAACATTTTGCTTACAGAAAGTAAAAATAGGTACGCATTTGCGTTCATACGACTACTGATATTTGGCTCTACTCATACTCAAGCACAATGGAAAGAGAGCATTACAAAGAACAAAGAGATTTGAGACAAAAAGACGTATGACTTCTTTTGAAAACGCAAAAAACGAATTAGCCTTCCGTCGACACGTAAACAAGGAAAACGGCATAAAAAACAGATCCTTTCAAAAACGATCTACAAAGTAGAACTTTTTGAGCGCGCTTTCCTGCTTTTGTATGGACGCGTATTTTTTTAGAAATGGAGAAAAAGTTTAGAGTTTAAGATTAGGATTAACCGGATTTACCCATTTCTTAAAAAACTCATTAATAATTCATGAGGAAACCACAAAGAAAATCTGTAGTATGTCGATGATGATTAAAATTATTGAAGTCAGAAAAGATACTAATGAACATAAAATTTTATATAAAGAATACTAAAGAGCATAATAAAAAAAACTAATCAATAAAGAAACGTTTTTTAAGCCGTTCAATAAACTTGCATCACGTGTTCTATCAGGTCAAAAACCACTCCGGAATAAACCATTGCTGCTCGTTTATTAAACATTACTTATTATATGGCACAAGTTACTTCCGTTGAAATCGTGTGTTCTCATTGGCTGAGACGCATCTCACATGCCGGTCGATTACTTTCCATCATCGACCGCGGTCGATAACGGGTTTTGGCAACCATTTTATTTACAAAAGAACAATAAAAGAAAACCGAAAAAAAAGTGAATTCAATAGCCTATATAATGGCCAATAATTTCTCCAAAACACAATTTCCAGCTTTTTTAGGTGAGGATTAAGATAATGTGAAAACCATAAAATACAAACGTTTGTTACTGTTAAAGCAAAAATATAGCAATTTAAAGGTATTAAGTCCATGGCCAGAAATTGCGGTCATCATGAGCCAGCTGTATGTCACCGGTTTCGTCCAGGACAAAATCAAAATGGTGCTAATTCTTACATACAAATAGTCTACGACAATTAAATAATTGCAAATACAATTGACGGTACCGAAAACGATGGCGGCGGTATATTTAACCACAATGCTTTGCGACCTCAAATCAGTTCAAATAACAACTAAACATTGTTTATCATGCTAAGATGAATTAAGTAAACAAGAACTTAATTCCTACCAAACTTGGTCGTATCTTCCAATAATTCTGCAAGAAACAATATTTACTGCACCAAAGGATTGTGGTTAAATGTACAAGTTGCCATCTTTTTCGGTACGGTCAATTGTTCCCTTGTAAATTTCTTTAATTACCCAAATCATAATTAAGTTTCTCCGATGTCTTCTGTTGCTAACCGACGATAAATAACCTCAAACATCAATCTTCTTACCTTTCCCTTTTTGCGGATACTGGTTGCTAAACCATAATCCGCTATGTCATGAGCGCGGATGTGTGTGTGTGTGTGTGTGTGTGTGTGTGTGTGTGAGAATGTTTTCGTCAATCACGTGATCAACGCAAACGACCAATAGCGCTGCGGATCCGAATCAGCATACTTCTTATTTGTATGTTTGAAGTCTTATATGTTCGAATTGTTTACGAACGTGTACCAGAACAACGAATGGAAGATAGAAAGTTGAGTTTTGTTTCAGGTAATGAACATTTGCGCGCTATCACAAGACGCCAAGAAATATATGACAAGTCGACAGCTGTCAGTGGGCTACTGGTCTGTCGGTATAAATTTGAACGGTTTTGCGAATTTTTGTGGATTGTCTGGTTTCGAAACAATATGTATTTCAGCATTTTAATACATTTTTATATGCATGTATGTATTGTTCATTTATACTATAAATACAAGCGCGTGGTGACTGCATATTTACATGCAATACTTTCTCGTGTTCATCTCAGCATCACTATAATAATTCCAGAACGCGTTTCGACTTTGTCGCCAAAACGAAAAGCTTTCCAAGGACGAAGAAACAGTGTGAGCGCTTTAATATTTGGCTTCGGATTAAAGATCTTTCTGAAATCTGAATGCCCTTTTAACTATTAAATGTTTCAAGTGTTTACGTGTTAGGCGCTCGGCCAAGATGTTTTATCGTGCTTGGCACTGTTTATGTTACATGTAGACGTATTCAATACTTATTCAAAAAACGCGTTGAGCATTCATTTATTGGGACGCATCAATGCATGTGTTACGAGAGTCTAAAACATAGACAATATAAAACATAAAAATATCATATTCTTTAAAATGCGATTAGCGTCCACGTTTCCTGTTTTTGCCGATTTACCTAAACGTGAATTCAAACATTTTAGTGTTAGGGGTTAGAGATTAGGGTTAAATTAACGATTATTGTTATTTCTACGTAACAAAGAGCACATGTTGAAGGGAAAAAGAAGGCAGAAGGGTGCAGTCAATTTTTAGCGTTTTTGCTCAGACAAGAGTGTTAAACCGTTCGAATCAACATTTCTGAAACCTGAATAGCCATTGCATTAATGTTTGAAGTGTCAACATGATAAGCGCTGGGCCGAGATGTTTAACTCTAATTCACAAGCAGAACTAAATTTTCAGGCTGTGCTTTGTGCCGACGCTATCTAATGCTTATCGAAAATACGTGTTGCACGATCACGTTAATTACACTCGAGTGAAAAATTAAAGCGATATAAATATCATATTTTTTAATGCGATTATAGGGACTTTGCAAGTTGTCAATTCTGTTTTCAACGTTGTTTATGTCTCGCTCATCTTGCAGATAGTATTCAAACGTCAGCAAGTTATCAGATTGTGAGCATGAGTAATACTTTTCAGTATTAAAATTGAATAAATCATATAAATCGTTTATAATCAGTTTGTCTTGATCGAGACAGCGGAATATTAACCCATATCGAAATATACTGTAAATAGCTCAGCACCGTCTAATCACTCTAATGTAGATTTATCGCCATCAAGATCTGCAGTTGTAAAGCCGTAATCAAACGAGAACCCAAGTCATCGCAAGTTCGCAGTCACAAATTTCTGTAGCGGGCGTTCGAACACCCAAATTAACAAAATAAAGGTTTCATGAGTGTTTTAAACAAGTTTTACTTTGTTACGGTACATAATATTTTCGGGAAATTATTCAGAGAGGCTGGCTGAGATAGCGTGACTGCCAACTTGCGATGACTTGCGTTCTTGTTTGATTACGGCTTAAGCGTAGGGAGCACAATTTTCAGCCACATGACTGATTAATAACAGTGTTCTAAAGTCACTTGTGATCTTCTAAAAGCTTCAAGACGGAGCAATACCAGATCGATAGCACACCACGTGGTTTCGCAAAGCATATCGGGATGATGCAATAATTGCAAATTGTCGACCAGAAAAATAATACAGAAACGCCACCGAAACCTGGTAGCCCGAGTAATAATAATAATAAAAATAATAATAATAATAATAACAAAACATTACGTCCAAATAAATATTTTGAATATTACAACTACCTCGAGTTTTGTGCTGGGCTCTTATATATGTCACAAGATTCACTATTATTTTCAGTATATTTTGGTATGTTTGCATGAAATTGAAATTACAATCCACAGTAGACCTTTTCACCAATAGCGGCGCCATCTTGAATTCGCAATGCATTATGGTCTATCCAGGGTGTTCAGGCACAATGCGGTAATTTTTTCTTTATAAATACTTTCGTGGCAACAATATCTAAATATAATAATTGTCATATTGCAACAATTCTCGGACGTGTAAGGATAGATTCGTAACAAATGTATCCTTATATGTACGAGAATTATTGCTTTTACCAATATGACAACGATCATATCTAGACATTGTTGCCATGGAAGTGTTAATCAAGACAAAATTACCGCATTGTGTCTCAACACTAAGCAATCGCCCTTTTAATTGAGCTTATTATCCTGGATAGACCACAATGTATTGCGAATTCAAGATGGCGCCGCTATTGGTGAAAAGGCCCATTAGTTATTTTAGACTCTCAAGCCAAATAAATACCAGTATCCGCATGTACGCATTGCGTACCTATTTTTATTATTGCTTTGAGTAATATTCCAGGCCAGTTCATCCATAAATCGCCGGGCTATAATTCCGTTAAGCAGGCTTAAACCGCTTCAATTCATTCAACGATTGTTCGTGACTCACTCATTCTATCAAAATTCCCCAAATAGATTCTTACAGTTGGCTTGAGGGTCTTGCAGATCACCGAAATTCAGTTATGGTCCCTTGGGTTAAGTCTTTCCTTTTTTCCTTTAAAACTGGTCATTTTGGAAATTCTAAGTTCAAAAAAAGGAAATAATAAAGGAAATTAAAAAAGGAAAGGTAAGAAGATTGATTTCGGTGGTTATTTATTTTCGGTTAGGAACAGAAGACATCGGAGAAACTTAAACGATTGGGTAATTAAAGAAATTTACTAGGGAACAATTGCATTTGCAATTATATAAAGTTACCCCTAACCCCCAAAATTTTATGGTTTATATTAAAAGCACTCTTAAGATTATAAGGAGTGGCGTTGAAAGTTCGGCGATATAGATTTTTGTTTTTAAGTTATCAGGGTTTTTGTAATATGCAAATAAGGCATGTGATGACGTAAGATAAGGAAAGCAGAATTGTGGAAGATTTTATATCGTGTATATCTTCAAACTTATACATCGAAATTTCGCAAAACTTTGCACATATATACAGACCACCCCACCTAACTAAAAACGATAATTTGAGTTATTTAGCCGTCATGGCAACCGATTTGTTTCCAGACCTCTAAATTCAGGCTCAAAAAATCTTTGTTTTCTGCCATAGCAGAGCTCACTACAACTTCAGACTTTAGTATAAGATTAGTTAAGTTTGTAGAATCTTCCTCCAATATTACCAACTCCAAAATGATCAGCACTTGAGAGAAAACAAATAGTTTGTTTTTTAAATTAAGAGGTCTGGAAACTAATTGGTTACCATGACGACTATAATTTGAACTATCTTTTTCAGTTTAGTAGTCTGTAAATATGTGCACAGTTTGGAGAAATTTTGATGAATAATTTTGAAGATATATTCGAAAATAAGTCGTCGACAATTCTGCTTTCCTTATCTTACGCCATCGCATGCCTACTTGCATATTACAAAAACCTCAATAACTTAAGAACAAAAACCGGTATAGTCGAACTTTCAACGACATTCTTCATAACTTTAGAAGTGGTTTCAAAGTAAACGATAAAAAATTTTGGGGTTAGGGGCACTTTAATTGTCGTAGACGATTTGTGTGTAAGAATTATTGACACCATTTCGATTTTGTCATGGACGAAACCGCTGAAATACAGCTGGCTCATGATGACCGCAATTTCTGTATTATAATCCAACTGAACCGACAAATGGTTATGAGAGTAGCAGGACTGAATAGATTTGATAATTGACAATAAAAATATCATGTGATGAATTGGCCAATAAAAGTACAAAAATGGAAAAAATCACCGAAGATAATCGATGTCAACTTTAGTAATGCAGTTAAAACTATTTTCCTTACCTAGAATGATAACACGAATTTTAGATTCTTTTATATCGCCGTTCCTTAGGGTCATTTTAAAGGTGTACGTTCCACTGTGACTTAAGTTAGCACTTTTAAATTCCAACGTGGCTTGTCCATTAATGTTGAACATTGGATCTTCTATTGTTGGTTTTGTAGCACCAAATTCAACACCAAAAACAGCTACGCGTCTCGGTGTATTTGACCCAGATTTAGTAAAAAGCCACTGAAGAGAAGATATCTCAGACCTTGTAAAATTATATGTCCAGGGAAGTTGAACCAAAGAACCTGGAGACCAGTAGGTGATATCGCCAGAAGGAAAGAAGATCTGAGACTCAGCTAAAAATAGAAAAGGTATATCAATAAAGTTAAAGACATTGGACAACTGTACTGATGTTCGATTCACTTCCTTTTACTTCACTCAACTTCACCTCAATCCATTTCATTTTACTTCACTTCGATCGCGTCACTTCATAGCCTCCTTCGCAGACGTTCTGGCTCGCTTACCTCCCCAACTAACGTCTGCTTACCCGACAGCTATATACATTCCATTCCTTTTGTGTACATGCATGGGCCAATGAAATTACACTATTGTCGTGCCAATAAATAAAGCGATCCTGAACTATAGTGTTATTATGTGTAATTTTTTTAGTTGAAAGCTAATATTTTGAAAAGTTTAGCCTAGAACTTCACCAAATTTACGAAGAATATTGTTTTGACTATGTTCTTGCTGCCTATGTAAACAAATAAGCGTGAAAGTTAGTGTAAAGCGTAAGAGCGTACGAGAAATTTAAGGTTGTAAACAAAAGCTCAAATTAAGGTGTTTAGTGCCTGAAGCGCCTGCCCGAATTAGTTTACATGTACTTGAAAGCTGATATTTCGCTTACTATAGCTCAAATCTTTACAAAATTTACGAAGAATGGTATTATGAATATGTTCTTGCATGCTGGTCGCGTAAATAAATCTGTGCGAAAAGTTTTAAAAAGCTAGAAGTGTTGGCGAAATGTATCTAGCGGATAATAAATTTTACGGGGATGTCTAGCCATGTCGGCGCGACTATATTCCAGGCAGTGACGCTTTTAACTTTATTTCACACATACATGTATTCATATCGCGATTCACAGTCACAGCATCTTATTGATTCTATTTACGCAAAACAGTTTTTGCGTCTACGTTGCTATAGCAACAGTAGACGTTATGTACCCGTAAAAACGTATCTGACCGTCTGGGTATTGTCACTTTTGTGACGTAATAGGTTTTCCTCTATCAGATTCATCGGCGCGCGAAACGTTCGGAGCGAATTACATAGCCAACATAAGCGAAGGTGCGCCGACGTTTTCCGATGTAGCTATGTGTGTAATGTGATTTAGTGAATATGGCGTCGAGTGCTTTCTGCTTCATTGCTTCGTCTATCTGTCTACGACCGATTGAGTCATTGAAAACGAGTTGTTTCTTTTGATTTCGGGGAGATTTTATCAAGGTAAGGAAGTAATTATAACTTATATTGTGTCACATCATTGATCAACGTTAATCTCTATGGAACTTGTGGAAACATGATGTAAATTGCCTGTTGTACTGGGCTATCTTTTAGGTTGTATATATCAATATCATCAGACTCATGAAATAGTTATTTATTCTTTTTGCAGTTGTTTTACTTTTAACTCAAGGCATTTTGTCCTGTATTGAAGGTTACTGTATTGAAGCCCGACGGTTACTGTGAAGGTTACTGTATTGAAGCACGTTACTGTATTGAAGCCCGACAGTTACAGACAAAACAGTTTATAGTTTCAAAAATAAATATAGAAATGATACCCTGATTCATTTTATGGGATTTTAATACTCTAAAAGCCATTGTCGCATTAATATGCGTCAAAATAGTATACACTGTACTGTAAGCTTATATTTTATTAAATGTACAACTGTATATGCTATAAAGCAGTCCAACCAAGCAATCCATTTCTTCAAAAATGGAATCAAATATTAAACTCTTAGTAAATGCTCCTACCACGATTATTATTAATAACACTTTTTTGCTTCATAGATACTTATATATACAGTATTCTTCCCTAAATGACCGATTTTTTTGTTTTCTGTTTTAGAAATATTGACTGACATGTGTTCATAGCTTGTGACAGTTGTTGTACAGGGACCAATGTGTTAGTGGTGACATTCTGATCAGATGTTATCTGTGTAGTGAATTATCGCATAACTCAAACTAAACAAACTTAAATTATTAAGTGAAGTGTGTGTAGTATACACATGCAGTACGTTTAAGCTCGTAAATGTACCACATGCACTACATGTATATGTACATGTACAACTCATCAGATCACTTTAACTACATCTCACATGCAAACGCTACCAGTTAGGAATGCTATGACTATGAATTTGAATTTGCAACCTTACTGTAGCTCTCCATCTGACCCTCTCAATGGTTAGAGCACCTAACCAGTCATTAGAAGGTTGCAGGTTCAAGCCCTGTCTGGGACTCGGAAACTTTTTCTTAGTAATTGAGCTTGACAAATGTTCAAATGTCTGTTATATATCGTGTACGTATGTTGCATTATTACTGAGGAATGTAACTAACATTGAGGAAAATCCTGGATCCATTGTTTATGTAATTGACCAAGGTCAAAAATCTGCCAGTTTCAGTGAGGGCAAACAATCTGTCTCTGTTGTTGACTGCAATGATATGCAGACAGGATGTAACCAGTATGTAACTTATTATGACAGTATTATTTCTGCATGTGTATACACATAGTAGAAAATTCTCATGCTAAACTAGTCAAATATCAACAAACATTCTGAAAAGTTCTTAATATGTATTTTAGCAAATTAAATTGGCTATTTCCTGATTTGGTATATTGCTATGTCCTCTGTTATATTAATTACACATTTACACTGCCTGTCAGTGTCTTTGAGGATTATTGCAACCAAAGGCCCATTCACATGATCTGATTAACTGGACTCAATTCTCCTCCTGGTGCATGTAGCCCTAAACGTAGACGCATGTACGCACTGCGTGCCTATTTTTACTAAACGATAAGCAATAGTTTTCGGAATATTGGTTCAAACGGTCAGCTCACGCCTCCAGGTTGGAGGTCAGGTTTCCAGATATTGGAAGTCTGACTCTGACTGGTCAACAATTGGAAAGGAATTTGCTGCTCCGGTAAGCAGCCGGTGGTGATAACGAACCCGAACTGACGGCTGCGAAGGAGACTAGTCACTTCACGTCACTTCACTATTCATAGTGGCTTTTACACTTTACAAATAATCGGAATGAATGACAGAAATTTTACTTGCATTGTTCAGATCACTCAAGTTTATAAGAAAAAAATCAAAATAGCCACAAACGTTTTCGCAACATTAAAAAAAAAGTTTGATTTGGCAAAGTTTTTTCCGTAGTAATATTTTCTTAGTTCTTGCTGTACGAGATGTCGCGAGTTGTTGCTTATTAATAGTCGGAGGAACCGTTTCCACATGCTAGCCAACCCATAGACCTTATCCAAAAATGGCCGCCGAATTAAAGTTCTTTTATATACATATAAATTAGCCCTTATGAACTCGTTTTCATGTGTGAAATTCAAAAGAATTTTTACTTTAAAACGAGGTCATAAGGGCTACTTTATATGCACATAAAAGAATAAGGTCTATAAAGATCATAAATAAAACTAAAGGGGGTATGCATTGGGGGGGGGGGGGGAACTCCATTCAAACACGGGGAACCAATTGAAGACTGCCATCTTGGATAAAAAAAAGTAGCGTGCTGCGTAGGCAGTGTTGAAAGTTGAAACAACAATCGAAATATGGTAAGGTCTGATATGCCATGCCGAAACAGAGAACGTAGGAGTCTAACGTTTCGAGCAAAGGCCCTTCATCAGAGAGAAATCGGAGCGAAGGCCCATCAGTTGGGGGAAAAAAATTGCAAACCCGGATGAAAAACTACTGGGTCCCAGACCTTTCTTACTATCCGATAGTAGGAAAAGTCTGGGACGGAGTAGTTTTACTCCCGGGTTTGCAATATTGCCCCCCAATAGCGCTCCGTCGTGATGACGTCACCAGGGCGCTTATATACGGGGCGGTGCAACGCGCTCATATCGCGCTGATCGGTGTGTGATGCACAAAAGGACTGGCATGAGCGTGCTTCTGAGCAAAAGTTGATCAAAAGTGGATTTTTGGGCACTGTGATATTCTCACTGTTTTTTCTTTAACTATGTCATTTTGGAGGAACCTTTTGCAATGTACCGACGAAGTACTTATTCGTTTAATGTATGAATATTTGTTTGGCGTAAAAAGTTGTACTATAAAGGAGTTATTATGAATAATGACTTGAGTTTTTGATGACTTCTATTGAGGGAAAATTTCATTAAAATATTTGAGCATGTTAACAGGTCGTCCACGCCTAGGAATTCAGGTATGTTGAAGATTATAATAGTGTGGTTATATCTTAAAGTTTTCATAAAAATCGGAGTTGATTATTTGGAGATACAGCGTTCGGATGTTAGGTATTTTTATGGTTAAACTCTTGCCTGTTTAGTTCCTCAATTGCTGCAAGAGAAGTAAACAAAACTTATAGTTTTGCCATGTTACGATTCTTAGTAATTATATCAATAACTTTATCGGGTTTTTGAAGCATTGGGTTAGAATAACAGTAAACTGTAAACAAATTTTACTCTCCGATCAATTTATTAAAATACGACTTGCTGGGACGCATGCCGAGCGCATTATGTGATACAATTTCGTCCACACCTTGTAATTTTGTCATCAGATAGCCAAGATGACTTCTTGTTAGGTTTTATTGAGAAAATGCAAATTGGAGTTGTTTATTTCTTGATATTCAATTGGAAAGATGACCTACCAGCTAAAATTCAATGCAAGATGTTGTCTTCTATCGAACATGGCCGAATGATAACGTGCACAAACAAAGATTTCCAAAGACTTCTTGCGTCATTTCTCTTGCGAAAGCAACAGTACGGTTCATATTTTTCAGCAACATATTTGTTCATGTTTCAGCAACGACTCCGAATTTTTGGGAGTAACACCAGAGAATATAGTAGCTGAAACCACTGATATATCGTATGGCTCGGCAATTTCATCCACGTTCTCTTCTAAACTCAACTCAGAGACTTCCACATCAAGCGTATTTTACCCGCCATATTTTGGACTTTCCCTGGCTTAGCGTTCGTCGCTATGGTGACAGGGGGCTTGTTACCAGTCCTCTGCATCACACATCGATCAGCGCGCCCATTGCCGTTTCACCGCCCCCCTATATAAACGCCCTGGACGTCACTATTTAGTTTTGTCCGCTTTTACCCATAATTCTTACAGTCCGAACAATAGATAATGGCTCATTTGCAATCATTTGAAAGTCAATTTTGGTTTGTTTGTCTACATTTTGTGCTATAAATAGCAGCTCGAAGGTACGCTATCCAAGATGGCAGCCTTCAAATGCTTAAGCAATGTTGGCCCCAATGCCCCCTCTGTTTTATTTTTTTATGTAACCATTAAGCCACTACATAGAATTCAGCTTGTTTAAATTGCTTAGGATAACTTGTAACTAATTTAAGATGGTAAAATTTTGTTATATAGTTCTTGTTGTACAAACTGTTGTAAGTTGTTAACCTCAGAAAACTCTGAGCTCCAGACGGGACTCCAACCCAAAGTATAAGATATAATAAATATTATTAAACTAAGAATACAGTATAGTGCCCAATCGATGTTAACCAAATTAACCAGTTAACTTGCCTAGTTGCTTCTTGGACTATATATATACTCCAGCAAATGTTAAAAACGTTCTAATTAAGCCATTTATGATCACCATAAAAGTATCTGGCTTTATAAAGGCTCGGAGACACCGAGACAACGCTTTTCCCATACATACAGCAGAGTTCGCGGTAATCGCCCGCTTAATACCCAAAAATCAAATCCTTTCTGTCTCATTCGATTGCTCATAACCTCTCACTCCCCAGCCATCCTTTTTATACCCTCTCACTCATTATTTCCAGCTCACTTGTTCTGTGTCCTAATATATTGCATTCCGCAGTTCCAAATGCAATCTTTTTGCAAGAAAATGTGTTTGCTCTTTACAACCGAAGCAACTCCCCACATTTCAACTCGCTTCCTACGCCAACGCATAATTACCTTGAGTTTTCAATAGGAAAAAGAGTGGAAAGATAACACGAAAAATAAATTTAGAGCCAGTCATTTTAGACAACCTGCAAAATAGAAGCAAAACGGAATTTACAGAAAGCAGACAAAACATCGAAAAGGCAAACAAGCAATGTAATAAATTAGAGTAAACAAATATCTCTTCTGAGTTTCTGTCTTCCATCAGTGCTTACTAGTTCATCAATACAGTTTTAATTTTAATTTTAAAAAAGTCCAAGCCCTAAAAGCTTAAATTGACAAAAGATTTTAAGTACCATTATCATCACCTTTAACACTATTACTACGGTACCTGCACTATCACTAATTATTATCATTATCACCATGATCATAAGATTATCATTATCACCATGATCATAAGATTATCATTATCATAAGATTATCATTATCATCATTATTATCATTATTATAAGATTATCATTATCAGCATTATTATATGATTATCATTATCATCGTTATTATAAGATTATCATTATCATCATTATTATTATAAGAATATCATTATCATCATTATTATATGATTATCATTATCATCATTATTATATGATTATCATTATCATCATCATCATTATCATAAGATTATCATTATCATCATCAAAATTATAAGATTATCATCATCATTATTATTATCATTATTATTATAAGATTATCATCATCATTATCATCATTATTATTATAAGATTATCATTATCATCATTATCATCATTATTATTATAAGATTATCATTATCATCATTATCATCATCGTCATCATTATTATTATTATAAGATTATCATTATCATTATCATCATTATTATTATAAGATTATCATCATTATCATCATCATCATCATTATTATTATAAGATTATCATCATCATTATCATCATTATTATTATTATTATTATAAGATTATTATTGTCATCATCATCATTATTATTATAAGATTATCATTATCATCATCATTATCATCATTATTATAAGATTATCATTATCATCATCATTATCATCATTATTATAAGATTATCATAACATTGTCATCATCATCATTATACGATTATCATTATCATCATTATTATAAGATTATCATTATCATCATCATAATTATAAGATTATCATCATTATCATCATTATTATAAGATTATCATTATCATCATCATTATCATCATTATTATAATATTATCATCATCATTATCATCATTATTATAAGATTATCATTATCATCATCATTATCATCATTATTATAAGATTATCATTATCATCATCATTATTATAAGATTATCATTATCATCATCATTATTATAAGATTATCATTATCATCATCATCATTATTATAAGATTGTCATCATCATTATCATCATTATTATTATAAGATTATCATTATCATTATCATCATTATTATAAGATTATCATTATCATCATCATCATTATCATCATTATTCTAAGATTATCATTATCATCATCATTATTATAAGATTATCATTATCATCATCATTATCATCATTATTATAAGATTATCATTATCATCATCATTATTATAAGATTATCATTATCATCATCATTATCATCATTATTATAAGATTATCATTATCATCATCATTATTATAAGATTATCATTATCATCATCATTATCATCATTATTATAAGATTATCATTATCATCATCATTATTCTAAGATTATCATTATCATCATTATTCTAAGATTATCATTATCATCATCATCATCATCATTATTATAAAATTATCATCATCATCATTATTATAAGATTATCATTATCATTATCATCATCATCATCATCATCATTATTATTATAAGATTGTCATCATCATTATCATTATTATTATAAGATTATCATTATCATCATTATATCATCATTATTATTATAAGATTATCATTATCATCATCATTACCATCATTATTATAAGATTATCATCATTATCATTATCATCATTATTATAAGATATCATTATCATGATTATTATTAGATTATCATTATCATCATTATTATTATAAGATTATCATTATCATCATTTTCATAACATTATCATTATCATCATCAGATTATCATTATCAACAGATTATCATTTTCATCATTATCATTTCCATCATCCTTATTATTATTATCATCATTTATTTGTTTAATTGATTATTTATGTATTTATTCATTTGTTTAGTTTTGCTACAAATACCAGAAAAGGATGTTGAAACAAAAGGAAAATAATTAATAATTTAGGTCATACTTATTATTTTTATATGATATTAGTTAATAAGTGAGTCTGGTTACTATCTTATTATTATTTTTACTAGTAACATTAAACACTTATTTACTGGTGAGGGAAACAGTGTGTTTTGTGGCCCTGAGACTGCCGATGTTTCCCAAGGCAAGGCCGAGGGCAACAACGACCAGTCGAGGGGCCACAAAACACACTGTTTTCCCAAGGTACATGTAACAGTAAATAACTGTTTTGTTATATATCAAGAGTCTTGAAAATGACAACAAAAATGTTGAGTAAAATCTTCAGACATTGTCTTTAATGAAAGAAAATTGGAGAAAACAAAGACAAACTGAACCTGACCATCTACTTCCAGTTTTGATATTTTTCCCTAGGGAAAAATAAATGTAATGATACCTGCTGCCATAGGTTACGAGGAAAACATCACGATTTTCGGACCACCATGCGAGGACCACTTGCCCAATCAGAGAGCTAGAAAAACAGACTTTGAAACTTGATATAGAACAATTTCTATTAATTATTAGTTATTATTTTATTATTATTAGTACCATTTACTAGCGAGCTACTAGTTATTTGCAAAAACTAAAGGCATCATTACTAATAATACTGTTACTAATATTAATATTTTATAATTTTATCTTATAAAACCCATATGTTCGCATCACCGTGTAATATCCTCTATATATCAACTGCATTCCAAGCATCCTTTTGTCTCACAAACAAACAAACAAACAAACAAACAAACAAACAAACAAACAAACAAACAAACAAACAAACAAACAAACAAACAAACAAACAAACAAACAAACAAACAAATGCCATGTGTGCAGTATATAGGGACAGTGATTTACTTCTAAAACCAATCGATTAATTGACATCAACTGTTATTGATTAATGCCAATTTAAATGTAAGTACACACAATTTATTGCAAGAAATTGGTGGCTATCAGTATGCACAATACTGTACTAGATAAGCAGTAGTAGTGATGAGGAAGCAATTAATACTCATTTAACAGACAGATAATTATATTTTTCTTCACAGAAACAGAAGATTCACTCTTTCCACTGTTAATTAGCACAGTTCACAAGCTCATAAGTGAAAATATAACATAACTGTATCAATACAACATTAAAAATGAGTTTCCCAGTTGCCTGTTGCATGCATTGATATAAATGTCAGACGAGAAACTGGAAAACTGCTTGTTCGTCACTTCAAATGTATATACCTGCATGGTTCTATCAAATGTTCAGCAAAACAAGTCCCATACCTCAGTAACAAAATGAGTCTTCTAGATCAAAAGATTGTAGTCGAGCATTAAAGTGTTACTCCTTCCTGGTCATGGACACAACCATTTGACTTTTACTGTTCCAAACAGCCAAACTACTTCCTGTTAATCAAGATCGACAGTTATTATGTTTGCATGCAAATTTTGCACGCCTGGCTACTCGCAGCGACGACAAAGTACGTATGTTAATTTGGTGGGTTCGTACCACAGCGGCTCAATGTTTACCCTTATCCAATGTTAGACCAAAATTTTTAATCCTAATATATATATTTGAAATATATGGTTTTAAACTTTCAAGTAATTAGAACATCAAATAAGCTAACCAAACATTTTTAAATAAAATAACGTTACCTTGAGTTCATGATGTGTTGTCTCCTATTTGTGTGTTTCCTATTTAAAGCGATTTTATATTCATATATTTTTTTCGTTTTCCAGCTGCGCTTTATACTACCAACCCGCCCTCTTGCTAAAATTATATGAAAGACTAACATACACACTAGGGAAACCACAGATCGCCATTCCGCAAAAACTCCACAGAATATACTTTATTCAAAAATGGCCGCCGAATTATTCAAATTCTTCTATTAAAACAAGAATATTTGAATATTTTGGAACCAATCAGAAAATGACCCTAGCGATACTTCATTAGCTCGGAACGATCAAAGAAACGGTGTATTCGACCAGAGGTTCTCAGCATTTTTGGGGGAAACTTATGACGTCGTTTTAGAGTAAAAATTATTTTGAATTTCCCACATATAAAAAGGAGTTTATAAGGGCTAATTTATATGTATATAAAATAATTTTAATTCATCGGCCATTTTTGAATAAGGTCTATCTAATAAAATTTGTTGGAACTTGGAAGCTTCCTCTTTTGAATTTGATTGGTTTCTGGTTTTCGAACAACCACCAATAAGAATTACTACTTAATGACCTTGCTTGTTCGGTCTGTACTAGTGAATTATCGGACCGACATTTTTATAGTACGGACCGAGCGATCCGAGGTCCGTGCCGAATGCGGAGGTCCGATATTTCACTAGTACAGACCGAACAAGCGAGGTCAATAAAGTTTATTATACATTTATACTAGAAATACATAAATGCAATATCCCCTCGCTCGCTTTTACAGCAACCCACCCCCTTGCGCTCTTTTTTATTGGAGGCCTGGAAATAGCTACTCCTGTCGGAACCACTGACCTATATATATAACTGGACTGCGTGCTCCTATTACATTTGAGTTAGGAAAAGTGTCCCCATTTTCACTTTCAAAATGGCGGCATTTATGGGTCCTTTTGCTAATGGCGAAGGTCGCTGACCGTTACGTAAGATCTCTAGTTCGTGTTGGACATGTTCGGTATTTCGCTTTTTTAAGAAAACTAAGCTATTTGGTCGGATAAACTGTACGTATGTTGTAGCCATATGCATTATCTTTCTTCCAGTATATTTGATAGCTTCTACAGTGGTTTATTTCTCGAGAAAACATTCGGAGAAGACATTATAATACACACGGAAAAAAATTTCAAATAGCGGCCGCTATTATGATTTGGACATGTTCGGTATTTCGCTTTTTTTAGGGAAACTAAGCTATTTGGTCGGATAAAATGTACGTATGTTGTAGCAAGGTGAATTATCTTTCTGCCATTATATTTTATAACCTCTACAGTGGATTATTTCTTGAGAAAACGTTCGGAGTAGACGGACTAGGCAAACTTTGTCGATTTTTTGCCAAGTCAGCATAATATCGTCCTGGTCTCGCGGAGTTTGTGTAAACAAAATATTTCGGTGGTTTTTCCGCCATGTATATTTAATATTTATGTTTGTTGCTGAGCGGCCCGGGATGTTTCCATGATAAGAATCTTAATGTAGTTCTGAACTACAATAATAATAATTTTTGACTATTACTGTTGTAGCTTTCTAGCAGTCTGAATTAAAGACGTGCCGGCCGGCGGTACCGCACGAACCCTTGGCACTAAAATAAACAAGACTGTCAATACACATGGTCATGGAAATCTACAAACATTTCGTTTTATGAAGTCGCCAGCTCTATAAAGAACCACTGAAGATCACGAGAAAATCATAAAGAAGCGAGGCGTAACGAGTTCTTCTTTGGGGCTGTGTACATGGGAGGCGATATTCCTATTTGGTCAGACAAATAATCATGCAGCAGGCCTCTGAGTCGTTCCACAAAAAATTAACAATGATCACCCTGCATGCATTAACTCTTTCCTGTCCGAATTTATTGGTCTTTACTCTTTAGTATTTTGTTCTGGCTAACGCCAGACGATTTTATTCACCTCTTGGGGAAGCCTTCACAGGAACAATTTTGATCTCTGTCTCTAACTCTTTCCTGTCCGAATTGGTGTTTAGTATTTTATTCTGGCTAACGCCAGACGATTTTATTCACCTCTGGGGAAGCCCTCGCATAGGAACGATATATTAATAAAGTAAGAAAATCGCTGTGTTTACATAAATATTCTGTTTTCCTACGATAAGTACATGTCAGTGGTCGCTACCATTAGCAGAAGGACCATAAATGCCGCCATTTTGAAAGTGAAAATGGGGACACATTTTTGGCCGGCACCCGCAGTCCAGTTATATATATAGGTCAGTGGTCCACACATACATATATATATATACAAATATTCAGATCGCTCAAATTGATTCGCATTTCAACACGCGTGTAAAGTGGACTCCACGCATGTCGAGATTGGCACCCTAACCGGGCTCCGGGCCTTCGGCCCTACGCCCGGCTCGGGGATGACTACAAATGTTGTGAACGTTCTGTGAAAACTCGACAAAGTGTTAATACGTTCCTATTCGCCACCATTCTTGCGAACTAAACCAAAATGGCATATGTTTTCCCATCTTTAAAGTATTTTCCGTTTAGTCAGAATCGTGAACTTTCTACCCAATAGAATTTTTCAATTGCTTTTGTTTGACTTATAGCCCAAGGTTGTGCGTTAAGTAGTTTTATTAAATAAGGTGTTCTCAGAGGCGTAAGGGGGGGGGGGGGGGGCTTGAGCCCCCCCCCCCAATTTTAAATGGCGGCCTAAGCCCCCCCCCCCCCCCCCCCCCCCCCAAAAAAAAAAAAAGGTCAGGACAAGCCTTGCGAAATTTAACGATTGTATTAGTACGACTACGCAGAGGCTAGGAGAGCAGCTACTTACGGTAATCTACCTACGGGGTTCATTGTGTGCTATTGTGTAGGTGTTTAAACACAATTATTGAAAGATTATTAATGCGACTTCAATGCATGCAATCCCTAAAAAGTGTTCAGTTTTGTGAAGTGTCATCTGTCGAGGCTTTAAGGTATGTTGGTTTACTGATAATTTCTTCGTTTTTATGTTAAAATTTGAACTATTCTTGCTGTAGAATTAGATGAAAAAGTTTCCTCAAATTGCTGCAAATTGTGTTTCCGAGGTTCTAGATTTCAAAAGTTTCCGGGAGAGCACCCTCGAACCCCGCTAAAAATGCGGTCACTGATTATCTCCCCAACTTTGAATCCATTCCTACGCCTCTGGGTGTCCTCTACGCACGCTCTAATAGGCGAGTTTCAGGGTGTTGCGTGCGCGTCGTTTTGCAAAGAAATTGGCCGGCTCTTGGCGGGCTCTCTACAAAGTAAGCAATGGCAAACAGACTTGCTAGCGAGCCAAGGATAGCAGAATAACAGTGTTAAATATCCAGAAACTGTATCTATACTTTGTTTATTTTAAATAGTATGTTTACTTTGATGGGAGCTTGCCAGTTTTTTTGAAAAATGATGCGCGCAACACCCTGAAACTCGCCTATTGGCCAGGCCCCGTGCATTTATAAGAGTATGAAGTCAAAAATGACGTGAGTGGCGTCACTTGGCGGGAAAAGCTAGCGAACTTTCAAAACTATCCCACTTAAATTACTTAGGGTTTTTTTCGTCATATTTATAAAACAAATAAAACATACCGCTCCTGTGCATAAAAGGTACAGTTGACGTCATTTGAACACGAAAGAAGACTTCTTTCGTGTTGAAATGACGTCAAACGATCCTTTATTAGAGTACAAATGCACGGAGCTTTATGTTTTATTTGTTAAGAATGAAAAAAAAAACATTTGAAATTCTAACAAACATTTAGGACATTTTAAAAAGTCTCATATAACGTGGAAATTTGAACTATACATCAAATGAAAGCTTAACAAAATTTCCAACACATATCTGCACGATATATTCAACAATGAATAGTTCTGAAATTGTTATCCATCTTGTTGCATATACTGTCAGCGGTCCGGAACGGCAGATTCCAGACCGCTCATGACCCAATCAAACTGCTGCATTTCACATTCCAAACCGCTCGCGAAAATATATAGTTATATAATAATATACAATTATTGGATGAGGTTGAGCATGATATCAAGAATAATCAAGGCCGAGGTTTGTGTTATCTGCCGAAGCCGAAGCCGAAGGCTGAGGCGGACTCCACAAACAAAGGCCTTGATAATTCTTGATATCATGCGATAACCGAATTCAATAATTGTTTTATTATACAATTATAAATGACTAAATGTAGAATCCTTTAGAAAGTTTTTTAAAAAGTTGGGTAAAAGTAGTAAATATTCATACCGTCTTCAGTTCGAGGTTCGCTAACTGTTTTCGCTTTCAAATACAATTTTCTCTTTCAAACACTGCTTTAAACTCTAACAGCTGTATGTGTAGCTCGCTTGTTTTTTCTTGGTGGTTTTAGCGTCAACAAAACGTGCCATATCCGCCGGATTAATCCGCTTCTGATCTTCACTCCTAAGGACGGCCGCCATGTTTGTTTTGTTCAGACCGCTGGCCAGCGCGTCATAGCTACAGATAATTTTTGATATTTTGTATAGAAAGACATCAAGAATTGTCTGTTGGTTTTTAGCCAATCACAATCGAGATTGTATCAGTATTGTATAATAAATAAGATTATTAGTCAGACACCAATCAAGTTGTTCAAACGAATTTCACAACTCGCAAATGATTTCAATAGCGAAGCGCACAGTCACTATTTATAGACCAAAAACTCAGGCAAACCGAAATTAAAACCTCGAGGGATTTCTAATGATGATCCATTTTCTTTTTTTTTGGAAATGGAAGGATAAGTTATAAACTCAGACAAACATGAATTCGACGTCTTCTGTGCGCTTCGCTATTGGTCACGTAGACTTGCATGTAAACTCTTCTATTGCCACAACAATATCAAATTATTTAATTATCCTTTAAACCTCGTTCTTGTGTTTACAATTAAAAAGAACTTTACTACTTAAAAGACTTTCCCAGTATTTTAGAAACTCTCGTATATTATAATCGAGAACGAAAACTATTTCTTTTCGCGCACTCTGAGATACGGCTGGAAATTAAGGCTATATCAGAAACGCGTTTGTGTAAATGCCAAGCTGTTATATTGAAAAAAAATTGATTTAGATACACATGGATTGAATTTATTAACAGTGTAAGAAAAACGTACATCAACTGAGAATAAATTCAAAGCAAATGGAGTAAAATTGACGATTAATACGTCCACCCAACGTAATCTTGGTGAAGGAAAATTTCGAGTGTAGAATATATACGTTGTAAGACCAAACTGCATGGGAATGCAATTCATCAAGGCCTTCCGGCTAAGGAATTGTACACTCGACCCTGCGATGCTAGTGCAGTGCTCTGACCACTGAGCTACGGAAGCCGTTGCAAAATTCTACACTCGAAAGTTTCCTTCACCAAAATTACTTAGTCTATCCCGTTTAATCGAATGAAATGCCAAATATTACTTGATAATACCATGAACGCCTCGGATTCTTTTGTTCTCCAAGGGAATGTAAACCTCGTATTTCCCCCATCGCTCATGCAAAAGGGAAATTTATCCTTTGTCTTCTAATTCTCCCGTGCATGTTGATGAGGGAAAATTAGAAGACAAAGAAATCCTTTGTCTTCTTCTAAATTTCCCGCTTGCATATCTTTTCCCTCATCAACACGCACTGGAAAATTAGACGCAACTTCTCTGATCCACCGCGTAAATTTCCTGTCGGTAAGATTCTCAAAGCTTTCCTCGGCGATCACAATATTACAAACTAATAACATGACTTGAGGGAAATTAGCGATTAAATTTCCCCTTTGCCTCGGGAAGATTTGTTAAAGTCCTCGGGCCACAAATCTTCCCTCGGCGGCGGGGAAATTTAATCGCTAATTCCCTCAAGTCATGTTATTACTTATAAATATACCCATGAAAATGTTCCCTTAAAAAGTGCTTACATGTATAGGCCTGCTTCTCATCGGTGTTTTAATGTGTGCAATGTGGTTTTAAAAACCTTATATTATACCAAGTGTAAAAAATGTTAGAAATTTAGCTCTTAAAGTGCTTATGAACCGAAAATTAAATTTGTCTTATTTGAAAGAACACTTGAAATGATAAAGTAACATCTTTTGCACTTTTTCGTTTTCTTGCTTCGTTCTTGAGATATTTTAAGTTCTTTGGTTTGCAATTTAAGCATGTTGACTTCACATATGTGCATAACGAGTTATCGGAGAAAGTTACATATCTTAGCTATTAGCAAACCAAATTAATTCGAAGGAAGCGTGTGCGTGTGTTTCTCTCACAACACCAAACACGTGTGAATCTTCAAATGATTATGTTTGATAATAGCAAAGATATATAACCTTCTCTGATAACTCATTATATATACACTTGTGACGTCAAAATGTTTAATTTGCTTATCAAACAAAATGAATATAATAAAAGCGAGAATGTTTGGAATCTGAGCTTTCGATCTGTTAACTCAAATTAAATATCACCATATAAAATGGGAGTATTCTTCTCTTTTAGCCAGCAACAAGCACTACTTCAGACGAAGAATGAGGGAATCTATTGAAGTTTTGAAAAGTCCTACGATTTGACAGGGAGTCAATCATTGAATAGCACTTGGACCTGGTTGGCTATCGTCGGTCAACAATCCTGATCCATTACGTAATTTAATTAATTTTAGAATAAACGTAAGCACGTAACTACGCCATTGTGTTCTTAGTTCTTACGTAATTTTGGTTGTTAAGTTGTCTTTACAGACGTTCGGTGGACGTTCGTCAAGCTCAATTATTCAAAAAAGATTTCTGAGCCCCAGACAGGGTTGGAACGTGCAACCTTCTAATGACTGGTTAGACGCTCTAACCATTGAGCCACTGAGGCTCAGATGGAAAGCTATGACTATGAAAGCTGAAGAAATATGACTATGAATTTGCAATATGAAAGCTAAAGCATATGACTATGAATTTGCAACCTTAGCACTTAGGAGGAGCACATATGACTATATGAGTTTGCAACCTTAGCTGAGCATACAGCATAGAATAGAAGCAGGAAGATTAATGCGGTTCATACTTCATAGTTACCGAACTAACAAACGTGCGGCCGAGTGATTAAATTTTGTTTAGGTCACTCAATCTGTAGTTTTCTCGTTTTCTGCTTCGAATCTGCTTTTAATATATGACTGAACGAACACGGATATATAAATCTAAGCATGCTTAGTCTTAGAGAAGTATGTAGATTCCGTCAAATGCCGAAACTATCTTTCAAACTTTAATCATATGAAAGACTGAAAGTGGAGAATGTCAACGTCGATGATGCATCTTTCAGACGAGAAACATCAGCATAAATAAATTTTCTATACGCCATCCAGTTCAGTTTTCTAACAAACCTTTATATCAAAACTCGAAAGACTAAATAATGTCGGACCTTGCGCTGGTAGTTAAAAAGATCTGACAAGCACTTATAAGTTCAAAATAGACTGTAATGCGCACGAATTATGTCAATGTCGGATCTATAGCCATCGAACCTAAAGATCAGGTGTCAAAACTATAACCACGGCGTAAAGAATAAACTTGGTGTTACCACAAATTCTCGCATGTATTACAATTTGTCACCAAACATTCAAAGAATTAAACCGAAATACCTCAACAACGAAGCAAGGAAACGAAAAACTGCAAAATATGTTACTCTGTTATTTCAAGTGTCCTTTCAAATTCAGACTAACTTTTCGTTTCAAAATCGCACTTTTTGTCATTCATGCCTTTTACATTGACCATAATGTACATACCCACTATCTGGCATGTCTAAACACGATTTAAAGATTGATAATTATTATCATCGTTACTTCCCCTCACTTTATCCAATTCCTGATAACCAGACTCAGCAACTTCAGCGGTTGGTTCTTGATGTCCAACGGGTCTTGAAGTCTTCCTCAGTGACTGATAATTATCTTCGTTATTCATTCGCTGTAAGTCCAATTCTTGATAGACAGAAGGATTATCATGAGTTTCAGGAGCCCTACGTGCTTGAGAAGGTTTAGGATGATCTCTAGTTTCTTTCCTTCGTCGATACAACCACATTACAGTGAAAGAGAATATAATCCCAATGCCTATCCCAGAAAATACTGCGATAACAACTATATACCATTCTGTTCCACCGCTGTCCTTGACAGAGGTTGATTTTTCTGTAGAGAATAAAGCAAAATGCCAATTCCAATGAAACAAAACAGCTGCCAACGTGTATCTCTTCGTTAAATGAACCCAAAACGTAGATGCTAGCATTTTTTCCTTTATAATATGCATGAAAAATTATCTCGTTTAGTAAAAATTCAAAATGGCGGTCTATTTTATAGTGAACATATTTTCACTTTTTCAACGACTTATGGAACACTATCAATTGGAAATAGCGTTTTAATATTTTCAAATGAATACACAGAATACCCAGATTGATTACCTAAATTCTTAAGCGCTTTTTAAAGCTTTTGAGTTGTACGGAGCATACAAGTCGCATTTGGACGGTAAAATACTTGACTTTTGTATTTTATTTAGTAAGTCCAATTTTAGTTACTTCCTGTTGCAAAATGATTTTATAAGGAAAATTAACTGTATAGTTTGAAAGGGCATATTGCAAAGATTGTTTGCGATCATAATAGCATCAATAATTTTACTGCAAGAACTTGGATCTAGAAATTACAAGATGTGATTAAGGAAAAGAAACTGGTTCTATATTTTGATATACTGTCACGACACAAACATTAAGTTTGTTGTTGGTTGGTTTTGTACACTCTTTACGGCCGTATTAAACCTACTTTATTACTCAGCCTGGGATAGTAAAAGAGCAAGGGAAGAACAAGGGTGTGGGCGCTTATTCAACGAGGGCGCTTATATAAATATTTTTCTGCAAGGATGGGCGCTTATTTGTAGACGATTATTTCGAACGTTTTTGTCATTTGCTTGACTCCGTGATTCCTCATGCGAGTCTGACTGAGCACGGACTGACAATAGGTTGAGCAGTGTCTAGCTCATTTGGTAACCGTGGACAGCAGTGAAGCCAAATGACCTAGCATATCTAAAAGGTATATGATATTCATCAGTCTTAAGACGGGATGTGCATAGGATATATACCACACTGCTCTAATAGACAATCATTCAAACATTTCCGTCATTTGACCGACTCAGTGATTGCGGTGCCCTGACGAGTGCCCCTTAGTGGCTGGCTCGTTAGCTAGCTTTATATTAATCTGGGTGTCACTTTTTTGTGGCGCCCGTAAGCCATGCACGGAATCAGAAACATGGGCTCTGGGAACGAACGATGTTTTTGACGGCAAGGATTTTGGCGGCTTTTTTACGGCGACATGTTGTGAAGGAAAGCATTTGAGCACTCCTCGGGTATATACAATTGCGGTACCCTGACGTGCAAGCGTCTGGCTCGTCAGTCAGCTTTATAATTTTGCTTGTAAGCTGGGGCATAATACAGCCACAACCACGTCATGGGTTCTGACGTTGTCGCATTGGGAATGAAAGCGATGTTTTTGACGCGAGAGATTTTGGCGGCTTTTTGACGATCTCTGTGAAGTGAAGCGTTCCGCGGTAAACACAATTGCACAAATTGCAATTGCAGTGCCCTGATAAGTTAGCGGCTGGATCGTCAGGCAGCTTTATACTACGATGCCCTGACAAGCCAGTCACCGCCCTGACGACTTGTTAGGTAGCTTTATATTCCAGGTCCCGTAACCCACGGACACAGAAACGTGGGCTCTGGGAACGAGAATACAAGCGACATTTTTGACGCCAAATGGGCACCGCTCTTTAGCACTTTGTCTGGTTCATTATGCGATGGATGTGCTAGGTCATTTGGCAACGCTGGACAGCTGTTTCGCTTTCATTGGGGCTCGTCCGCACGGTGAAGTCAAATGACCTACAGTTGCACATCCAGAATAAGGTATACATACACCACAGTCTCAAAGAACAGGATGTGGGATATACTACACTGCTCAAATAGACAATTACTCTCAAATATATATATTCTCAAATATATATATATACTCTCAAGTATATATATATATATATATATATATATATATATATATATATATATATATATATATATATATATATATATATATATGCAGACACGTGTTTCGCACATCTCATCAGTGTAGCTTGGAACCTATCTAGATGTGACAACGCCATTTCATATATCCCCCAGCAACTGTCAGTGACAGCCGCTTGTGGGAAAATACTGGACATGCGCACATCTAGATAGCGTGAAGTGGTATTGGGCCAGAGTACTCAAACTGCCACAAAGGTAGTGAGCATTGCATTATCGCTAACGAATACCAACACCAACCTCACAGAGTGCTCAACAACACAGAAGTGAATATATATATATATAATTATATATATATATATATATATATTTTCGCTTACCTCAAAAGTCTGCTACAGGCTGTTTCATCTAAAAAAGAATCTTCGGATCTGCCTGAAGATTCTTTTTTAGATGAAACAGCCTGTAGCAGACTTTTGAGGTAAGCGAAAATATATACTTGCTCTAACTATATGTTATCGAGCACTCTTTGCGTTTCGTAGACCAAAACCCACACGTATATATATATATATATATATATATATATATATATATATATATATATATATATATATATATATATATAAAGCATGAAGTATAGTTACCTTAAAGTCTACATATCTCTTATATATTTTGGCCTATCTATATGGTATTGAGCACTCTAACATTTAACATATATATATATATATATATACATACGCCCCTCGTACGTTAATTTGTTAATCTATACATACATGTGATAATGAAGACAACAAAAAACAGCAACCTTGTTAAAAAAATACCAGACAGTAAAGCTATAGTTTCCATACCTGTACTATTTGAATTATTCGAAATCACTTTGGTTGGACCGATTGTCGTTGGCTTTCGGATGTCCATTACGATAAAGAAAAAACTTGCAGATACATTTCCAAGAACATTCTTTGCCAAGCATTCATATCGTCCAGCGTTGCTATGATCTATCCGATCAAAACTTTTCACTCCATTAACAACATCTGCAAGTTGTGTACCATTAAATGAGATAATATAATCTGGTCTTGGATAAGCTTCTGCCACACATGCTATCGTCACTCTCTCACCAGCGATGGCGTTTGTTTTGAAGTAAACAATTCTTGGTTTAACTATACAAGACAATATAGATAAACATTTGTCACACAATAGATCAAATAGTCAAAGAGAAAAGTTAATAACAACTAAAGTTCAAATTGTCAAAGATTTGTTTGGTTTAAATATATTTTCTACATTTTCCCGTTTGTGTAGTGTAATACATCACAGATGACGTCAGAGCGTGTAAAGAACAAAAAAGTACGACATAAGACGTATGTGCCATAAATGTTTGCCATCCAGTTTGTGTGTCCATTAATCCTTTCCCTACTATATATATATATATAGGTCACCCAAAACCGGCCACTTTGTGTTCTTTTACTCAGTCTGACGTCAGACGATTCTACTCGTCAAGTGAGAACCCCTAGAAGGGAAAGGGTTAAAGCGAAAATTAAGTTTGTCTTATTTGAAAGAACACTTAAAATGACAAAGTAACATATATTGCAGTTTTTCGTTTCCTTGCTTCGTTCTTGAGATATTTCAGTTTGTTTGATACGCAAATTAAACATCTTGACGTCAACATGCATATGTATATATATCTTTGCTATTATCAAACGAAATCATTTGAAAATTTACATGTTTGGTGTTCCTTTGAAGTGATTTCGTTTGAAAATAGTAAAGATATATAAGCTTCTCCGATAACTCATCTCCGATAACTCAGCCTTCAAAACATCAAAAGAAAATAAACCAAAAGTCATAATTATAATAAAGTCCTTATTCACCTCGTTCGTTTGGTTTCTACTGGAAAGTATTTGCCTTCGGTATTTTCGCAAAGTGTTTTTTTTTGTCGCTCGGTCTGTACAAAAACCTCAGACAAATACTTTCCCAAACAGACCTCGCACTTGGTTAATAAGTTATTAACTGAATACTTACACTTCACTCTTAATTTGAAGTCGATAGCTTTTGTATCAGTTAAATTGTGACTCCTAACAGTGCAGTTATAAGTTCCAGTGTCTTCTTTGCTGATATTTTTAAGAATCAAGTTTTTCTTCAAATATCCAGTTCCATTGATCATCATTCCATTTTTCGACCAGGATGCTGTAGCAGGGGGATTGCCTCCAGTAGCGTTACATGAACATGTAATATCTTCACCATCTTCAAGAATGAGAGAAGACGAATAACATTTTATGACAGCAGTAGGTTGCTCTGAAAAAGAATTAAACAAAAAAGTGGATTGATATTCCCAAATCGATTGTTGTCCTACATACTTCAGCGGCGTTCTAGTCAATTGCTAAAATTTCTCCCTGAAAATTTATCAATTAGAAAACCTGATTTATTTTCAAGAAATAAGACAGTTTGTTCAAGACAGTTTGTTCGTATGGATTGGAAGGAACAGGAGTTAGTCGCTCTCTTGATTGACAGCATTGCGCAGTATAAATACCAAAACATCCTCTGTAAAAGATGAAACAGTGAAAAACTCATAACACAACAGAACAGCACGCCACCACAGGAAACGCAAATGCAAACGCAAACGCAAACGCAAACGCAAACGCAAACGCAAACGCAAACGCAGACGCAGACGCAGACGCAGACGCAGACGCAGACGCAGACGCAGACGCAGACGCAGACGCAGACGCAGACGCAGACGCAGACGCAGACGCAGACGCAGACGCAGACGCAGACGCAGACGCAGACGCAGACGCAGACGCAGACGCAGACGCAGACGCACACACAGAAGCAGACGCAGACGCAGACGCAGACGCAGACGCAGACGCAGACGCAGACGCAGACGCAGACGCAGACGCAGACGCAGACGCAGACGCAGACGCAGACGCAGACGCAGACGCAGACGCAGACGCAGACGCAGACGCAGACGCAGACGCAGACGCAGACGCAAACGCAAACGCAAACGCAAACGCAAACGCAAACGCAAACGCAAACGCAAACGCAAACGCAAACGCAAACGCAAACGCAAACGCAAACGCAAACGCAAACGCAAACGCAAACGCAAACGCAAACGCAAACGCAAACGCAAACGCAAACGCAAACGCAAACGCAAACGCAAACGCAAACGCAAACGCAAACGCAAACGCAAACGCAAACGCAAACGCAAACGCAAACGCAAACGCAAACACAAACACAAACACAAACACAAACACAAACACAAACACAAACACAAACACAAACACAAACACAAACACAAACACAAACACAAACACAAACACAAACACAAACACAAACACAAACACAAACACAAACACAAACACAAACACAAACACAAACACAAACACAAACACAAACACAAACACAAACACAAACACAAACACAAACACAAACACAAACACAAACACAAACACAAACACAAACACAAACACAAACACAAACACAAACACAAACACAAACACAAACACAAACACAAACACAAACACAAACACAAACAAGTATTTAAAGCCAAATATCCTATAACACATGCATGGATCTAGTTAGTTAGTTAGTTAGTTAGTTAGTTAGTTAGTTAGTTAGTTAGTTAGTTAGTTAGTTAGTTGGTTGGTTGGTTGGTTGGTTGGTTGGTTGGTTGGTTGGTTGGTTGGTTGGTTGGTTGGTTGGTTGGTTGGTTGGTTGGTTGGTTGGTTGGTTGGTTGGTTGGTTGGTTGGTTGGTTGGTTGGTTGGTTGGTTGGTTGGTTGGTTGGTTGGTTGGTTGGTTGGTTGGTTGGTTGGTTGGTTGGTTGGTTGGTTGGTTGGTTGGTTGGTTGGTTGGTTGGTTAGTTCTTTGGTTGGTTGGTTGGTTGGTTGGTTGGTTGGTTGGTTGGTTGGTTGGTTGGTTGGTTGGTTGGTTGGTTGGTTGGTTAATTGGTTGGTTGGTTGGTTGGTTGGTTGGTTGGTTGGTTGGTTGGTTGGTTGGTTGGTTTGTTGGTTAATTGGTTGGTTGGTTGGTTGGTTGGTTGGTTGGTTGGTTGGTTGGTTGGTTGGTTGGTTGGTTTGTTGGTTCGTTAGTTGGTTGGTTGGTTGGTTGGTTGGTTGGTTGGTTGGTTGGTTGGTTGGTTGGTTGGTTGGTTGGTTGGTTAATTGGTTGGTTGGTTGGTTGGTTGGTTGGTTGGTTGGTTGGTTTGTTGGTTCGTTAGTTAGTTGGTTCGTTAGTTGGTTGGTTGGTTGGTTGGTTGGTTGGTTCGTTGGTTCGTTGGTTGGTTGGTTGGTTGGTTGGTTGGTTGGTTGGTTGGTTGGTTGGTTGGTTGGTTGGTTGGTTGGTTCGTTAGTTGGTTCGTTAGTTAGTTGGTTGGTTGGTTGGTTCGTTCGTTAGTTGGTTTGTTAGTTAGTTAGTCGGTTGGTTGGTTGGTTGGTTGGTTGGTTGGTTGGTTGGTTGGTTGGTTGGTTGGTTGGTTGGTTGGTTGGTTGGTTGGTTGGTTGGTTGGTTATTCGATATACCCATTCCTTTTTTCAAATTTAGCTTATGCGAGTTTTAGAAGCACAGTAAATTTACTCGTGTTTTAAAATCCCAGCAAAACACTCGCCGTAAATCTTGACGCATTACATGGTATAGAGGAGACTGAAGGACTCATCCATATACATACATCCATATTGAATTAGTTTTCTGACCGGCAACAAGTATTTTACCCTGTATAAAATACAAGAACTTTACCTATTTAAGAAGTTAAATAGCCTGATTTCTCAGTAGATAACAAATATGTAAGCTTTTCAGGCTAACTTACAAAATGGTTATTCTACACGCGGGGTTTTTCCTGTATGTGCTATAGAAATACAATGTAAACTTTCAAAAATCATTTTTTAATTTAAAGGCTCGCAATTATTTGGCCCGCAACCCGCACTTCTTGACCCGCAGCCCACACCACGAAAAATATTGAAACTTCATCTTTTCTTACCTAGAATGATAACATCAATTTCAGATTCTTTTATTTTGCTGTTCCTTAGGAGCACTCTAAATGTGTATGTTCCATTGTGACCCAAGTTAGCATTTTTAAATTCGAGCGTGGCTTGTCCAGTGATGCTAAACATTGCATCATCTATGATTGGTTTTGGCAAACCAGCTTCAATGAAGAAAATAGCTACGCGTCTCTGTGTTGACCCAGACTTAGTAAAGAGCCACTGAAGAGTAGATATTTCAGAGTTGATAAAATAGTATGTCCAGGGAAGTTGAACCAAAGAACCTGGAGACCAGTAGGTGATATTGTCAAAAGGAATGAAGATCAGAGGCTGAGCTAAAAAAAAATAGTAGAAAAGGTATACCAGTAAATTTAAAGACATTGAACAACGCAGCCTGTAAATACAGACGACCCTAATCTCCAGCTTACTTGGCGGAAGCTGAGAAAACGTCTACGAGCCGAAACGACAAATTTCATACTGGTCAGAATACGAGCAAACGATTTGATTGGTTATTATCAGAGGAGTGCAGGAGGAGTACGGATGCACATGCAGTATAGCCTGCAGTGCAAGCGTTTCGGTAGGTAGGAGGCGACGCGAGTTGAGGAAACGCCTACCGGACTTTTGTTCAGAAATAATTCCACCCCCTTCTCCCAATTATGACATGAACCAATCACGTACGAGAGATATTGTATGAAAAAAGCTTACTTTCTGTCAACTAATTTGTTGTAAATCTCATGAAATCACTATGCTATAGAATATATGTATATATATAGATTAGCAAAACTCTTTATAGAATTAACAAATAATGACTGCGACAATGCTCGCTGACATCTAGAGTTCAGATATAATTATTACCAAAACGGATGATCCGCGGCCCAAAAAACATGTCATCTTTTCCGCCAAAACATTAACGAATCCGTCTTTATTCCTTAGCCTTTGTAATGGACACCGTGAGGTCATTGCAATATGATTGGTCCATTCGCAACTTCTGAATTCCCCAGTCAAAGGTTTAAGAATGCAGACAGATGCGTTGATGTTTTGGGCGGAAATCATGACGTGTTTGTGGGGACCATGCCGCGCATCATCGGTTTTGGTAACAGAACGGGTTTGGAACAACGAAACTCGTTGAACAGAATGAGCACAGTGAAACGAAATAAATATGACAAATAAAAGTCTTTAGCTTTTTCCAACAGGCTATAAATATTAGTTTTTCGAATATAGTTCGACCTGCCTTTGACGATATGACGTGTAATTTAAAAAGAAAATTCTGCTGTACATTAAAAGTTGAGTCGTTCTACAAAATCGAAATGGCGGCATATAACACTAAAATGATAACGTCATTTCTCGAGTGCGAAAGCAGATATAGTAAAACTATTAACCTTTCCAAACATTATATTGAAAGGGCTTTTATTAAAAAAATTATCTTTTTGATTGAAGTATCCATGTAAATAGCTTGTTTGTATAATCCATATTACTGTGCATACTTACACTTCACTCGTAATTTGATATCGATAAATTTTGTATTAGTTAAATTGTGACTCCTAACAGTGCAGTTATAAGTTCCATTGTCTTCTTTGCTGATATTTTTAAGAATCAAGTTTTTCTTCAAATATCCAGTTCCATTGATCATCATTCCATGTTTCGACCACGATGCTGTAGCAGGAGGATTGCCTCCAGTAGCGCTACATAAACATGTCATATCTTCACCTTCTTTAACAATGAGAGAAGATGGAGAACATTTTATGACAGCATTAGGTTGCTCTGAAAAATAATTAAAACAATAACAGCATTAATTCTTTGAAATTTTCATGGCGATAATGTAATATAAAGAAGTTTTTATGAAGGCCTGAGTCAACGGGCCAACAGAAATATTTTACGTGGTGTTTCCACAAAACTTATTTATATAATAACGGCATTGGCTAACAGAAAAAAGAATGAGAAAATACATAAATAACATTAGATAAGTATCGCGTACACACGTATGAACTAACATTTTGCTTACAGATAGTAAAAATAGGTACGCATTTGCGTTCATACCACTACTGATATTTGGCTCTACTCATACTCAAGCACAATGGAAAGAGAGCATTACAAAGAACAAAGAGATTTAAGACAAAAAGACGTATGACATTTTTTGAAAACGCAAATTTTTCTTTACGAATTAGCCTTCCGTCGACACGTAAACAATAAAAACGGCATAAAAAAAAGAACCTTTCAAAGACGATCTACAAAGTAGAACTTTTTGAGCGCGCTTTCCTGCTTTTGTATGGACGGGTATATTTTTATAAATGGAGAAAAAGTTTAGAATTTAAGATTAGAATTAAGCGGATTTACCCATTTCTTTAAAAACTCATTAATAATTCATGAGGAAAGCACAAATAAAAACACTAGTATGTCGATGATGATTAAAATTATTGAAGTCAGAAAAGATACTAATGAACATAAAAATTTTATATAAGGAATACTAAAGAGCATAATAAAAAACAAACTCGTTCAATAAACTCGCATCACGTGTTTTATCAGGTCAAAAACCACTCCGGCATAAACCATTGCTGCTCGTTTATTAATATACACTTAATGTCTGCACCCGAAGGAAACAGTTAGTTTTGTTTTCCCGAGTCTTGATATTTCCCGAGACGAAGTCGAGGGAAACATCGAGACTCGAGGGAAAACAAAACTAACTGTTTCCCGAGGGATCAGACATTAAGTGTTTTGTTATATAGCTTGAGTTTCGCTGAATAATTTCGACGTTTATCAAGGGAAAGTATACAAAAGACAAACGCTAATACCAAAACATTTCGCCTGGCTACGTAATTTCACTACAACCAAACAAATATAAGTCTCAGAACAAAAGAACAGCAATACATTTCTCCAGTTAATCTTCACACATGCTTTAAAGACCTATAAATATTCTTTTTTTCGTACGAAACAAGCTTTTGTTCATAGGATGCCGCGAAGAGTTCAAAGTTCTAGCGGTCAACAATTGAAAACTTATTGACCGAGCGGGCAATAAGTTCTCAATTATTGCCCGAGCGGTAGACATTGAAATTTAGCTAAGGTCATGTGACCACAAACCAACCAATGACAGTCATCGTTGTATCCAGCGGAACTCTATAGCTATATAACAAACATTACTTATTATATAGCACAAGTTACTTCCGTTGAAATCGTGTGTTCTCTTTGGCTGATACGCGTCACATGCCGGTCGATTATTTTCCATAATCGACCGCGGTCGATAACGGGTTTTGCCAATCATTATATTTACAAAAGAACAATAAAAGAAAACCGAAAAAGATAATGTGAAAACCATAAAATACAAACGTTTGTTACTGTTAAAGGGATATGGCAATAAAAATTATTTTTGTCCAATTTGTAAGAATATGTAGAAAAGTTAGAAAGTACGTTTACAGATTTTCATTAGCTGGCTTACTTTTTCAGATATTTGCGAACAAAAACACAAGCCGTCCGCCATCTTGTTTCACAATTAGATCTAATTAAGTGACGTCACAAGCAGGGTAAACATTGTAAAAATTGCAGTCAGTAGCGAAATGTCAGCTAAAATTCTTTTACATTGTTAGAGTTTCAATTTGAAATATATCAGATCAAAATACTTAAGGTTTTGCATTAAAATACCTAGGAAATTAAGAAATGTTTAGACAAATTTTACCCTGCTTGTGACGTCATGCATATCTGACGATAGATATGCATATCCAAAATGGCGGATGGCGAGCGTATTCGTACGCAAATAATGCCGAATTTCTTAAAAAATAAAAGATCTAATGAAAATTTGTAAACGCACTTCATAACTATTCTTGATGTTCTTACAAATTAGACAAAAATAATTTTTATTGCCATATCCCTTTAAAGCAAAAATATAGCAATTTAAAGGTATTAAGTCCATGGCCAGAAATTGCAGTCATCATGAGCCAGCTATATGTCAGCGGTTTCGCCAATTATAAAATCAAAATGGTGCTAATTTTACGTACAAAAAGTCTACGACAATTAAATAATTGCAAATACAATTGACGGTACCGAAAAAGATGGCGGCGGTACATTTAACCACAATGCTTTGCGACCTAAAATCAGCTCAAATAACAACTAAACATCGTTTATCGTGCTAAGATGAATTAAGTAAGCAAGAACTTCATTCCTACCAAAGTTGATCGCATCTTCCAATAATTCTGCAAGAAACAATATTTACTGCGCCAAAGGATTGTGGTTAAATGTACAAGTCGCCATCTTTTTCGGTACGGTCAATTGTTCTCTTGTAAATTTCTTTAACTACCCAAATCATAATTAAGTTTCTCTGATGTCTTCTGTTGCTAACCGAAGATAAATAACCTCCAAAATCAATCTTCTTACCTTTCCCTTTTTATTATTGCTTTGAGTAATATTCCAGGCCAGTTCATCCATAAATCGCCGGGTAATTCCGTTAAGCAGGCTTAAACCGCTTCAATTCATTCAACGATTGTTCGTGACTCACTCATTCTATCAAAATTCCCCAAATAGATTCTTACAGTTGGCTTGAAGGTCTTGCAGATCACCGAAATTCAGTTATGGTCCCTTGGGTTAAGTCTTTCCTTTTTGCCTTTAAAACTGGTCATTTTGGAAATTCTAACTTTGAAAAATGGAAATAATAAAGGAAATTTAAAAAGGAAAGGTACGAAGATTGATTTCGGAGATTATTTATCTTCGGTTAGGAACACAAGATATTGGAGAAACATAAATGATTTCATTTGGGTAATTAAAGAAATTTACAAGGGAACAATTGTATTTGCAATTATTTAATTGTAGTAGACTATTTGTATGTGAATTAGCACCATTTTGATTTTGTCATGGACGAAACCGCTGACATACAGCTGGCTCATGATGACCGCAATTTCTGGCCATGTAAATTATCTCCTATTTAATTATTTTGTATAATAGAACTGAACCGACAAATGGTTATGTGAGAGTAGCGAGACTGAATAAACGATTTGATAATTGACAATAAAAATATCATCTGATGAATTGGCCAAGAAAAGTAAAAAAAATAGAAAAAATCAACGAAGATAATCGAAGTCAACTTAAATAATGGAGTTAAAACTTTTTTCTTACCTAGAATGATAACATCAATTTCAGAATCTTTTCTTTTGCTTGTCCTTAGGAGCACGCTAAATGTGTACGTTCCATTGTAACTTAGGTTAGCATTTTTAAATTCCAGTGTAGCTTGTCCAGTGATGCTAAACATTGCATCGTCTATGGTTGGTTTTAGCAAACCAGCTTCAATGAAGAAAATAGCTACGCGTCTCTGTGTGCTTGACCCAGATTTAGTAAAGGACCACTGAAGATTCGTTATTTCAGAGTTGGTAAAATTATATGTCCAGGGAAGTTGAACTGAAGAACCTGGAGACCAGTACGTGGTATTGTCAAGAGGAAAGAAGATCTGAGACTCAGCTAAAAAAAATTAAAAAGGCATATCAATAAAGTTAAAGACATTGGACAACTGCGCTGTGGTTCGATTCACTTCCTTTTACTTCACTCAACTTCATCTCAATTCATTCCATTTTACTTCACTTCGATCGCGTCACTTCTTAGCCTCCTTCAGGGGCGCAACTAGAAAATTTCAGGGCAGGGGTTGAACGCCAAAAAAGGGCAAAGTCGTTCAGTATTCTAAACAATTTGGGACTAGAAGCCAGTGGCATGGGAAGCAGAGGTTCTAGGGGGGTCCGGGGAAAATTTTTGAATTTTGGGTCTCTGAAACGGCATTTCCTGCATTTTGAGGACGCTTTTCTCGTATTTTCGGTTGCGGAAATTTTTATTTTCGTCTTGCATATTTAAAATTTATCATAATTACATTTAGTCTCTGAGTGTCGCCAGATTTGCGGAGAATTGTATTGCGTACTACAACAGACGATTAATTATCTAGTATTAGAGGTCCCACAAAAAGGGCAGGGGTTGCAACTCCCCCAACCCCCTAGTTGCGCGCCTGTCCTTCGCAGACGTTCTGGCTCGCATACCTCCCCAACTAACGTCTGCTTACCCGACAGCTATATACATTCCATTCCTTTTGTGTACATGCATGGGCCAATGAAATTGCACCATTGTCGTGCTAAAGCGGTCCTGGGCTAGTGTTATGTATATAGTATATGTGTAAAGTTAATATTTTGACAAGTTTACGAAGAATATTGTTTGGACTGTTCTTGCTGCCTATGGAAAGAAATAAGCGTGAAAGTAAGTGTAAAGAAAGTTAAGGTTGTAAACAAAAGCTCAAAGGTGTGTCTGAAGCGACTGCCCGAATTAGTTTACATGTACTTGAAAGCTATTATTTCCCTTACTAGAGCGCAGAGCTTTACAAAATTTACGAAGAATATTGTTTTGACTATGTTCTTGCATGCTGGTCGTGTAAATAAATCAGTGCGAAAAGTTTTAAAAAAGCTAGAAGTGTCGGCGAAATGTATCTAGCGGATAATAAATATTACGGGGATGTCTAGCCATGTCAGCGCGACTATATTCCAGGCAGTGACGCTTTTAACTTTATTTCATGTACATGTATTCATATCGCGATTCACAGTCACATCATCTTATTGATTCTTATTGATTTTCGATATGGAGCTCATGTTGTTCTACTGGAGACTTACATAGGATTTTTAAACTTCAAAAGAGAGCTGCTCGCATAATCTTAGAAACTGATACTTTTACCAGAACAATTGATAATTTTGCAAAGTTATAGGATGGTTGCCTTTTTACGATGAAGTTAAGATAAATAAATGCTCACTTATTTATAAGAGATTACATGGTGAAGCACCAACTTATATAGATAAATTGTTATTGAACAACTTTTCTATCCATGGTAGAGAGACGAGACACGGAAAGCATAATTTAGTGCCCTAAATTTAATCGTATTACTGAAGGAGGTAGATCATTCACGGTGACAAGTATAAAGTTATGGAATAGTCTCCCACAGGAAATTAAAAAGGAACCTAGTCTTGCCTCTTTCAAATCCTCCCTTAGAAACCTTTTTAGTGAATCGTATAAAGACATTGATCACTTTGAAATTTTAATGTAATTTTATATGTGTTAGATCTCTATTTATAAACCAGTTTAATGTTTCTTATTTGTACTTAGTTAGGTAAATTTGAGGGCCACAAGTTTATCAGCCAATCGCTGTCATGTGTCACGCTCGTGAAATAAAGTTGTTCATTCATTCATTCTATTTACGCAAAACAGTTTTTACTAAACTATAAGCAATAGTTTTCGAAATATTGGTTCAAACGGTCAGCTTACGCCTTAAGGTTTCCAGATATTGGAAGTCTGACTCCTGACTCTGATTGGTCAACAATAATTGGAAAGGAATTTGCTGCTCCGGTAAGCAGCCGGTAGTTTGGGGGGGGGGGGGGGGGGAGTGAGAACGAACCCGAACTGACGGCTGCGAAGGAGACTAGTCACTTCACTATTTTTATAAACCAACCACACCCATTTTCTATTGTTCTCAATCGGTTTTGGTATTTTACTCAAGACCTCGCATTAATAATAATAACTTTATTAACGCTCCCACTGGGCTTTTCACGCTAATTTACAAAATGGAATCTATTGGCTTATTATAACTAAATCTAAATACTAAGAATCTAAGTGTTTAAAAATTGCTTTAACAGATAATTCTTAAAATCTTTCTTGAACATGACAATGCTAGTGCTATCGGTAAGATTACTTGGCAATGAATTCCACAAGGATACAGCACGATACAAAAAAGACCGCTGACCAGCAGCTGACTTATACGCTGGGATATTCAACTTTTCCTTATTTCGTGTATTTCTTGTATGAACCATGGAACGTGTTGTAAATCTATCGGAAAGGTAGCTCGGGCTTAGCCCCTTCACGCATTTAAAAGCTAAAACACCATCTCTAAACAACAACATTTGGTTGACAGGCAGCCAACTTAACTCCTTAAGGACTGGTGTAACATGGTGGAATTTTCTAGTGCCGCTTACAATTCTTGCTGCGAAATTTTGCACACTTTGGAGCTTACGAACATTCTTCTTAGATGTGTTTGACCAGACTGAGGAGCAATAATACAATTTGCTGAACACCAAAGCATTAATAATATTCAGCAAAGTCCTAGTGTCAAAAACGTACTTCACTCTACTGATCTGGCTTAAACTAGCTATACATGCAGAAACCGTGTTCGTAATGTGTTTATCATAACTCAATGTCGCGTCCACTTGCACCCCAAGATCTCTGACGGAAGGAACAGGCAACAACTCTTTCCCCAATAGGGTTACATGAAATTCTGTAGGAACCCTCTGCAGCATCTGGCGTGTCCCCAGCAATAACAACTTGGTCTTATCAGGATTTATCAACAGGCTATTATGGCAACACCATGCAGCAATCCTCTTCAAATCCTCAGTGATCTGTAGGGCAACAGCAGCAGCATCATTGACTGGGAACGACAAATACAACTTCGAGTCATCAACGTAAGACTCCAAGAAGCCAGCTTCTGGGACTGTGGGTAGGTCGTTAATGTAGGCATTAAATAAGGCAGGGCCCAAAATGGAGCCCTGTGGGACTCCATGTGCTGTCATGCTTGTAATGCTAGAGACTTCACAGCCGATTCGGACGTACTGCTTGCGCTCGGAGAGGTAGCTCCCAAACCATTCCAACGCTGTTCTAGAGACACCCAGCGCTTGTAGTTTAACAAGCAGTCGACGATGTTCAATACTGTCGAAAGCCTTAGACAGGTCTAAGAAAACCACAACCATAAGCTTTCTAGAGTCCATGGCTTCCAGTATCTTATCCGACATCATGATGTTCAGCGTCTCTGTTGAATGTAATTGTCTATTCCCGCTTTGATGCGCAGTGAGACGCTTGTTATTCTTCATATATGAAGTATACTGGTTTAAGGCTATGCGCTCGCATATCTTTGATGCAACGGGGAGCAACGAGACGGGACGGTTATCGTTCGCCACTTCATAATCTCCGACTTTCAACAACGGTATGACTTCAGATGTCTTCCAGGCAGTCGGAAACACAGACGACATTAGCGACCGGTTCACAATGTCCGTAAGGGTAAAGAGAATAAATGGCAAAGCATCCTTGATTACAGACATGGATATCTTGTCGTACCCAGGAGCTTTGTTAGATGGAAAGGACATCACGGTCTTTCGAATCTCTTCACAAGATACTGCATGGAATTGAAACTTGTCAGACTCCGGGATTACTTGTGCTACAGCGGAAGTCGATGGCGTCGGCAGATTATATTCAGCAGCCAAGGACGAAGACGTCTCTGATGCTCTATTTCCAACGGCGATGAAGAATGCGTTGAATTCCTCTGCTATTTCCTTAAGATCCCTCGAGTACACTGGTTGAGAGATTTCCTTACGGGGAATGCAACTTCTGATAACTTTCCACATGGAGCTGTTCTTCTTGCAACGCTGTAATTCTATCCGCACGTGCTCTCTTTCGGCCTCCCGTAGCCGGAACTTAACAAACTCACGTGATATACGATAATTCTCCCAGTCTTCGAGCGTACGTGTTTGCTTAGCGATTTTGAGTAACTGATCTCTGTTGACCATGAGATCTTTTATCTCTTTGTCAACGAATGGACAATGACGATGCCTAATCTTGACTGTTTTGATTGGCGCATGTCTGTTCAGGACTTGCAGGAAATTAGTGTTGAAGTGATCGACTTTCTCACTCACATCATCAATCAGAGCGTTTTCCAACCACGGGACCTGTGCTAGGTCTGCCACAAAACTATCAGGATCATATCGCTTGTAACTCCTGACGATGACGTAATTGGGTGGCGGCTTAGGCAGCTTGAGATTGAGCAAAAAATAAATCAAATAATGGTCGCTAATGTGAGTTTCGACCACTCCACTTTCGACAACTAAGGTTGTATTGGACGTCATGATAACATCAATCAATGACGAAGAATGGGGTGTGACCCTTGTTGGCGAAGTCACGAGCTGTGTCAGGTTTAGGCTGGTACATAGATCCCTCAGAGCATCTGTCTCCGGGCAACTCTTCAACAGATTACAGTTTAGATCGCCCACCACGAAAACCTCCTTTCCCAAAGTGAGCGCCCGTGTGTAGTTGTCCATGAAGTCGTCCATGAGACATGTGACTGGACAGTCAGGTGGTCTGTAGGTGACGCACAACATAACAGATTTCAATTTCTTATGTTGAACTTGTAACCATAGCTGGTGAAAGCCTAACACTGAGATTCCAGTTAGCTCCTTTATTACTTTGGTTTTCAGTGATGTACGCGTATATACGCACACACACCCTCCCACCTTATTCGGTCTGTCCGGCCTTGAAATTTTATAGCCCTCAATTTCAACTTCAGCGTTTTTAACGGCAGAGTTTAGCCAGGATTCCGAAATTCCAAAGATGTCGTAGTCATTATCCTGAGCCAATTGTCTCACTTGAATAAGATGGTCCCTATTTTTCAACGATCGTACGTTCAAATGAGCAATCCTGACTTTTGATTTTCGATGACTCTTTTCCGCTGAGTTATTCGTACTAGTCACGCTCTCTTTGTTGTTGGGTTCGGTTGATTGAACACAGATCGGAGAGGTGCTAACTTGAATATTTAATAAATTAGATAGGTTTGCACCAAACGATGATTGAATTATAACTCGAGGGCGACCTACAACCACTGAAATCGAGCGCGACAGCAATGAAGATCTGTCCTTTCCACCTCTGGTACTTCTTGTGCGAGCAAGAAGTCCAAGGGAGCGTACATGAGCCCAAGTTGACGGATCGATTGGCAATGAATCATTTCGCGCTTGAATACATTTAAGCGACTTCCACCAGCCTCTCAACGAAATAAGGCTTTTTCTTGAATATTGTAGCATACTGCTGTCAAACTTTTATCCCAAAATGTTCCACGGATGGTTAGGATAAACCTTCGCCTTTTTAGAATAGAAAAGCTAGGCGTACGAAAAATAAAAATCCCATTTCGCAAGAGCTTTTCACTAAGCAGCCATCCCGGCGCTGAGGCACTTAAGTGACGGTGGCTTTTGATTATATTGCCGGGGAGAGCGGGGCTGAATATGCAAAAATACCAGGTTTTGAATTCAAAATTCAAAACCCAGTACATGTCTTGAATTCAAATTCAAGACCTGTACCGGGTTTTGAATTTTGAATTCAAAACCTGGTATGGTCGTGAAATTAAACATCCGTTAGTGAGGAACGTTTTCACGCAACAAAAATTTACTCAAAAAAACAAGCTACAGAATAACAAGAGTAACAACAAAATTACACACACTTCAATTTACAACAAAATTAAAATTGATGTTTATCGGAGCCTTATTACGATTAGGCCTTTCGCTTGCACTCTCATTTTCGCATTTACTCCCTTCTACACAACTTTTACTTTTAGTCTCACATCGTTCTTCTTCTCTTGCTTTCTTCAACTTAGTCACATTAACACCATACAAAATGTCAGACACTTCAACTTCTTGTTCCCTTGAAGTTCTTTTATACGCCGTCACGGCATTGCTTCGGTGACCTAAAATTTGCAATGAAAGTACTGAGTCCATAGATAATTCAAAAAATAAAACTAAACGTTTTATATATGTCTCACCAGTTTTTTCGCATATGAGCTGCTCATCAATTCCCAATTATCATACATCCTTGTTGCTGCTGTTGCTCGTAGGGAATGATTTGTTCTATATCCAGATATACTGGACTGCTCGCATAATCGTTTAACAGTCGAAGCCAGTTTATTATGGCCGACAGGAACATCGCTGTACCAACAATTTGGCTTGGGACATTTCAAAGCACTTCGATAAAAACCGGTCGACTTCCCAGCGCCAACACTATAGGGCTACAAATATAAAAAACAAACAAAAAAACTTTACCATAACGTATCTCTGACTATTAAAAATGCAGTAACTTATTAGCACATACAGCCATTGAGCTATAATTTCACAATATTCATTAAAAGCGCAAATATATGATACATATACTCACCACAAACTAATATATTTTTCGTACAAAGCAACAATGCAGCGTTTCTTGTTGTCTTTATTCTCATATATGCACGCGTCACCTTTCTTTCCAGTTTTCGGTCTTTGAGTCCCCCAGCGTTTGTTTTCGAAACATCTTCACGATACTCTAAGTACTGCATGCCAGTTTGTTTGTCGACGCCTTTAACAATTTGTGAGCTTTCTGCTCGAAGTCTTCTATGTTCACTGCCTCCTCTTAACGCGAAATGGATCCCAAATAGGAAAACCAAAGTATCAAGTAATTGTTGAGGATGCGAATCTCCGAGAACTCCTTTCTCCGAAAGCTCTTCTTCTTCGTTCAATGTTATAACTTCCCCTTGTTTCTTAGTGAGTCCAAGGCGTACTGAAGCACTTTCTTTCATCACAGCGTCCAACGCATTTCTCAAATACACAAATTTTTCGTCGTTGAATAACCTCACTACTCTACCCTTCCCTTTCAAATAATGTTGAATTGAAGCGATTATCCCATGAAGTGTGTTTGGCGGGTATTTACTTCCATCAGTTTTTCTTACTTCACAAATGAAACATGCCAATGTCCGATTTAGTTCATCGTCCGACATTACTTCTAGGGAATTTTTTATAACTTCTAAACCAGGCGCTTGACCACCGACACTTCCCTTATTAACATTGCAGACTTGCATGTTTCTTTGCTCTCGCCAATCCTCAAACAACGTAACAGCCCACTTATCTTTGTATTTTGTCGACTTGGGCACACAATCGCCTATCTTAACTTGAATTTCGATCTCAGATACAGGCGCTGCAAACCAATTCAAATCCGCTACAGCTGGTTGCTCATCGACTTCGTTTATGTTGACACCCCACGGCCAATTATCTTCAGTTGGTTCTATAGTTGATAATGCCTCTCGATAGCAGTCATCAAATGCCGGTACAGTTCTTTCTCGCTGTGGACTTCACTGGGTAATGTACAAGTCTGGGTCAGAATCTTCCGTCTCCATTACTCCTCAACCTAACCCAGAGCCACCCAAAGTACGAACCTATGACTTTCTGCAATTTTATCACTTATCAAACTTCAGAGCACTTTATTTTAAAATTGTCAAAACAAAAGGTCTCCGATATTGAAATTAGGCATTGTCTTCGCTATTCAAATAAACCATGTAATTAGCCAAAAATCGGCAGGAAACTTTATTGATTCGCTTAAATTATGATATAAGAACAAAGAAAAATTTTCCAAAACCTCTTGACAACAATAGAAAATGGGTGTGCTGGATATATAAACAACATAAAAACCTCATGGTTGGTCTTTCATTGAAATTTCAATGAAAGACCTCCCATTCGGGTTTTATCCTATATACAGGGTGTATCAAAAAAAAGGCTACCCTTAGAAAATATAATTAACATTCTTTTCAAATAACCTATTGTATATTGACAGCCCTGTGGTCAGTTGAACCATTTTTAATCGAACTGATATGAATATAATTAACATTTTTATTTCAGTTATGCTCCTTCATTACGTTTAGAAGTTATCGTAATTTCCCAGGTGTATACGACCATTTGTTTTTTACGCATCCGTGACTTCAGAGGTGTCCAGGGCTGTCAATATACAATAGGTTATTTGAAAAGAATGTTAATTATATTTTCTAAGGGTAGCCTTTTTTTTGATACACCCTGTATAGTGACTTTTAGACTTTACAAATAATCTGAATGAATGACAGAAATTTTACTTGCATTGTTCAGATCACTCAAGTTTATAAGAAAAAAAGTATAAATGGATAAAAAAAAGTAGCATGCTGCGTAGGCAGTGTTGAAAGTTGAAACAACAATCGAAATATAGTAAGGTTAGATATACTGCCGAAACAGAGAACGCAGGAGGCTAACGTTTCGAACGAAGGCAGAGAGAAATCGGCCATCAGTTGGGGGGCAAAATTACAAACCCTGAAATTACAACAGGTCTGGGACTACTGGGTCCCAGACCTTTCTTACTATCCGATAGTAGGAAAAGTCTGGGACGGAGTAGTTTTACTCCCGGGTTTGCAATATTGTTCCCCCAATAGCGTTCCGTCATGATGACGCCACTATTTCAGTTTGTCCGCTTTTACCCATAATTCTTGCAGTCCGATAATAGATAATGGCTCATTTGCAATCATTTGAAAGTCAATTTTGGTTTGTTTGTGCTATAAATAGCAGCTCGAAGGTACGCTATCCAAGATGGAAGCCTTCAAATGCTTACCCGATGTTGGCCCTGAATGCCCCCCCCCCCCCCCCCGCCTAGTTTTATTTATTTATGTAACCATTAAGCCACTATAGAGAATTCAGCTTGTTTAAATTGCTTAGGATAACTTGTAACTAATTTAAGCTTGTAAAATTTTGTTATACAGTTCTTGTTGTACAAACTGTTGTAATTAGTTGTTAACCTCAGAAAACTCTGAGCTCCAGACGGGACTGCAACCCAAAGTATAAGATATAATTATTAAACTAAGAATACAGTATAGTGCCCAATCGATGTTAACCAAATTAACCAGTTAACTTGCCTACTTGCTTCTTGGACTATATACTATACTCCAGCAAATGTTAAAAACGTACTAATTAAGCCATTTATGATCACCATAAAAGTATCTGGCTTTATAAAGGCTCGGAGACACCAACGCTTTTCCCATATACATACTGCAGAGTTCGCGGTAATCGTCCGCTGAATACCCAAAAATCAAATCCTTTCCGTCTCATTCGATTTCTCATAACCTCTGACTCCCCGGTCATCCTTTTTATACCCTCTCACTCATTATTTCCAGCTCACTTGTTCTGTGTCCTAATATATTGCATTCCGCAGTTCCAAATGCAATCTTTTTGCAAGAAAATGTGTTTGCTCTTTACAACTGGAGCAACTCCCCACATTTCAACTCGCTTCCTACACCAACGCATAATTACCTTGAGTTTTCAATAGGAAAAATAGTGGAAAGATAACACGAAAAATAAATTTAGAGCCAGTCATTTTAGACAACCTGCAAAATAGAAGCAAAACGGAATTTACAGAAAGCAGACAAAACATCGAAAAGGCAAACAAGCAATGTAATAAATTAGAGTAAACAAATATCTCTTCTGAGTTTCTGTCTTCCATCAGTGCTTACTAGTTCATCAATACAGTTTTAATTTTAATTTTAAAAAAGTCCAAGTCCTAAAAGCTTAAATTGACAAAAGATTTTAAGTACCATTGTCATCACCTTTAACACTATCACTACGGTACCTGCACTATCACTAATTATTATCATTAACACCATGATCATAAGATTATAATTATCACCATGATCATAAGATTATCATTATCACCATGATCATAAGATTATCATTATCATAAGATTATCATTATCATCATTATCATCATTATTATAAGATTATCATTATCAGCATTATTATATGATTATCATTATCAACATTATTATATGATTATCATTATCATCATTATTATATGATTATCATTATCATCATTATTATAAGATTATCATTATCATCATTATTATAAGATTATCATTATCATCATTATTATTATAAGATTATCAGTATCATCATTATTATAAGATTATCATTATCATCATTATTATAAGATTATCATTATCATCATTATTATATGATTATCATTATCATCATTATTATAAGATTATCATTATCATCATTATTATAAGATTATCATTATCATCATTATTATATGATTATCATTATCATCATTATTATAAGATTATCATTATCATCATTATTATAAGATTATCATTATCATCATTATTATATGATTATCATTATCATCATTATTATAAGATTATCATTATCATCATTATTATATGATTATCATTATCATCATCTAGCGTATCCTTAAATTTGTTCCTTTTAGTTTCATTGTTCTAAGCTATAGACTAGCTGTCTGAGAGAACTATTGATAAAACCATCGTTACAAATGATAAAGTGGTTCATTGGGATTTCGATTATCGATCAAGCACAAAATCAGATGCCCCGCCAGTCAAATGAGAGTGGAGTTTAAATTCGACTTCGGAAGCCGCTAAGCTTTGTTTTGATTTTCGGTACTATGTCAAGCGGAACATTTAGTTCCGACATTACTTTGGGAACACAATCGTTTGGTCCGTTTCCCAATGGGACCGGATCGAAAAGGAACAAGCCGTTCTCCTTTCCAAGTTAGGAACGGTTGGTTCCGCTATTTGAAAGCGGAACAAGCATGCGATCTCCCTTTGGGAACGTACAGTTCCGCAAATGGGTACTTTTGTTCCTTTAAGCCTGGTTTTCATATGTCACCGATCGTCGCCGATCCATGATTTAGATGCATGTTAAGTACAAGAATAAAAGCACTGCTTTTGTGCATTGTTCTTTATTACTTAACATGCTGCTGCACTTCCCGTTTTAACATGCATCTAAATCACAAATCGCCGACGATCGGCGACATATGAAAACCAGGCTTTAAAAGGAACTAATAGTTCCTAAAATAGGAAGTCGTAGTTCCTCTTTACTGATAACGATTTCGTTCAGCATTGAAAAGGAACATTCGTTTAATCTTAAGTTTGCAAGCATTTTTCAAACAAATACGAGGCACAACGCTATCAAAACATGATAGTCATCCATGGATATGTTATTAAATGTACGTTGCCATGCATGTATACCTTCACATTTTAAGAGATATAACCAAAAGACTAAGAGAAAGTAAAAGTTGTTTCTATAGCTATCATTTTCGGCTGACGACTATATACCATAGAGCTCGGTAGCCCGTGGTAGCCCGTCGGTATAGCCCGTGAATTTTAATAAATTTATATATAGGGTAGCTCGTAGCTCGTGGTTGTGAATATAAAATAAGTTTGAGATGTAATTTACATATTATTTTCTCTGGTTTTCATGCATATATATAGCTTATAAATTCGCACTATCTAAAAGAACACGTACAGTGTTTTTTTGACGAACTGATAAAGCAATTGATATTGTTTAATGAATATTAGACGCTCTGAATTGAATTGTTTTGGTTTTTAATTTCATGGGTGTATATTTGCATCGTTGTTGCATGGGCAAAATCCAGGCCACGTCACTCAAAACTAAAGACCATTTTATTTTTAAATTCGAAAGAAAATTAAAGCGGCTGCATCATCGTATATGTAATGTGTATTTAGCATCGTGTTGCTCATATTATACTTCTCACTGTTCTCATTAGCTCTTGTTTAACAGATCCTTTAAAAACAAAAGATTCTAGAGTCAGATATTTTCTAATTTTTATTTCATTTATCATTTCAACGTTCTATCAGATTATTTGTTACAATAATTTTATGGCGATCGCTCGCACCCTTAGTGTTCTTGCTTCTCTGCCAGAATGGAAATCATAGTCAGGATGACGTAAGATAAACGACCACCGTGGTCCGAACTTTTCCAAGCCCCGTCTTATAAAATCGTCTTCTTGTTTGGTAAACCTCACGGGTTCTTTTCGTTTTCGCGGGGTTGGCTCTTGCAGACACATCACTTCTCTGTTGACAAGTTCAAGTTCTTTTTCACTGTCGGTGCAATCACTGCGATCGCTGTCGGTGATGTCGATAAGTTCCGCTTTCAACTGCTCAACGCAAGTGTCCATAACTTCGCCTTCGACCCCGCGCAACTTTTCCATGCATGTTCGTCCTCTGATGGCAACTTCTCGCGAGCGCAACTTCTGGTAATGCACTTTGGCGACGTTCGAACTGTGTTTCTGATCCTCATACACCATCTTCTGCTCCTCCACGTCCAATGCAACTGCACTTTCGGTTTCTATTATTTGCCTATATCTTGTGGGATGAATGTACTTTCCGATTGCCTGAAAGACTAGAATGCTTAGGAGTTCAGTAAGTTTCTGAAGTTGCGCACCGTTACGATTTACGAGCAAGTACTCGGATTTTGGTTGCAGTAGTGGTCTTACATACTGTAGTGTTGCGCTTCGAATAACAACACGAGACCCGTCGTGTGTGAATAATGTATTAAGTTACAAAGTGTCAGTTAGTTAAAACAAAGAGCTTGGTGTTACATTAACTTATTAGTTGGGTTAATTAGACATCTAATATGGGTGGATACTACATCTCTCCCCACTTTAGATAATTAAAGTGTTCTTCCAAAATGTTCTCTTCGAACTGCTTATGCTAGTTTAATTTCGTGCTCGACGAAGTCTAGATAACATAGTCTAGATTTAACAATTTAAACGCTAATGTATATAAAGTCTTACACGTCAGATTGACTTGTTCTATTTTAATAACCTAGTCTGGTTGGTTGTCTTCTTGGTCGTTGAGATCTTCTCAAGCCTGGTGGCTCCACTGCTAATTCTGAACCATGTTGTTCACTCAGTACCACGTCGTCGTCGTCGTCGTCGTCTGTTTCAGGAACTGCGGTCTTCACGATCTTTTTAAAGAACGATATATTACGGGTGATTTTCTTGGATCCGCGTTTAACGGTAACCATGCTTCCTTTCCTGGTTGTAACCACAAATGGTTTTGGGTTGAAAGGTGTTGTCAGCTTGTTTACTTTCGGTTGTCGGATTAGGACTGTATCTCCAACTTTGATTTCGCTGACTTTCGAGTGCTGCTTTTGGTCGGCATATTCCTTCATCTTCAGTTTCTTCTCTGCATCGTTTGTGCGGATGGACTTGTCGACATGGCTTTCGGGGACTTCAGTGAGCTGTGGAAGAGGTATCTTCAACTGACGATTGTTTAGAGCTTCAGATGGTGATAGGTTAGTGGTGGTATGAGGAGTAGCACGGTATTGGCGTAGGAATACGTGCATTGCTTGTTTCCAGTTCTTTTGTTCCACGTTAGCTGTGCGAATCGCTTTTCCGAGTGTTCGCATGAAGCGTTCGACTTCTCCGTTCGCTTTAGGCCAATAGGGGGTGACCTTTCGGTGGTGAAATCCAAGGAAACTGGCAAAGTTGGCAAACTCGCAGCTGTTGAACGGAGGGCCGTTGTCGGACTTCACGACATCAGGTATTCCTTGTCGAGAGAATATACTATCTAGCTTCGGGATGACAGCTTTGGCGGTCGTTGAGTGCAGGATTTCGACTTCGGGAAATCTGCTGTATTCGTCAATTGCCACTAGCAGGAGTTCTCCAGACGGGAACGGGCCAACAAAGTCTACAGCGACTTCTTTCCACGGTGCTTTGGGCAGGGGAGTCATATTCAATGGCTCTGGGCTCGGCGGTGTACCTTGAGTTGCAGCTTGGCACGGTACACAGTTCTTGATTCTGCTTTCGACTATTCTATCAATCGAGGGAAACCAAACTTTCTCGCGTAACAGCCGTTTGGTTTTAACGATTCCCTGATGACCAGCGTGCGCCAATTCAACAGCTTGACTTTGAAGGGATTGTGGAAGGACCAGGCGTCTTCCTCGGAGTATTACACCATCACAAATGGATAACTCGTCTTTCACCTTTCTGTACTGCTTTACCTCTGGGATGAACCACCGGTTGGTTTCGATTGCTCGCGACACCTGTTGCAGGCCGTGGTCATCCTTGGTTGCATTCTTGACATCGGATAGGGTCATAGCCTTTGGAACGATGTTGTTGCAAAGATAGTTGACGTAGTTCTCTGCGATGTTGTCTGGAAGAGGAGTACTTTCATCGGGGTGTCGACTGATAAAGTCAGCAGGATTTTCAGCATCTTTTCCTGGCTTGTACATTACCTCGCAGTTGTATGGCATTAGTCTCAACTTCCATCGGTCAATTCTTGGCGATGCTGGCTTGTGACTCTTGAAAATTCCGAGTAGTGGTTTGTGGTCAGTGATGACTGTAAACTGCGCACCGTAAAGGTAGAGATGGTAGTGTTCAGTGGCCCAGACGACTGCTAGCATCTCCCTTTCAGTTTGCGAGTAGCGAGTTTCAACGTCAGAAAGTGCACGACTTCCATAGCTGATAATTTTCTCTTCTTGTGTCAAAATTGCTCCCAAACCGGTGGGGCTTGCGTCGACAATCACTTCGGTGGGCTTCGTTGGATCGAAATAGGACATGACACGATTGCTAGTGAGCTCGTCCTGTAGCTTGCGAAGAGAGTTTTCTTCTGCTTCTTCCCATTACCACTTGGAATTCTGATGGGTTAAAGCGCGTAAAGGAGCGGTGATAGTCGCATAGTTTGGGATAAATCGAGATACATATTGAGCCATTCCCAGGAGGGATTTCACTTCACCTTGATTTTTTGGAGGCTGCATGTTTTGAATGGCTTGAATCTTCTGAGGGGCTGCTTTGATGCCATTTGCACTGAACGAATAGAAGATCACTTCTGACTGACGGAAGGTGCATTTCTCTCGGTTGAGTCGGGCGTTGTTTTCTCGTAGGCGTGTTAAGACACGGTGCAGGTTTTCGTCGTGCTCTTCCTCGTCACAGCCATAAACAATGATGTCGTCTGAAATATTTTTACATCCCGGTAGTCCTGTGAGAAGCTCGGCGATTGCGTTCTGAAATATTTCCGGCGCGGCGTTAATTCCAAACATAAGACGTTTGTAGCGTCGCAGTCCGATGTGGGTGGTGAACGTCGTGATGTGACGGCTTTCGGGGTCAAGCTCGAGTTGATGGTAGCCGGAAGCCAAATCTAGTGTGCTAAACACAGTTGCACCGTTCAGATCTGTGATGAGCTCATCAATGGTTGGCATGAGATGCTTTTCCCTCTTGATAGCGTGGTTTGCCTCTCGCATATCCACACAGAGTCGAATCTCTCCCGATTTCTTGGGAACGACCACAATTGGGCTAACCCACGGGGTGGGCCCATCAACTGTTTCGATGATGTCGAGGTCTTGTAGTCGTTGGAGTTCTTTCTCGACGTCTTCTCTGATGTGGAATGGGATGCGACGGTGGGGCTGTTGTTTGGGCTTGACTTCGGGATCAATGTGTAGCTTAATTTGCTTATCTTTAATTTTACCGATTCCACCGAACAAGTCCTGAAATTCTTCTTCGGGAGGCAGGTTTGGAGCGTCGGTTGCTGTGTTGACGATTATTTTCAGAAGACCCAATTTCTCAGCGGTGTGACAACTTAAGAGATTACCACTGCGTCCTTTCGTGACGTAAAATTTTGTGTTGATCTCGGCTGACCGGAAGCGGATATTTGCGGTAATCATTCCTAAAAGTGGTAACTGGACGTTTGAGCCATATGCATATATTTTAGACTGCGGTTTAGTGAGAATGTTCTTGTAGCGTTTGTTAATTTTTTTGTATGTTGGTTCGTCGAGGATGTTGACAGAAGCACCAGAGTCTACTATGGCTTGGACTGGTTCGTTCTCGATACACACTTCACATAGCGGTGGGTTTTTTGGTGAACCATGGGTTTGGACGGTAAACACGTACTCAGCTTCGTCGGTTAAACTTTCGTCAGTTTCGGTCAAGTGACGAACATGTTGTCGTTTGGGGTGCGAACGGCAGACTTTGGCGTAGTGGCCAGTTTTCCCACACGCTCTACACTCTTTACCTTTGGCAGGGCACTCGCGAGAGTGAGGAAAACTTCCACCACAGTTACGACATGTTGATTGAGTTGTTGGACCTGAAGATTTTTGTCGATTTCTGGTATTGTCAGGTGGGTAGGAAGATTTGGGTTTTTGATGTTGTGGTTTGTGAAAGTGCTTGGTCTTGTTTTGTTCGTGTCTGAGGGAATTCACGGTTGATTCGCCTTTCTCTACAGACTCAGCCTGCGCTTCGCTTCTTTCTTGTGCTCGGCCAGCAGCTAGCAGATCTTTGAGGTTTGGGTTGTCGCGCAGAGCTCGTCTTCTTAACCGCTGCGATGAACAGCCGATGATTATTTGAGTTTTCACTTCCTTATCGACGTTGGCAAATTCACAAGTTTGGGCAAGTTGTCTGAGGCGAGTGTGGTATGCGTCGATAGTTTCTCCGTGTTGTTGTTTGGCTTGGCGAAAGTTGTATTCTTCGTAGGCAGTATTCACTTGAGGAATAAAATATGTGTTGAGAGCGTCGACTGCTTTTTGATAGTCCTTGGCTTCGCCCGTATCGGATAACGTGTCAAAAATTTCATCGACGTCTGGCCCAGCGTAGTGTAATAACAGGGCACGTTGTTGCTTTGCTTCTGTGATGTTCGTTCCCACGAGAAGTCTGTCGAATCTGGCAAGCCATTTCTTCCATCGTGGGCCAACGTTGCCGTCAAAATGGACATCAAACGGAGGAAAACTCGGCAAGGATAGATTGGAGACAGCCATAAGTCATTGAAGGCGTCTTGTTTACGATGAGCTGTGAATGTTATCTGGTCGGTCTGTTGTACCGTGTTCGCGCTTTGGAACTTCTCCAGAACTGTTTTCTCGTTTACAAACTGTTAGGTGCTCGCTTCGCTTCGGTTGGGTTTTTTTTGTTTTGTTTTTTTATCCTCGTCGCCAGAATGTAGTGTTGCGCTTCGAATAACAACACGAGACCCGTCGTGTGTGAATAATGTATTAAGTTACAAAGTGTCAGTTAGTTAAAACAAAGAGCTTGGTGTTACATTAACTTATTAGTTGGGTTAATTAGACATCTAATATGGGTGGATACTACACATACCGAACATAGTCGTCGACAATTCCCAGGCTGATTTTGTCAAAATATAGGGAATTGAACCCGTACTTTTTCGCTGTTTTAAATCTAGTCTGATCAACCATCCCGCCATTCATTTTAGCGCATTCAAACATGTTAACGGTCAAGTGTATGTAGGTCATCGGTCGACATCCCTTTATCTTAACAAACATAAAGACCGCGAGGAATCGCGTTGCAAATGTCAAATTTGTTGAACTTACAAGAGTCGATCGTTTCTTACACTCTTCCAAAATCTCTTTGTAACGACCAATGTGAAAGGGAATCACCGTCTGCAACTCGCTCAACGAAGCCCAGCTTCGTCTAGACTCGAGCGTTTCAATATCAAGGTCGGTGGTCCAGTGGGATCGCATTTGTTTTGCCAGGCACTTCTTCGCCCGTTTTATGTATACTTCTGTTACCGAAAAGTTCTGTAGCACGGATCCCGGCGGGGAATTAAACTTACGAAAATCGAGAAGTTCCGAAAAACTTGATACGTAGCCTAGTTGACAGATTGACCCATTTTCAAGGACAACTGGAGATGGTCAAGGAAACGGGTTAGGAGTTTGGAAGAGCCGAGAAAGTAATCGATGACTTCTACAGTCGACAGAACGCTCGATTCGTCTTCTCCCGACTGTAAACAGCAAAATTTAATGAATTTAAGGGCTCGCGTGACCGAGATGTCGGCTTGCTTTTCGGCTTTACCTCCACCTGCAGTGCTCTGTAACCAAAGCGAAAATGAACGAGAAAATTCATTTTCGACCGAACAGCAAGGTAGTGTCAGTTTGTTCCTCGTCGACTTAACCTCGGTCTTTTCTTTCACTTGACTTGCCACGATTTGTGGTTTCTCGTCGAAGTATTTATACCACGGATGTTTCACATTTACATGCTTTCGACAGCCTCGTCGACTTGCAAAACCAAGATGATCACACACCAGAACGGAACACCGATCTAAGCCGTGCTCATTCTTTTCGACATGGAGTCTTCGCGGCTTGTTGAAAGCCCCTGTCAAGGACTTCCAATCAACAGCAGCATGTGCCTGTAGCATTTAACAGTAAACTGAATTCGTTGGGAAGAAAAATGACGTCTGTTTTCCCAGCACAATCTTAAATATTTTACACCCACGATCGTTGCCAATTAATTTCCGTGTGGGACTTTTCGATTTAACAAATTTGATAAACAAGCGGACATGTCACTCGACTACAATGCACGGGTCTCATTGCATGTACAATTAACCGAGCTCTATCCGCTACGACAATGGGAACAAATAGTTTCACAATTTACAAATTTAATTACTTCTTCCCACAAGGGACTTTACACGAGCAATTTACATACTAAATATCAAGTGGCAGAGTCGAAGGCATATTAAAGCCAGTGCGCCTTTATGCCACACATGTCATGCTCAGCCTAGTTGCTTAATTGAATCTCATTTTTAGCTGCATTGCATCAACGAAAGTGCATGTTCACATGAGTGACATGGGATTTTTTAGTTAAAATTAGAATCTGAAAGACGAAAAATAGCCAGGGATGGTATACCAGCTAATCAAATCATCTAATCAAATCATCTAATGTAATCTAATCTTCCAAACTAATGTAATGTAATGTAATGTAATGTAATGTAATGTAATGTAATGTAATGTAATGTAATGTAATGTAATGTAATGTAATGTAATGTAATGTAATGTAATGTAATGTAATGTAATCGAATCCAATCCAATCTAATCTAATCTAATCTAATCTAATCTAATCTAATCTAATCTAATCTAATCTAATCTAATCTAATCTAATCTAATCTAATCTAATCTAATCATCTAATCTAATCTAATCTAATCATCTAATATAATCATCTAATCTAATCTAATCTAATCTAATCTAATCTAATCTAATCTAATCTAATTGTCTAATCTAATCATCTAATCTAATCATGTAATCTAATCCAATCTCATCGAATCAAATCGAATCTAATCTAATCTAATCAATCTAATCATCTAATCTAATCTAATCTAATCTAATCTAATCTAATCTAATCTAATCTAGTCTAATCTAATCTAATCATCTAATCTAATCTAATCTAATCTAATCTAATCCAATCTAATCTAATCTAATCTAATCTAATCTAATCTAATCTAATCTAATCTAATCCAATCATCTAATCTAATCTAATCTAATCTAATCTAATCTAATCTAATCTAATCTAATTGTCTAATCTAATCATCTAATCTAATTGTCTAATCTAATCATCTAATCTAATCATGTAATCTAATCGAATCTAATCGAATCTAATCTAATCTAATCTAACCGAATCTAATCAATCTAATCATCTAATCTAATCTAATCTAATCTAATCTAATCATCTAATCTAATCTAATCATCTAATATAATCATCTAATTTAATCTAATCTAATCTAATCATGTAATATAATCATCTAATATAATCATCTAATATAATCATCTAATCTAATCTAATCGTCTAATCTAATCTAATCTAATCTAATCTAATCATCTAATCTTTTAATCTAATCTAATCCAGTCATCTAATCTAAATAAATTAGGTTTATGCAAATGACCTGAAACTTATTTTATAACCCCGGGCTACGGGCTACTAACCGGCTACTATAGTGAGACCACCAGCTACAGCGAGTCAGTGGGCGGTCGTCTCTTTTTTTTCTAAGTGTCGATTGAAAACTTAGTTTTGCCTAAAATCGACCGGCTACCGGCTACCCTATATAAACCCTATTAAATTGACCGGCTACTGACCGGCTACTATAGTGAGACGACCGGCTACAGCGAGTCAGTAGGCGGTCGTCGCTTTTTTTTCTAAGTGTCGAGTGAAAACTTAGTTTTGCCTAAAATCGACCGGCTACCGGCTACCCTATATAAACCCTATTAAATTGACCGGCTACTGACCGGCTACTATAGTGAGACGACCGGCTACAGCGAGTCAGTAGGCGGTCGTCGCTTTTTTTTCTAAGTGTCGAGTGAAAACTTAGTTTTGCCTAAAATCGACCGGCTACCGGCTACTCTATACAAACCCTATTAAATTGACCGGCTACTGACCGGCTACTATAGTGAGACGACCGGCTACAGCGAGTCAGTAGGCGGTCGTCGCTTTTTTTTCTAAGTGTCGAGTGAAAACTTAGTTTTGCCTAAAATCGACCGGCTACCGGCTACTCTATATAAACCCTATTAAATTGACCGGCTACTGACCGGCTACAACGTCAAACGACCGGCTATCCTTCATTTGTAGCCGGTCGTTCTTTTTTCTTTCTTTGTAAGTGTCCTTTACAATCAGGTTAAGACTTTTTTTTAGTTTAAATTTGTCTGAAAATAGTGTAAGTTCGACAACTTCTTGAAAACAGAAAGACTGCAGGTTTGAACTATTCCATTCGACATTTAGACCATTTTCAGACAAATTTAAACCAAAAAACCCCGCAAATCTTAACGTTATAATTTTAAAGGAAACTTAGAAAAAAAAAGAACTAAGTGTCCTTTACAATTATGAGGTCAAGACTTAGGTTTTTTTGGTTTAAATTTGTCTGAAAATGGTCTAAATGTCGAATGGAATAGTTCAAACCTGCAGTGTTTTTATTTTCAAGAAGTTGTCGAACTTACACTATTTTTAGACAAATTTAAACTAAAAAAAAGTCTTAACCTGATTGTAAAGGACACTTACAAAGAAAGAAAAAAGAACGACCGGCTACAAATGAAGGATAGCCGGTCGTGTCACTATAGTAGCCGGTCAGTAGCCGGTCAATTTAATAGGGTTTATATAGAGTAGCCGGTAGCCGGTCGATTTTAGGCAAAACTAAGTTTTCACTCGACACTTAGAAAAAAAAGCGACGACCGCCTACTGACTCGCTGTAGCCGGTCGTCTTACTATAGTAGCCGGTCAGTAGCCGGTCAATTTAATAGGGTTTGTATAGAGTAGCCGGTAGCCGGTCGATTTTAGGCAAAACTAAGTTTTCACTCGACACTTAGAAAAAAAAGAGACGACCGCCTACTGACTCGCTGTAGCCGGTCGTCTCACTATAGTAGCCGGTCAGTAGCCGGTCAATTTATTAGGGTTTATATACGGTAGCCGGTAGCCGGTCGATTTTAGGCAAAACTAAGTTTTCACTCGACACTTAGAAAAAAATGCGAAAGTATATTAAATTGTCTTCTACCTCGCTCAGTTTACAGTAAATAACACGACAACTATAGTATGCAAGTTTACTTTAATTGCTTGCCCGCGAAACGTCACTGTAAACGTTATTGAATTGATCGAACACTGTTCGTTACCAAGGTCTCCATTTCTTGATTTTCGTCCAGTAGGATTGCGAGCTGAGCTGCGGACGCCGTGGTTCTCCTTGACTATCTACCTCCTGGTCTTCGTTTTGTCCCCCTTCTACTTCGGGGTCTGCCAGTGCCATTGCGACAGGACATCGACTAGGCAGCACCAGCACGTTGACTATTTTTCGAACTAGTTCCAGTTCTCCAACACTGTGCGGGTGCTGGTGGGCAAAAGATGTTACATCGAAAACTTCCCGCTTCCTACCAGTGATAAGCATCCACGCGTCAATTTTGGGGTCAGCCTGTGTCCAAAAGTCCCGTTCCTTTTTATTTCTTCTCAGCTCGGCTCTTCTCCTCTGCTCTCTAAACGTCCAGAGATCGCCTCTTTGCAGGTCTTTTAGCAAGTTATTCTTGATGAGACAAAACTTTCGCCATGTACGTCTTATCATTAAGAACCCAATCAGATGGTGGAGAGTAAAATTTCATATCGCAGCTGTCCATCTCCTGTTCCTCGTCTTCTTCCGCTGCCGACGTGTGGTCGTTTAATACTCGCGACGTTGACGGTTCTCCGCGATCGATAAGTGGCGCGTCATACTTTGTTGATGGTTGTTGGCTTCTAGTCTGCATATCGTTTAGCTGCTCCCGACCTTGGATATGTTTTTCACTTTCTATCCCAATGTGACTGGACGTGCTGGGTGTTGCATTCTTACCACAATCGTCCTTTTTTGGCGGTGGATCATAAACTGGTAGCACGTGATGAATCGTTGATGCTAATGGTTGTTCATCTGTATTGGGTGTGTCCTGTAGCGGCTGCTGTGATAGTTGGTCGTCTTCGACATAGTCATTGTGTGCACATAGGATTGTTGGTTGCTCGTTTGTTTCTGCGTTGTTGGGTTCCAGGGGCATTCCAGTGGTTTCTTCCTCACCTTGGTTATAACCGGTTACGTTCTCACCAGGGTCATCACTCCGTGTAATTGTGGACGACGAAGGCAATTTCCGTCTTTCGACTCTCTCCGCACGAGGGTGGTCGTCATCAGTTATCGACAAAAGGAAATTTGTTCTATTCTCGTCGTTGTCGGCTGATTCGCTCGCGCTCCTCAGGTGCTCACGATTTGCGTTCCTCTTTCGGGCGAGACGTCGTGAACGAAACTCAGCTGCGAAACGTCTGTGGATCGTTTGTTGGCACTGGACGGTGACTTCGGTGGATTCTTCGCGCAGATCAACACAGGAAATTTGCCTTATTTGTTCATTGCTAAACAGGGTCTCTCCTTCGTTGGCTTTAATCGTCAACATTCGTGCATCATCCGGCTCGTACCAGAGCTCATGTGCAACGACCATATCGCGCATCGCGTTAATTTCCTCCGCAATCCACGCCACACAGTGCATTGCATTATCGTAGATCCAGCGGTCTATCCCTGGTAATGTTTCAGGTAGTGATTGGGTATTGAAAATTTGGATCCGGCGTTCCACATTTTCGTCGTCTGTCCCAAAATCAGGAACGTGATTTGTGGTTATGTAATAGGGGCTGTTGTTTAACACTGTCCTTGGTGAACCGTGTTTCACAGCTGTAACCATCCAGCCACCTTGGAGGATAGTTTTGGCGAGGTCTGACTGCATCGTACTTGCCGACCATCCGTCCACGAGGACCAGTTGAGTTTCGTTGGTAACCATCGAAGCAGAAAACTGCCTCTCGTTGGTGATCGATGCGATGTAACCTGGAGGAATAATTCGGTGGAAGATATTTGACCAAGAGGTTTTTCCGGAGTCTTTCGGGCCAACTACGACGAGTTTCTTAACCTTATGTGGCATCTTCGATGCCAGCAAACATTGATAAAATTTGTTCTGGAAGTTCACTCTGACGTCGGCATCAGGAAAGGAGTTGATAATACCCTCTCGAAAATAAGCTGGTTGCGGTTGTGTAGAACAGTCGTATGGTATAAAAGCTCTTGGCGACAATTTGCCATTCATCGATGCGGGGATGGGACACACGACAAAGGTCCGTGATCTAATGGAGAAGCAAAACCCGTTGGAGACCTCGATCAGATCGAGGTCAAAGTGAATCTGCTGAACAATCTCGCACGCTGGGTGGGAAAGGATTCTTTCGACCGGCTGAAAATGCTGAACCAGCTTATCGCGCAACGCCTCGTTGGCAAGCAGTTTGTGTAAATAGCTGGTGACATCCATCATTTTCACAAAGGTTACTCTGGCGTTCTCTGGTTTAGCGTATATGTCTGTCCGATACAACGCGTGATCACATAAATACATCAATCTGTGTATTCTCTTGATGGTTGTTGCTACGTCACTGGTCGATGAGTTGTTGACAATAACGCCCCTTTCCGTATCCAAATGGACGACAAGCCCGTCGGACTCTAGTCTCTCCGCTGCTGCGTACAAGTCAGTTTCAAATTCGCCTTGGTTGATCACGACGAGGCGACACGGCACGAGTGGAAAATGCCTAGGAAGAAAGTGGATGTTCTCTTGGCTTTCATCGTCGGTAGACGTGTCTTCCGCATTTCTATAACAGTACACATTAGACACCTCGAGCATCGCCTGGATTGTGGCGTTATTGTGATCCTTAACGACTTGAAATAGCTGTCGAGCAGCGGTCCCCATTTCGTTGTTTGTCTCCGCTTTTGTTCGCACTCGAATTGGCTTGATTTCTGGCTCGACGTCTTGATTGTGCAGGGATGCAAACAAGATATTTTCATTAAAACCTTCGCACTGTCTGAACACGATGAAGTAAGCAACCGCTGGGTAGGTTTCATCCGCGTTCGTCTCGCCGTCTTGGCTCCCACTCGATTTTGCATTAGAGCATACGCTTGTTATAGAGGAAAAAAAGAATTGAACACCGTTTATGGATGAAACTGCGTCGTCAAGCAGTAGTCGTTTCGAAGCAATTTGAAACCTAGCTATAGTTCCACGTCCTGCTGCTTGACCCTCCACGTTGCTCGACACGCCACAGCCTGTAAATTATTGGTAATCTGAAAAAAGGTTGACAACACGAACATAAGTTATGCTAGAATTCTTACATATTACAGCATCTCGGGCTGCGTATCAAATAAAATAATAACTAAAATGACTTACCAAGGTCAATACGTTGGCACGAAGCGAGTTTTGTAATCTCTTTGAGTCCAGCTCCTTGCGAGGCCGTGGTGGTGACATTTCGTTGCGAAACTCGGGCTTTTCGAGCTATATTTTGTTCAAGATCACTTATTTATACGTTTTCGTTCATACGCATTTGCATATAGATTTAAAGCGGATCGGAATAATTTACTTTGGTCATTATTATATGATTATCATTATCATCATCATCATTATCATAAGATTATCATTATCATCATTATTGTATGATTATCATCATTATTATACGATTATCATTATCATCATTATTATTATAAGACTATCATTATCATCATCAAAATTATAAGATTATCATCATCATCATCATCATCATCATTATCATCATTATTATTATTATTATAAGATTATCATTATCATCATTATCATCATCGTCATCATTATTATTATAAGATTATCATTATCATCATTATTATTATAAGATTATCATTATCATCACTTTCATCATCATCATCATTATTATTATAAGATTATCATCATCATTATCATCATTATTATTATAAGATTATCATTATCATCATCATCATTATTATTATAAGATTATCATTATCATCATCATCATTATTATTATAAGATTATCATTATCATCATCATTATCATCATTATTATAAGATTATCATTATCATCACCATTATCATCATTATTATAAGATTATCATAACATTGTCATCATCATCATTATACGATTATCATTATCATCATTATTATAAGATTATCATTATCATCATCATAATTATAAGATTATCATCATTATCATTATCATCATCATTATCATCATTATTATAAGATTATCATTATCATCATCATCATTATCATCATTATTATAAGATTATCATTATCATCATCATTATTATAAGATTATCATTATCATCATCATTATCATCATTATTATAAGATTATCATTATCATCATCATCATTATTATTATAAGATTATCATTATCATCATCATCATTATTATTATAAGATTATCATCATCATCATCATCATCATCATTATCATCATTATTATTATTATAAGATTATCATTATCATCATCATCGTCATCATTATTATTATAAGATTATCATTATCATCATTATTATTATAAGATTATCATTATCATCACTTTCATCATCATCATCATTATTATTATAAGATTATCATCATCATTATCATCATTATTATTATAAGATTATCATTATCATCATCATCATTATTATTATAAGATTATCATTATCATCATCATCATTATTATTATAAGATTATCATTATCATCATCATTATCATCATTATTATAAGATTATCATTATCATCATCATTATCATCATTATTATAAGATTATCATAACATTGTCATCATCATCATTATACGATTATCATTATCATCATTATTATAAGATTATCATTATCATCATCATTATCATCATTATTATAATATTATCATTATCATCATCATTATCATCATTATTATAAGATTATCATTATCATCATCATCATTATCATCATTATTATAAGATTATCATTATCATCATCATTATTATAAGATTATCATTATCATCATCATTATCATCATTATTATAAGATTATCATTATCATCATCATCATTATTATAAGATTGTCATAATCATTATCATCATTATTATTATAAGATTATCATTATCATTATCATCATTATTATAAGATTATCATTATCATCATCATCATTATCATCATTATTATAAGATTATCATTATCATCATCATTATTATAAGATTATCATTATCATCATCATTATCATCATTATTATAAGATTATCATTATCACCATCATTATCATCATTATTCTAAGATTATAATTATCATCATCATTATCATCATTATTATAAGATTATCATTATCATCATCATTATCATCATTATTCTAAGATTATCATTATCATCATCATTATTATAAGATTATCATTATCATCATCATCATTATTATAAAATTATCATCATCATCATCATCATTATTATAAAATTATCATCATCATCATCATTATTATAAGATTATCATTATCATTATCATTATCATCATCATCATCATCATTATTATTATTATTATTATTATAAGATTGTCATCATCATTATCATTATTATTATAAGATTATCATCATCATCATTACATCATCATTATTATAAGATTATCATTATCATCATCATTACCATCATTATTATAAGATTATCATCATTATCATTATCATCATTATTATAAGATATCATTATCATGATTATTATTAGATTATCATTATCATCATTATTATTATAAGATTATCATTATCATCATTTTCATAACATTATCATTATCATCATTATCAGATTATCATTATCAACAGATTATCATTTTCATCATTATCATTTCCATCATCCTTATTATTATCATCATTTATTTGTTTAATTGATTATTTATGTATTGATTCATTTGTTTAGTTTTGCTACAAATACCAGAAAAGGATGTTGAAACAAAAGGAAAATAATTAATAATTTAGGTCATACTTATTATTTTTATATGATATTAGTTAATAAGTGAGTCTGGTTACTATCTTATTATTATTTTTACTAGTAACATTAAACACTTATTTACTGGTGAGGGAAACAGTGTGTTTTGTGGCCCTGAGACTGCCGATGTTTCCCGAGGCAAGGCCGAGGGCAACAACAACCAGTCGAGGGGCCACAAAACACACTGTTTTCCCAAGGTAACAGTAAATAACTGTTTTGTTATATATCAAGAGTCTTGAAAATGACAACAAAAATGTTGAGTAAAATCTTCAGACATTGTCTTTAATGAAAGAAAATTGGAGAAAACAAAGACAAACTGAACCTGACCATCTACTTCCAGTTTTGATATTTTTCCCTAGGGAAAAATAAATGTAATGATACCCGCTGCCATGGATTACGAGGAAAACATCACGATTTTCAGACCACCATGCGAGGACCGCTTGCCCAATCAGAGAGCTAGAAAAACAGACTTTGAAACTTGATATATAACAATTTCTATTAATTATTAGTTATTATTTTATTATTATTAGTACCATTTACTAGCGAGCTACTAGTTATTTGCAAAAACTAAAGGCATCATTACTAATAATACTGTTACTAATATTAATAATTTATAATTTTATCTTATAAAACCCATATGTTCGCATCACCGTGTAATATCCTCTTATATCAACTGCATTCCAAGCATCCTTTTGTCTCACAAACAAACAAACAAACAAACAAACAAACAAACAAACAAACAAACAAACAAACAAACAAACAAACAAACAAACAAACAAACAAACAAACAAACAAACAAACAAACAAACAAACAAATGCCATGTGTGCAGTACATAGGGACAGTGATTTACTTTTAAAACCAATCGATTAATTGACATCAACTGTTATTGATTGATGCCAATTTAAATGTAAGTACACACAATTTATTGCAAGAAATTGGTGGCTATCAGTATGCACAATACTGTACTAGATAAGCAGTAGTAGTGATGAGGAAGCAATTAATACTCATTTAACAGACAGATAATTATATTTTTCTTCACAGAAACAGAAGATTCACTCTTTCCACTGTATTAGCACAGTTCACAAGCTCATAAGTGAAAATATAATATAACTGTATCAATACAACATTAAAAATGATCAGTTTCACAGTTGCCTGTTGCATGCATTGATATAAATGTCAGACGAGAAACTGGAAAACTGCTTGTTCGTCACTTCAAATGTACCTGCATGATTCTATTAAATGTTCAGCAAAACAAGTCCCATACCTCAGTAACAAAATGAGTCTTCTAGATCAAAAGATTGTAGTCGAGCATTAAAGTGTTACTCCTTCCTGGTCATGGACACAACCATTTGACTTTTACTGTTCCAAACAGCCAAACTACTTCCTGTTAATAATCAGACAGTTATTATGTTTGAATGCAAATTTTGCACGCCTGGCTACTCGCAGCGACGACAAAGTACGTATGTTAATTTGGTGGGTTCGTACCACTGACCTGTATATAACTGGACCGCTTGCTCTTGCCAAAAAAGTGTGGCCATTTGATATGAAGGGTGATCTATATCAAAAATACTATTCTATCAGATGTCATTGCGTCGGGTAATATTTGTTTCATCGGGTATGTTCGTTCATTACATTGGGTAATATCTGGTTTATCGGATATGTTCGTTCATTACGTCGGGCATTATCTCGTTCATTACATCGGGCATTATTTCGTTCATTACGTCGGGCATTATTTCGTTCATTACGTCGGGCATTATTTCGTTCATTACGTCGGGCATTATCTCGTTCATTACGTCGGGCATTATTTCGTTCATTACGTCGGGCATTATCTCGTTCATTACGTCGGGCATTATTTCGTTCATTACGTCGGGCATTATTTCGTTCATTACGTCGGGCATTATTTCGTTCATTACGTCGGGCATTATTTCGTTCATTACGTCGGGCATTATTTCGTTCATTACGTCGGGCATTATTTCGTTCATTACGTCGGGCATTATTTCGTTATTACGTCGGGCATTATCTCGTTCATTACGTCGGGCATTATTTCGTTCATTACGTCGGGCATTATTTCGTTCATTACGTCGGGCATTATTTCGTTATTACGTCGGGCATTATCTCGTTCATTACGTCGGGCATTATCTCGTTCATTACGTCGGGCATTATCTCGTTCATTACGTCGGGCATTATTTCGTTCATTACGTCGGGCATTATCTCGTTCATTACGTCGGGCATTATTTCGTTCATTACGTCGGGCATTATTTCGTTCATTACGTCGGGCATTATTTCGTTCATTACGTCGGGCATTATTTCGTTCATTACGTCGGGCATTATTTCGTTCATTACGTCGGGCATTATTTCGTTCATTACGTCGGGCATTATTTCGTTATTACGTCGGGCATTATCTCGTTCATTACGTCGGGCATTATTTCGTTCATTACGTCGGGCATTATTTCGTTCATTACGTCGGGCATTATTTCGTTATTACGTCGGGCATTATCTCGTTCATTACGTCGGGCATTATCTCGTTCATTACGTCGGGCATTATCTCGTTCATTACGTCGGGCATTATCTCGTTCATTACGTCGGGCATTATTTCGTTCATTACGTCGGGCATTATTTCGTTCATTACGTCGGGCATTATTTCGTTCATTACGTCGGGCATTATTTCGTTATTACGTCGGGCATTATCTCGTTCATTACGTCGGGCATTATCTCGTTCATTACGTCGGGCATTATTTCGTTCATTACGTCGGGCATTATTTCGTTCATTACGTCGGGCATTATTTCGTTCATTACGTCGGGCATTATTTCGTTCATTACGTCGGGCATTATTTCGTTCATTACGTCGGGCATTATTTCGTTCATTACGTCGGGCATTATTTCGTTATTACGTCGGGCATTATCTCGTTCATTACATCGGGCATTATTTCGTTATTACGTCGGGCATTATCTCGTTCATTACGTCGGGCATTATTTCGTTCATTACGTCGGGCATTATTTCGTTCATTACGTCGGGCATTATTTCGTTATTACGTCGGGCATTATCTCGTTCATTACGTCGGGCATTATTTCGTTCATTACGTCGGGCATTATCTCGTTCATTACGTCGGGCATTATCTCGTTCATTACGTCGGGCATTATTTCGTTCATTACGTCGGGCATTATCTCGTTCATTACGTCGGGCATTATTTCGTTATTACGTCGGGCATTATCTCGTTCATTACGTCGGGCATTATTTCGTTCATTACGTCGGGCATTATTTCGTTCATTACGTCGGGCATTATTTCGTTATTACGTCGGGCATTATCTCGTTCATTACGTCGGGCATTATTTCGTTCATTACGTCGGGCATTATTTCGTTATTACGTCGGGCATTATATCGTTCATTACGTCGGGCATTATTTCGTTCATTACGTCGGGCATTATCTCGTTCATTACGTCGGGCATTATTTCGTTATTACGTCGGGCATTATCTCGTTCATTACGTCGGGCATTATTTCGTTCATTACGTCGGGCATTATTTCGTTCATTACGTCGGGCATTATTTCGTTATTACGTCGGGCATTATCTCGTTCATTACGTCGGGCATTATTTCGTTCATTACGTCGGGCATTATTTCGTTATTACGTCGGGCATTATCTCGTTCATTACGTCGGGCATTATTTCGTTCATTACGTCGGGCATTATCTCGTTCATTACGTCGGGCATTATTTCGTTCATTACGACGGGCATTATTTCGTTCATTACGTCGGGCATTATTTCGTTATTACGTCGGGCATTATCTCGTTCATTACGTCGGGCATTATTTCGTTCATTACGTCGGGCATTATTTCGTTCATTACGTCGGGCATTATTTCGTTCATTACGTCGGGCATTATCTCGTTCATTACGTCGGGCATTATTTCGTTCATTACGCCGGGCATTATTTCGTTCATTACGTCGGGCATTATTTCGTTATTACGTCGGGCATTATCTCGTTCATTACGTCGGGCATTATTTCGTTCATTACGTCGGGCATTATTTCGTTCATTACGTCGGGCATTATTTCGTTCATTACGTCGGGCATTATTTCGTTATTACGTCGGGCATTATCTCGTTCATTACGTCGGGCATTATCTCGTTCATTACGTCGGGCATTATTTCGTTCATTACGTCGGGCATTATTTCGTTCATTACGTCGGGCATTATTTCGTTCATTACGTCGGGCATTATTTCGTTATTACGTCGGGCATTATCTCGTTCATTACGTCGGGCATTATCTCGTTCATTACGTCGGGCATTATTTCGTTCATTACGTCGGGCATTATTTCGTTCATTACGTCGGGCATTATTTCGTTCATTACGTCGGGCATTATTTCGTTCATTACGTCGGGCATTATTTCGTTCATTACGTCGGGCATTATTTCGTTCATTACGTCGGGCATTATTTCGTTCATTACGTCGGGCATTATTTCGTTATTACGTCGGGCATTATCTCGTTCATTACGTCGGGCATTATTTCGTTATTACGTCGGGCATTATCTCGTTCATTACGTCGGGCATTATTTCGTTCATTACGTCGGGCATTATTTCGTTCATTACTGTAATATATCTATATATAACCATGATGCTATTGTTATGTACTATCCATGATGCTTTGTAAATAAATACGCAGTTGAGTTTGAGCATTCAATGGTGTCTCTTCCTTGATCTACGAACCATCAAGTATTACTAAAATATACTACATTTTGGCGACGAGGAAGTCTGTTCTACATGCAAGAAGGCGCGTGAGAAACCCTCAAAGTGCTGAAGACTCGTTTGTTGGAAAGGAAAGGAAAGACGTATACTTTCACAAAGATCGACGATTTAAGGTTCGAGACAGCTCAACACGTGGTTTTCAAATGGCGGCAGCTGGCGGATTATTTGGCCATGTTGGCGAGTTTAACTCTGAGAGAGAGACTTTCAGTTCCTATGTGGAGAGAATGGAGATGTTCTTCATGGCAAACAACATCTTAGAAACACCAGGTGAGGATAATGAAGCAGCCAATCGTGTTGTTAGAGAAAGAAAACGTGCTATTTTCCTGACTGAGATTGGACCTGAGGTATATTCCACCCTGAGTAATTTGTTGGTGCCAGTGAAACCGAAGGACACGACCTTTACTAATATTGTACAAGCATTAGAGAGACATTATAATCCGGCGCCGTTGGAGATCGCAGAGAGTTTCCATTTTGGGACTCGCAATCAGAAAGCAAGCGAATCAATCAGTGACTATGTTGTAGCACTAAAGAAACTGTCCATTCATTGTAATTTTGGTGAATTTCTAAATCGTGCCTTGAGAGACCGGTTTGTGTGTGGACTAAACAATCCAAAGGTACAGAATAAGTTGTTAAATACCGAAGACCTCACGTTTGACCGAGCTTGTCGGATTGCAAAGTCAATGGAGATGGCCGAGAAGAATACCCAAGAATTCCATCCCATCAGTGCAAGTAGCAGTCAGAGTGAAGGGACGGTGAATAAACTAAGAACTTCTAAGAGGGACAATCATAGTGATGAACAATTGTGTTATAGGTGTGGTGGTAGCCATGCTGCACAAAGTTGTAAATTTAAATCAGCCAAATGCTATAAATGTTCGAAAACAGGTCATATAGCATCAGTCTGTCGAAGTAGGGATGACAAATCTGGCACAACATCCAAACAACAGCAGCAGGCAGATAAAGGTAACATTCATAATTTGTCAGAAGGTAATAATGAGTGTAATAATGATGAGTTAGGAATTTATTCCTTGTATTCAGTTGGTACAGATAACCCTACCTGTAAGCGTTACACAGTAGAAATGTCTATCAATGGGTCAATGTGTGAGCTTGAGGTAGATACTGCAGCTGATTTCTCGATAATGAGTAAGAGTATATATAATCAGAAATTCAGTCATATGCCACTTCATCCATCAAGGGTCAAATTAAAGACCTATACGGGTGAGACACTTCAGGTGTGTGGTGAGATGCAATGTAATATTGTGTACAAAGGTCACAAGTATGTATTGCCAATACTCGTAGCTAACTATGAGGGTAAACCTACTTTGCTGGGTAAAAACTGGCTTAGCTATGTAAAGTTGGAGTGGGATGAGATATTCAGTGTAACAAAGTCAGAGCCATGTGGTGCTAGAATTCAACTTGATAGTCTACTGTCAAAACATAGTGAGTTGTTTGAAGAGAGCTATGAAGGTATGAAAGGGTTTGAAGCACACATCACTATGAAAGATGGTGCAAAGCCTGTGTTTATTAAGTCACGTAGAGTTCCTTATGCACTGAAGGATGAAGTAGAAAGAGAGTTGGAAAAACTTGAGAGGCATGGTGTGATAAAGAAAACTGAGAGATCAAACTGGGCAAGCCCAGTAGTAGTTGTGCCAAAAGCTGATAAGTCTGTGAGATTATGTGGGGACTATAAGGTAACTATTAATCAATCTGTAGAGGATGAACAATATCCACTTCCTACTACACAGGACTTGTATGCAGTCCTTGCAGGATCTAAAGTCTTTAGTAAACTTGATCTATCGCATGCATATGCACAGTTAAGTGTTGATAAAGAGAGCCAAGAGTACCTTACAATTAATACACACAAAGGACTCTATTCGTACACTAAGTTACCATATGGTGTTAAGTCTGCTCCTAAGATATTCCAAGCAAAAATGGACCAGATTTTGCAGGGGGTAGAGAAATGTGTGTGTAAGCAGGATGACATTCTTATTGGTGGGGATAATTGGCAAGAGAATCTCAAAATCTTAGCTGATGTGTTAGAAAAACTGCACCGGCATAATATACACTTGAAACGGTCTAAGTGTGAGTTTCTAAAACCTGAGGTTGTATACCTGGGACTGAGAATTAATGCTGAAGGGTTGCATCCGGTAGACGAGAAGGTTGATGCTGTAAAGAAAGCACCAGTACCCAGTAATGTCAGTGAGTTAAGATCCTTTTTGGGCATGATCCAATACTATCACTCATTTCTACCAGGGCTGGCAACAACCCTAGCACCCTTGCATAGGCTTTTAAAAAAAGATGTCCTGTGGGAATGGACAGCTGATTGCCAACAGGCATATGAGGCTTGTAAACAAGGGCTTACTAGTGATGTATTATTGGTACACTATGATTTGAACCGTGAACTGAGACTAGCATGTGATGCGTCCAGTTATGGACTTGGGGCAGTACTTAGTCACGTGATGAATGATGGTCAAGAAAGGCCTATAGCTTATGCATCTCGAACGCTTAGTTCAAGTGAGAAGAACTATGCACAAATAGAGCGAGAGGCATTGTCGATTGTGTTCGGAGTAAAGAAATTTCACCAGTTCTTATATGGGAGAAACTTTACTTTGATCACAGATCACAAACCATTGTTAGCAATTCTAGGTCCAAAGTCTGCAATTCCAACACTCGCAGCAGCCCGGATGCAGAGGTGGGCACTAGTGCTCTCAGCATATGATTATGAGATAGAATACCGAAGATCTGAAAACCATGCTAATTGTGATGCACTCTCCCGGTTACCACATGAGGACTCGACAATAGGTAGTGAGAGTGCAATTTATCATGTAAGTGCAATTGATGATGATTTCCCAATTACAGCAAAGGACATTGGGAAAGCAACTCGAGTCGATCCTGTTCTTAGTAAAGTACATCACTTTGTGATGTCAGGCTGGCCAGAGAAATGCGATGATGAGAATCTGAAACCATATCACAATCGGAGGCTTGAGTTGTCTTGTGAACAGGGTTGTGTTCTATGGGGCTCCAGAGTGGTTATTCCATTTGTTTTCAGGGTAAAAATGTTAAAGGAACTACACTGGGAGCACCCAGGCATATGTGGCATGAAAGCAATTGCTCGTACATGTGTATGGTGGCCAAAGATGGATGAGGAAATTGAGGAAGGTGTGAGAGTGTGTACAGTGTGTCAATCTGTCAGAAACACTCCACCGAATGCACCATTGATTCCATGGAAATGGCCCACCAGACCATTTCAGCGGATTCATATTGATTTTTGTCAAAAAGATAAGGATTACTTTCTTGTAGTAGTCGATAGTCATTCAAAGTGGATTGAGGTACAACACATGACCTCTACAACCACTGAACGTACCATTAATGAGCTACGTTTGATCTTTGCTACTCATGGATTGCCTGAAGAGGTGGTATCTGATAATGGACCACAATTTACAGCCACTGAGTTTTCTGATTTCATGGGTAAAAATGGCATAAAGCACACACTAGTTCCACCGTATCACCCACAATCAAATGGGGCAGCTGAGAGGTCAGTTAGAGTTGTTAAAGATGCATTAGTTAAGCAAGTTATTCAAGGTACCAAGGGTATGTCTATAAAACATAGATTAGCAAATTTTCTGCTCAGGTATCGCACTACCCCTCACAATACAACTGGCGTAACACCAGCGGAGTTGATGGTGAAACGTCGTTTAAGAACTAGGTTAAGTTTGGTTAAACCTGATCTTGCACAAGTGGTAGAGAGTAGGCAAGAGAAACAGAAAGAGTATAAAGATATGAAATGTAAGAGAGATAGACCATTTGTAAAGCATGACAGAGTTAGGGTACGAAACACAAGAGCCAATTCTAAGACAGAAAAGTGGCTGCTAGGTACTGTAGTTAAAGTTTGTGGACCTAGGACTTATGTCGTTAGAACTGGCCACAGAACTAGATATGTTCATACTGATCACATGATCAAGGCACATGATGATAAAGTAGAAGATGATGATAGTGAACTAGAAGAGATCATTGTGCCTGAACCAGGTAGCCATACGGGCACAGATGATAATGTAGATAGTTCTGATAGTAGTGCTCAATCACATATTAGTTTTTCTGATCAGAATACAAACCCTGTGGTATTCCCAGAGGTTGTAGGTACTCCACAACCAGTTCTTAGGAGATCTCAAAGAGTTAGGAAACCAGTTGATAGATTTATTGATAGATTTAATGTTTAAGTTGTTTATGTGTTTCTTTATTAGTTTATTATTTCGTTGCTAGTTGTTAAAAGAGTACATTCCCATTTAAGGGGAAAGCAGTGTAATATATCTATATATAACCATGATGCTATTGTTATGTACTATCCATGATGCTTTGTAAATAAATACGCAGTTGAGTTTGAGCATTCAATGGTGTCTCTTCCTTGATCTACGAACCATCAAGTATTACTAAAATATACTACAATTACGTCGGGCATTATTTCGTTATTACGTCGGGCATTATCTCGTTCATTACGTCGGGCATTATTTCGTTCATTACGTCGGGCATTATCTCGTTCATTACGTCGGGCATTATCTCGTTCATTACGTCGGGCATTATTTCGTTCATTACGTCGGGCATTATCTCGTTCATTACGTCGGGCATTATTTCGTTATTACGTCGGGCATTATCTCGTTCATTACGTCGGGCATTATTTCGTTCATTACGTCGGGCATTATTTCGTTCATTACGTCGGGCATTATTTCGTTATTACGTCGGGCATTATCTCGTTCATTACGTCGGGCATTATTTCGTTCATTACGTCGGGCATTATTTCGTTCATTACGTCGGGCATTATTTCGTTATTACGTCGGGCATTATCTCGTTCATTACGTCGGGCATTATTTCGTTCATTACGTCGGGCATTATTTCGTTCATTACGTCGGGCATTATTTCGTTATTACGTCGGGCATTATCTCGTTCATTACGTCGGGCATTATCTCGTTCATTACGTCGGGCATTATCTCGTTCATTACGTCGGGCATTATCTCGTTCATTACGTCGGGCATTATCTCGTTCATTACGTCGGGCATTATTTCGTTCATTACGTCGGGCATTATTTCGTTCATTACGTCGGGCATTATTTCGTTCATTACGTCGGGCATTATTTCGTTCATTAAGCCTGTAATTTTCAGTACGCGGTCTTACAAGATTTTCCAGACGGTACATGGTATCAAGGTACATATAGTGGTTTGGGAATATGACAGCCCTGTAATTTTCTCTTTGGCAATGCCATGGCAATACTGTAAGTATTAGTAAGTAAATAAGTAAGTAAGTAAGTAAGTAAGTAAGTAAATAAATAAATAAAATAAATAAAATAAATAAATGAATAAAATAAATAAATAAATAAAATAAATAAATAAATAAATAAATAAATAAATAACATAAATAACATAAAATAGTGATTAATTTGTACAATCTACAACGCAAGCGTGCGGCATTTTCCAGAACTAACGTATCTCAAAGCCAAGACAATTACTTGGTATATACAGTCGAACCCCTCTTAACGGACACCCCTATTAAGCGGACACCTATGAAAGGTCCCAGCCATTTCTTTAATAAAACCCTATAGTTACAACCCCTATATATTATTAAGCGGAAGCGGACATCTATCTTGGGTCCCAATGAACAGAATAACCTCTATTAAGCGGACACATGGAGTTAATCCATGCAAGTTGGTTGTGGAACGACTCAAGAGGCCTGCTGGATTATTTGTCTGACCAAATAAGAATATCGCCTCTCATGTAAACAGCCCCTAAGAAGAACTCGGTACGCCTCGCTTCTTTACGATTTTCTCGTGATCTTTATAGAGCTGGCGACTTCATAAAACGAAATATTTGTAGATTCCATGACCATGTGTATTGACAATCTTGTTTATTTTACTTCGTGCCGTACCGCCGGCTGGCACGTCTTTAATTCAGACTGCTAGAAAGCTACAACAGTAATTGTCTAGGATTATTGTAGTTCAGAACTACAATAAGACTCTTATCATGCAAGCATCCCGGGCCGCTCAGCAACAAACATAAATATTAAATATACATGAAAAACCAACGGAAATATTTTGTTTACACAAACTCGAGACCAGGACGATATTATGCTGACTTGGCAAAAATTAGACAAAGTTTGCCCAGTCCGTCTACTCCGAACGTTTTCTCAAGAAATAATCCACTGTAGAAGTTATAAAATATATTGGCAGAAAGATAATTCACCTTGCTACAACATACGTACAGTTTATCCGACCAAATAGCTTAGTTTCCCTAAAAAAAGCGAAATACTGAACATGTCCAAATCGTAATAGCGGCCGCTATTTTGAAATTTTTTCCGTTATTATTATAATGGCTTCGCCGAATGTTTTCTCGAGAAATAAACTACTGTAGAAGCTATCAAATATACTGGAAGAAAGATAATTCATCTCGCTATAACATACGTACAGTTTATCCGACCAAATAGCTTAGTTTTCTTTTAAAAAGCGAAATACCGAACATGTCCAAATCATGTCCAGTTAGCAAAAGGACCCATAAATGCTGCCATTTTGAACCAGTTATACAGTATATATATAGGTCAGTGGTTTACGGCTATCCGACGTAAAAAAAACGACGAAACGAATAATGCTCGACGTAATGAACGAGATAATGCCCGACGTAATGAACGAAATAATGCCCGACGTAATGAACGAAATAATGCCCGACGTAATGAACGAGATAATGCCCGACGTAATGAACGAAATAATGCCCGACGTAATGAACGAGATAATGCCCAACGTAATGAACGAAATAATGCCCGACGTAATGAACGAAATAATGCCCGACGTAATGAACGAAATAATGCCCGACGTAATGAACGAGATAATGCCCGACGTAATGAACGAAATAATGCCCAACGCAATGAACGAGATAATGCCCGACGTAATGAACGAAATAATGCCCGACGTAATGAACGAGATAATGCCCGACGTAATGAACGAAATAATGCCCAACGTCATGAACGAAATAATGCCCGACGTAATGAACGAAATAATACCCGACGTAATGAACGAGATAATGCCCAACGTAATGAACGAACATATCCGATAAACCAGATATTACCCAATGTAATGAACGAACATACCCGATGAAACAAATATTACCCGACGCAATGACATCTGATAGAATGGTATTTTTGATATAGATCACCCTTCATAATTTGAACATGGCGTCAAATGCATAGATATCATATAAATACTAGATGGGGCATCCAATCCTAATTTCAGCCAACCACAGGTAACCAATTGAAGGCTGCCATCTTGGATAAATTGGTTGGCAAAACAACGATGCCCGGATGAAATCTGTTGGTTCCAGGCCTTTTTTCTGTATCCGAAGATAATTTTACATTTCTTGTTTATCTCGCCACATTTGTTTATGGAAAAAGAAGGTGGAAAACTCACGAACTACGTATTGTTAAAATACATCGTGTACGTATGTTGTCACAAATTTCATAAGCTTTTGTTTCATATATAGTTGAAGTTTCATCGTCATCTGTAGCGTTTTAAAACGTTCAAAATGTTCACACCTTTGTTCGTCAAATGATGAGAAATGGACTTATCACAAGTGCTTAGAATTTTGGCTATTGTTTTTAAAATACTTATCGCACAACCTTGAGCAATATATCAAACAGAACATATCAAAATTCAATTTCTGGTAGAACTTTTAAGTTCTTATCTGAACCAGAAGTGTTCTAAAATTGTGAAAACATTTGTCATTTTGATCTGGCCTGGGTGAAGTTGGTCAATGTGGGAACAGTTTGTTTTGTCTTTTGCAGTTTTGGTGTTTGCTTTTATCTATAACTTTTGGAATACTTTAGGTATGAACTTTAGATATATCTTAAACAAAATCTAATTCAAATGTGAAGGTGTGGAAAAGTGTCTAGCTTTTTAGTTGAAGTATAAGAAGTTTTAGTTGCGAATTAATTGCCAAAACTGCAAAAGACAAAACAAACTGTTCCCACATTGACCAACTTCACCCAGGCCAGATCAAAATGACAAATGTTTTCACAATTTTAGAACACTTCTGGTTCAGATAAGAACTTAAAAGTTCTACCAGAAATTGAATTTTACAATATGTTCTGTTTGATATATTGCTCAAGGTTGTGCGATAAGTATTTTAAAAACAATAGCCAAAATTCTAAGCACTTGTGATAAGTCCATTTCTCATCATTTGACGAACAAAGGTGTGAACATTTTGAACGTTTTAAAACGCTACAGATAACGAAGAAACTTCAACTATATACGAAACAAAAGCTTATGAAATTTGTGACAACATACGTACACGATGTATTTTAACAATACGTAGTTCGTGAGTTTTCCACCTTCTTTTTCCATAAACAAATGTGGCGAGATAAACAAGAAATGTAAAATTAGCTTCGGATACAGAAAAAAGGCCTGGAACCAAGAAATTTCATCCGGGCATCATTGTTTTGCCAACCAATTTATCCAAGATGGCAGCCTTCAATTGGTTACCTGATTTATCCCCCAATGCCCCCTCTAGTTTATATATGATCTCTATGGTCAAATGGCGAATTTGAGTCCTTCTGCTCATGGGAGCTGCCACTGACCAATGCTTGACACTGGTCTGTAGGCGTTTTATGCTATGTTATGTTCTTTTCGTAAAAAAAATTTTTTCTGTTTGAAAATTGATCTAAACTGGCCAGTTTAATATATTCTTACGCCCCGTTGTTGGCAACTAGTGACACCTGGAGAACACCAGCTTATAGTAAGTGCAGTTAAAACTTTCAATGTAGTATGTCGAAATACAAAATAAATGTTTTACATCGTACGTTTTTCAGTATATGATTGATGTTTCGGGGTTTAAGTTTTTAAAATAAGCTTAACAGTTATGTTTACTTCGTATTTGCTTGCCTTCACTGGCCCTTCTGGTTCAGATTTCAAACTCACTGGAACTTTTCAACATAAGGACAGAATTTTTCGCAAGATTTGGACATTTGATGATATGTTTTACAACGAGAAATACTGATGTTTTACAACAGTAAGCTCATTAAATCCTTTTCGAAAAGTACTAAAATGTGCCGAAAGCCTACGAAAAGTA